>JAJJWW010003865.1:0-263328 GCA_023531295.1 Papaver armeniacum | reverse complement strand
AAATTATTTATTACCCTAATAAATTGATACTCTAATTTAACTCTTAAATTGAATCTCGAAATTTAACTCAGAATAAAGTACATACCCTAATAAGCTGGTGAGTTGAAGCTCTGATAAAACCTGAAATCAGAGGTGAACTAGTCGTTTTCAAATCTTCTGAAAGTTGTTGAACCCTAACTAGTAAATACAACCATCATGAGTTTTTCCCATGGTGATGATTTAATTTGTTCGAGACAAGTAATAAAATTGCTTGAGAGTGAGAGAAGTATTAGATCTGTAGAGAATCGCCGAGTGAGAGAGAGAGAGAGAGAGAGAGAAAGAAAGACGATAATATGGGTTTTCTTTTTTCTCGATGGCTAGCTAACAAGTATAAACATAGACCGAGTCAGATTTTCACCTGAGTCAGCTAGAGCTAAATGGGCTGAATCGGATCTCTATGAGAAACGATTATATGAAGGTGAAGTTTTCTTTAACTTCTGAGAAAGACTATAAATTTTTGGTGGTATATAGGCAATTAAAAAGACAATCCAACTTCTTAGAAAGACTGAAATTATGATTCAAATTGAATTGAAGTAGAAACTGTGAAAATCAACTGTGACTTTCTTTGAATTTTGATTCAAACTACGTAATTGAAGTAGAAAACAGGAAAAGATTGGACTTTGTCAAAAGACTTGAGAATGGAAAACAGAAAAAGAAGTTGATAAAATGAAAACAGAAAAAGAAGTTGATAAATAGAACAACATTGAAACAATTGAACAAGATTGAAAGTTAATGAAATGAAAACTAAGTTTAAAACTGAACAAGATTGATGATACCAATATATTTCATTAGATAAGAGCAGGGCTCATAAACCTGCTAAAGCTACATATAATTAGATAAGAGCAGGGCTCCTAAACCCGCTAAAGCTACATACATATATAGATAGATATCCGTCAGAGAACTCACAAGTTCTGTACAACATTTCTTAACTTGTTTTGAGTATCTTCTTCTTTATATAAAAAGAGATGAGACTCAAAACTACAATGCACTTCAACTGTACCCAAAAAATTTCCCCCAAAATAGTTACATCTATAACCCAAGATCATATATCCCAAAATACTTACATATATCACTTCCATTTTGTTCCCAAATTCATTGTACCCAAAAAAGTCCCATAAAGTTAAGAAAACCTCCACAAAAAAACTAAACTTCCAAGTTCAGAGAACTAAAAATCTGGATCATCACATGTGACCGAGTGTCGTGGCCACATAATCATATCAGCTAGAGAAATGTCACCAAGAGTTCCAACACCATCATATAGATCCTCGATAGGTACCAAAATTTGATCAATGAGGACCAAACAATCTCCATTTGTTGGTGTGCACTCGGATCAACACGGCCAAATGCAACCGATCTTTCCTTAAATTCCTCAACACTACCTTGTGAGCCCTATGCTCAGAACCGCACTAATATCCATAGCCTAAGACAATATTAACATCCCCTTAGGTCAAAAAATAATAACAGGTCTTCATAAGAAAAATAGTGAAAACTAAATGGTTACCGATTCAATAACTATATTGTTTAAAATGTGTTAGTAAGAACAAAATCTTACCTGACCAGTATTAACATTGCTGGTGCCACCCCCCCTAGCTGCCTCAACATACTCCTCAAGAACTCGGAGACGATCTTCAACAACTCTATTCTTCAGCTGTTCTTGTCAATCGCTTGCCATAGGAATTGCTGAAGCAAGCAATTCAGTCTTCGAGACACCACCTCCTATACCTCTAACGAAGCCCCCACGATCACGCCCAAATACCTACAACCAAGTAAACAAAATGAGTTAGTAAGTAAAAGATTTTATTTTTATAAGAACGAATAGCAATCTGAAATTCATATGCACACACCTTCGCGACTGCATCCCTGTCCACATGGGTCTCTTTACTATCTTTACTTCTTGTTTGTAGCAACTCTTTTACCTCTCCCTGGAAAGTACAAAAGAAATTATAAGCAAGTCGAAATCAAACTAAAAAAAAAAAAGCATACTTGTGAACCTAAAATCAATATGCAAAACATCCAAACTTACCACATATTTCCTGCATCTTACTTCATAATCATCAGGGCCAAATTGTTCAAGATCTTCTTCTGGCAATTCTTGATACACATGTGTAGCAACAAAGACTACAGATCTGCTAACAGTCCCAGTTGGACTTTTTTGTTCCATTATATGGCGACGCCGCGCAATACCATCTCTTCCAGTACTATGTAGTGCTTTAACTGCTTTCCTTGCCCTCCTCCCTCTCACCCTGGCTACTTTATCGCTATCTTTATTAACCATGTCTACAAAAGCCTCCCAATCTTCCTTCTTCTGATTTCTTGGCCTCTTGGCTTTTTTTTCAGCAACAGTAACACCAGCTGCATCACACACTTTCCTTAGAGGAGTCTTCCCATTCCTCCAAGATTTGTTTGCCATTTTTATAGCTTTGTCCTTGACAAATTCAGGCACGTTATACACATTCTTTATTGCTCTCCACACTTCTTCCTTGAGTTCCGCAGGAACTTTCCTCCGTGCTCGTAAGATGGTGACACAATACTCTTAGCAATCACTCCAACTTTGGTGGAATACGGCTTTGACTCTCCAATGGGTTGTCCAAGTGCATTGAATTCAATTGGAAGTAGGTGATCAACTGCATAAAACCAATATACTAATTAGTAATTATAACTCAACTGTATAGTTATCACTCATCATTTAACGATTTAATCCATGACCAAAACGGAATTCATTTCTTACTAAAGAGAAATTCATATAAAAGGGTCCTGAGTCTTAGTGTCCAAGATTATTGAAACTACACTCCAGGGTACAAAATGAAGAAAAAAACAAATGGATGCACCAGGTCTGCGCAACTATTTTCTATATAGTACCTAGCTAAGAGTTTTAATCTATCTAGCCATACAATAAACAACACATTTGAACCTTACGATCACTTCAAGAATAATAACATTAGCTTGAAATTTGAGCTAGTTACACTCAATACAAATTCTTAATTTATACACAGCAAAGTTTAACCAAAAAGTTAGCATTCCCAGACTTATAGTAAATGAAAAACATATCTGTGGCATTGAAAACAAAATAAGGGAATTAACATTTCTTCTCAACTTATATAAAAGTTTAATATCCATTTTCCTTAAACGCCACCGCTAATTCCAGATGGAAGCTATATTAATGACTTAAAAATACTACCTTTAATCATTAGTTCAACCATTTAAGAAGAAAAACCCGTGCGCACTTGATTACAAGGGACTGTGAAGCATATGAAAATGCAATCGTTGCAATGCAACAGTCTATAAAGATGAGATATGGTTACAACAGTCTAAAATGCTTACAAGAACCAGGTCTTGAAACAATCTATAAAATTTGGTAGGAAATCATAGAGTTCAAAACTCGAGACAAAATCCAAAATTAAAGATGGCTACTAGCTTTTGGTGCTAATTACTGCCAACTATGGTTCCCAACAAAACGAAAACATTCTAGGTAGAGCTTCCTTCACTTACTGAGCCCAATACATTAAAGAAGATGCAAATATCTTTGCACTGCGCTCCTAGAATTACTAGTACTGAGAACCAACAAATGAATATCTAGTTGACGATAATATGAACAACTAATAATGAAACTACCTCTTGCCAACAATATATCTATGTTATTACCATCACTACAAAAGAAGGAAATTGAAAGACATGACTATGTTATTACCATTCCTGCTTTCTTGAGAACTTTGAGTTTCATTGACAGACTGTCGGAATGCCTCATGCCACTGATCCTCAGTATGTACACTTCCCACTGGTTCATTACTGTGACCATCATTTGGAGAGTGCTCACCATCAGATGAAGACAAATGTTCATTCCTAGAACCTGGACTTGCAGAAGCATTGAGCAAGGGAGTAGGCCAGTCACTTGAAGTTGACCTACTAGTTGTAGGATGATATCGGCTGCGACTTCCGCTACTAAGTCTCACCACAATCATCTAAAATCAAAAAGAAATCATACCATTTCAGTAAAAAGTTCAGATTTTTCATCATTAAGATCATCTGAAAACATATTTAGATATTAATCATACAAATCATGATATAAATTGCATAAAAAACCACCCTAAACATGATAAATCAAATATAAATCATAAACCAGAACATTTAAATAATTTTAGAAAATTTCATATTTTACTTCATTAAGAAATCTGAAAACATATCGAGATGTTAATCATACAAATCATGATATAAATTGAATAATAAAAACCCTAAACATGATACTGATCATACAATACAAAACAATAACAAATCTTAGAGTTACTTAACATTATCTTCATACCCAATCACACAAAACAATTAGAAACCACAAAATATGTGATTTTCATAGTAAAGTGATTTTACCCAAGATCTTACGAAATCAAGTAAAACCCTCACAACAAACAAACACAAACGATAATTAAAACCAACAATTAAACAAGAGGAACAAGAAAAGAAAAAACAGAAAAGGTTTTTTTTTTTTTTTTTTTTTTTTTGCAAACCCTAACTTTAAAATTACAAACCTTAACTTTACCTTGGACAAAATCAAGATTGAATCTGGTTTTGATAATGTCTGGTATCAAAGAAAATGGTTCAATCATGTGATTTTTTTCTCTGATTTGGGGTTTGTGTGAGAGCTGGAGTGGGGGGCTTGGGTGAGAGAGTACTGAGAGGGTTTGAGTGAGAGAGTACTGACTAAATAAAGAGATGAAGAAAACATTAAAATTATATATTACTCGATACTAACGAGGGACACTTGTTTCATCACAGCGGTTCCAACAAAAAAATTATTTCTAACCACACAAAGTGGCGGGAATCATCGCGCCAAAATCTATATAGCAGTGAAACAATACTACCACCTGCGTCGTTGTACTGGTCAACTATAGTCAAACCACTACGACCACTTGACTTTATTCAGCAACAAAATCATCAGTGTCGTTGTAGAAGTCAACTAAAGTCCAACTATAACGACAACTTGACTTTAGACAACGACGCGTTCTGCGTATGGTAGTTTTGAGACATTAGGTTTTTGTGTCGTTACATTATGACTCAAATAGCCTCTTTTCCACTAGTGAAACCATCTAAATTCTGCTTTTCAAGAGCCTTTTCTTCGTTTGAAAAATCTTCTAAGCGTTTAAACTCAGTTTTCGAATTTTCTATCTTTGGACGAATATAACCATCGACGACTAATAGCCATGTATTAAAGTCTCATGATTGAAGAAAAGATCTCATAGCAGATTTCCACCACAAATAGTTTGTTCCGTCAAATCTAGGCGGTACATTAATTGAAGTCGATTCATGAGAACTCGAGTTCATTCTTATAGGTTAGATCGCACCAAACACAGATTGTTAGATATTTTCGTGTTTGCCTGCTCTGATACTAATTGAAAAGACGAGGGTACCGAAATATACCTCAATCTAAAACTTTTCCACCTATAAGTCCTTTGGCCGAAAGTGTTACCTATAGACCGAGTCAAGACAATACAACAAATCGGTTCACACTTCGTGTGATCGTCTATGGATACGCGATCGATACAATACGACAACAAGATAACTTGCGTGATTGACTATGGATACAAGATCGAGGCAATACAACAACGAAGTATGTTTACTTGATAAATGGTTCGGACTTAACCAAACACAATAGGATTACTATCAAGTAAATATGAATTAAAATTTGTGCATTTTACTTCTAATTATAATAAAAACAATTATAATTGCGGAAATAGAAAAGTAAAAGACACGACAAGATTTTGTTAACAAGGAAACTGCAAATACAGAAAAACCCCGGGACCTTGTCCAGAATTGAATACTCTTAGGATTAAGCCGCTATAAAAAATCAAACCAACTTCGTATAGTTGAGACCAAGCAACTAAACCTATAGTTCACCTAGTTCCGTCTGTATCCCTGCGCCTCCAACTTGTAAATAAGTCACGCACTTGGAACAATTCCTTTGGTTCGTATTCCAAACAGTAAAGGAACAACAAATCTGTTTGGTAACAACTCTTTCCAACCAAGTGATATGAGTTCGACAAAAGGCCCTTCCGTTTATCCCAATAAACTCCTTTGTCAGGTCCTTAGATCTATCCAATAACAACTACCAAAGTAATTGTCAAGATTTTGCAATCAATACTTTTAGTCATAAAGAATTGTATTGATGCTGATGTACTCAACTAATCAATCCAATCTACCACAAGGATAAACCGATTATAGTTGGATCCTCTTTAACAGAAACAAGTATTGTGCACACCAAAGATTATGAACCCAAATCAAAAATCTTCAAAGTCTTCTTTGTCTTCAAATCTTCTTAGATGTTCAATAAACACCTACACAAAATCAATTTGAATCTCTTGTGATCAATCACACACAGAACGGAGTCTGTTAACAATGGATTTTCATAAGACGTCTTTAGATCTACAGAGTACAGACAGTCTAAAGATCCCCGTCAAAACTTTGATCTAGTTTGAGTGAATCTTATATCATAAGAGAAGATTCTCAAGCATAAACAAAGTAGGCACAATCAAAGTTCAACAACCTTTAGTCAATCAAATCAATCGAAAACTAATAATAAACCGCAATTATTTAGTTTCCCACCAACGGTACTAATAGAGCTTCTCAATCCCAAAGAAGTCTTTAAACTGAGCGTCCGTGATTTCGCCTAATTAGGTTACTTTCCTCTCCGAATAGACGGCTCCACCAGTAACAACACAACTAGGTAGTTTTGCCCGCTATGAGGATTAGTTTGCTCGAAATGCAAACTTTTATATGTATAGACAAAGGAAGTTTGGACACCAAGGAATTTCCAAAATCGAAAATATTCTCAAGATATGCAATATATTCGAAATTCGGTTTCCATAATTCCTGGAAATGCTTTGTCCAAATAATGGCCGAAAATCTCTTAGAAAATCTCTAACTAGTAAATGCACATTACTAATTTTTATTTTCTAAAGATATGCAAAACTAACAACCTTAATTAAAATATTCTTAATTTATTTTCCGATCCGGGATTCTCCTTTAGCTATTTAGGAATATCTTTGAACAATAAAAGATAAGCGTTAATGCACATGTTCAAAGTATGTCGACATCTTTACTTTGTAAGTCCTCTTTCATACTTACAATCTTGGAATTGATTTGCCACACTTCCAAACGAGTTTAGAATTGGTTCGTCTGTCTTCCAAGAACTATGTGATTGATTATCCTATCAAATCACCAAACATGGGTTTCACGATTCTACCAAAAAAAAAATTCGGTTATACCTTCCATGTGGGTACTGTAATTAGTCACACTAGCTTTCCTAAATTCGGTTGACTAGGTACTAGGATCGGTTCCCACATATATATGGTATCTAACTTTTATTTGTTGCACATGTCCATAGGATCGGTTCCCAATATATAAAAACGTGTTTCACATGTTCATAGGATAGGTTCCCAGTATCTAGAAACTTGTTGCACCTCATACAAGGATCGATTCCCCTCTTGTGATCGGTTGCACCTCTTACTAGGATCGGTTCCCCTTTGCCTAGAGTTGGTCATACCAATAACACTAAATCGATCATACCATCTCAGGTGATTACTTAAGATCGGTTTCACTAATAAAAGTCATGCCAATATAAAAGTCAAGCCTTGTGAATAGTTTTACTAAGAACATAAAAAAGTCATGAGCGGTTATACTAATCACACATATTGGTAGTTCAAAAGCTATGCAATGAATAACAATACCAATAAGCCTAGCGATTTCCCTTTCGATTCACAAAACAAGTTCATGAATTTACTTCCTTTAAAAGAATGTAAAACATTGTTTCCTAGGATGAAATCTTCACCTCATACCCATACATAATCACAATAGCATTCAAACGATTATGTCGATGTCTTATATACGAAGTTCAAAAGATAAGCGTTATACTTCGTATTGTATTCCTTAATACTATGTCTTACTAGAGTATAACCATTCATGGCTTCACAGTTATGTTTTCAATATGCACGACTTGAAAGATACGTTAGGGAATGAAACAATTCAAGTCAAATATTACTAACCTTAAGTGGAAGGATGATGTTGTCGTTGTGGCTCCATACTTCTTCTCATTCTTCAAGTCTTCACGTAATAATTGTAATGTCTCATATCCTAATAGTTTCAAGCTAACCTATATGAAGTTGACGCTAGTACATAATCAAACGACTCTTTCAATGAGTTTTGGTTCACTAAAATATGACAACCAAACTTGACATACCAACGCTTGGTGGGTTCAACCGAGCTATGCTCTAACAGTGATAACCCCATGGAAAAAATTCAAATGAGGAAGAATTGTCTTTAGTAAATTGAGCAATAAAAATTAGATTTTCCTTAATGCTTGGAACATATAGCACATCATGAAGATGAAATTGAGCATTATTAGTATCTAAAATAGCATCACCTATCTGCTCAATAGGGAAAAATTTACTATCACCTACCATGACTTGATCATTACCTGTATAAGATGTAGCTTTTGAAAGACAGGATGAATCATTTGTCATATGACTAGCTACACCAGAATCAGTATTCTAAAAAGAAGCCACATTAGGATCATGATAGACAGTAGGTGAATTGAGCTTAATGTTATGAAAGGCCTGTTGCAAGTTGTCTGAAGCAGAAGTAGAGGGTGAATCTATAGAACCAGAACCAGTCTTGGAAGAATTCTTTGTAGATTTCTTAGAAGCAGGTTCATAATGATATCTACAACGATTTGCAAGGTGACAAGTAATTTTATAAATTTGACAAACCGGCGCATCAGAGTCATTAGGAGAAGAAAATTTCTCATCATATCCATGAGATTTCTGCTTTGATTTAGAAGATTTATTTGTGTAGAACGCTAAATTTTGTGAATCCAAGGCATACTTAGCTTCAAGAACTTCAGATTTTAAGTATTGTTCATGATGAAGAAGTTTGAAATGTAGATCACTAAAAGTATATTCAGTCTCTCTATAGCTAGCAGTGACTACAAATTGACTGTATTCACGACCTAATCCTTGAAGAGCATACATAACTAGATCTGAATCATCCATATGATGATCAATTACAGCTAAGGAATCAGAAATTGATTTAATCTCATCAATATAATCAGAAATAGATCGATTACCTCTGTGAATAGAATGAAGTTGACTACGAAGAAGAGACTTACGAGTATAAAATTGTCGAAGAATAAGCTTCTCAAGATAGAGCTAAATCTCTCTAGCAGTTTTACAACCAACAATTGATGGACGTAGGACGTAGCACAAATACCCTTATCCATTATGTATATACCCCTAGACTTTTAGAAGGAAACAATTTTTTTTTAATAATTCCGTAAATACCCATTAAGTTAAAAGAAAAGAACACCAGAATTATTAAAAAAACATTTGAGATCAGAAATTTCTCTATCTCATTAATTTCTCTCCTCCACTTTCACTCATCACTACCACCACCATCAGCAGCGTTTCTCTTCCGCCGTGACTGCTACCAACATCACCAGATCTTCGACACCTTCATCTTTATCGCCAATGTGGATAACTTGATAATTAAAACCTAATCTAAAGCATCAGAAACTTCAAATTCATGTCGATTTTAACTGGATTGGGATTGAAAAACCTAAAATTGATGATTACAGTTGGTTAATATAGATTTTTTCGTATCGGTTTGGATGATGGAATGAAAATCGTTATCAATTTTTTGGATCTGAAAATCCAATCATCTAAAACGATTAAAAATGGATTATCTTCTTTCTCTTGCTTTGAAGTTTCTGCTGGTGTTGGTGGTATTGTAACTGTTAGTGGTGTAGATAGAAAAAGATTAGATTTAGAACGACGGAATTGATGGAGATTGCGGTGGTTCTGGTTGGAATAGTGAAATCCGGCGATTGAGACACTGGTGGTTAAAAGTATTTGTTGTGGTGGTTGAAGATGGTGGTGGTGGTGATATGAGGAAGGGAAAGAAGAAGAGTATACAAATGATGGTGGTGGAGCTTATTCCCAAGGTATGGTTTCTTTTCCAGTGCGATTCGAGAGAGAGATTTGAGTGATTGGGTGATTCATTTGAAATCATCAACCACCAACCGGAGCAGCAAAATTTGATAATTGATCCCGTTCCCAGATTTTCTGATTCGGTGATTTCAATTTGAAGATTCGTAGAGTTGTATAAGTTGATCCCGAGATTAACAGGTAAGATTGTTGTTTGTTTTAGGTGGTGAATTTAATTCTTATTTTTTGTTGTATGTTCCAGTGAGATATAAGTGCAAATACAATCTGTAATGGGTTGAGTTGATGACAACAGATGGGATTTAGTTGTGGTTGGCTTCTGAGATGAAGTTATTGTGCAGATGGGATTTGAGATGAAGTTTAGTTGTTGTTGGCTTCTGAGATGAAGTTTAGTTGTGGTTGGCTTCTGAGATGACAACAGATGGGATTTGTTGAGGTTATAGTGCAGCTGCAGTTATGAGATGTAGTTGATGGCCGTGCATTGGTGATGTTGATGTTAAGAGGCCGAGAAGATGATATTGCAGGTTTGTTGAGCTTCCAATTTGATTTGTTTGCACCAATGGTGGTGGTAGTGGATGTTGCAGTAAAGCTGGTTTGTTGTGTTAGAAGTAGTGGTGATATGTTGCAGTGGACTTTTGTTGGATGCGCTCAAACTATTGGAGACAACTTGACCAAGTTGCTTCCATTATTGGAGACAACTTGAGGTAGTTGCTTCCTTTTTTTGGAGACAACTTGAGAAAGTTGCTTTCACTTTTGAAGGCAACTTTATCTAGTTGATTCCAGATTGGAGGCAACTTGAGCTAGTTGATTCCAGTTTGGAGGAAACTTGGTTATGTTTTTGGGTCTATTCATTCATCTGAAATTATCTTATACATATATCTTAGAGTAGTTGTTGTGTTGAGTTGCTGATGATGGTTGTGCTGCTGATGCTCATGCTTTGAAGTCAAGAGGATAAATGAATGCTTAGGAAGTTCAGCAGGAACTCAATATGAGTTGCAGTAGCAGAGATGGAGGATATGGTGTTGTCTGGTGGTGGTTTGAGTTGTGGTGGGGGTAATTGTGAGAGACAATATGAACTTGTGTTGGATGCGCGCAAATTACTAGGTATGTATATGTTACAGACCATCAACATCTGTGTAGTTTTATACATCAATAGTTGTAGTATATTTATTTGGATGTGATTTTGTATGTCATTTTGCGTTAACAAACCTGTGGTGCAACGGTAGCACGATTGACTCCATGTCAGATGATGCGTGTTTGACTCACGCCGGGTTCATATTTTGTGTATACTTTTCATAATGTGGAGACAACTTGCCTTAGTTGCTTCCATATATGGAGATAACTTGAGCTAGTTGCCTCCATTATTTAAGACAACTTCAGAAAGTTGCCTCCAGATTTGGAGACAACTTTCAGCAAGTTGCCTCTAGATGATGGTGGTGGAGTTGGTGGTTCTTGGGTGGTGATTGGTGTCGGTGGATGAAAGTGGTGGTGGTTGGTGGCGGTGGTGGGTAGTGGTGGTGGTTTTCGGTGGTGTACAAAGTGGTGTTGGTAGTCGGTGGTGGTAGTTGGCGGTGGTGGTTGGCGGCGGTGGTGGAGGAAAATGGCGGTGGTGGTTGGCGGTGGTGGTGGTTGGTGGTGGACAGTGGTGGTGGTTGGCGGCGGCGGTGGTGGTCGTTGGTGGTGGTGGCCGGCGAAGGTGGTGGACAGTGGTGCTGGTTGGCGGTGGTAGTGGTGGACAATGGTGGCGGTTGGCGGCGGTGGACAGTGGTGGTGGTTGGCGGCGGGGGTGGTGGTGGTGGTGGTTGTGGTGGTCGTTAGTGGTGGTTGGTGGTGGTGGTTGTTGGCGGTGGTGGACAGTGGTGATGGCGGACAATAGAGGTTTTTTTTTTTTTTTTTGTTGTTGTTGAATAGTGGTTAGTGGTAATGGTTTTGTATATACATTACATAAAAGAGGGTATTTTAGTAATGTATTATGTTTAGGTGTATTTATAAAGTTCAAAAGGGTATATTTGCTATGGGTCTCATAGTATGGGTATATAGATAATGTTCCCGTGATGGACACATTTTTGTGTCCGATTTGTCTCGATTCTACATATTGTTAGGGCTCATTTTGTACTTATTATGGTGTTTTATGTGTGTAGGTATTTTTGGCCAATAAATATTTCTGGAAAAATCGGCTCGAAAAGTTGTCTAAAGCACTTGGCGGAAATGATATTGGCACCCACAGTTTGGATAAGGGGCACCCTCCAAGGGCACCCAAAGTCGGCTGCTAAAGGCACCCCTACTCTGGTTAGGGGGCGACCTTTCTTCTTCACTGTTTAAACAAGAAATTGGCGGGAAAATGAACCAGCACACTTGCAGATTAGGGTTCAAGATTTAAGCGAGATTTTGAGAGATTCAAGGGCTGATTTTTGTTGGGATGATCCTGTTAGAGCATAAGAGAGCTCATATGGGTGTTTTAATCGATCAGAAATGGCTGCATAATCGTGTTGGATCGAAACAGAGGAGGTGAAAGTTTATCGGGTTCTGTTACCGAACTTGGGACAGTGTTAGTCTGAGTCTGACGTGGGGATGGATTGGGATTCATTTGATGAGTCAAAACAGGATTGTTATGAGCTGTAGATTCGATAAAACAGTGACAAATCTTCGGTTTGAGCGAAACAGGGAAGGAGAAGATATTACGGGTTCTGGTGAGTTTATTTATGGTAGTTACATGATTCTGTTGAGTTTAATTCAATATGGGATATTGCTCTAGCCTAGTTGGAGTGTAGACAGCTCAGCAAAACGCGTAAAGAAGAATTGCCAGAGAAGAAAATTCCGAGTATTGCTGCCGAAGAAAAGAGTTATTTTTGGGATTTTACTTGCTTTCTACGGGACCTGCCCTGTATATATATATGAGGATAGGGATCTAGTCACAGAAGGGGTTACAGACACCTTGGGGAAGTTTAGGAGCAGAACAGAGCAAAGAAAAAAATCACAGTGAAGTACAACTGAGTTGCAGTCGAGTGGAAGAAGAAGAACAGAGAACCGTCACCTTTTCTTTTAAACTGTAACAATTACCCAACAACTATTACTGTTAGTATTTGTCTGTACAGTGGGTTTTGTAACAATTACATCTGTTACAAACACGCTGCTTCATACCTTCTCTTCTATTTAATCAACTTTTGAGCAACAAACATTTATTTTGAGCAAGTGATTAATATGAGGAGCTAAACCCCATTGCTGAGGCGATAGAGGAAGCTATTTTTCCAACAAAAAGTGGTATATTCTATTTTATCTCTTTTATTGCAATTATTTTATGATTATTTAGCTTGATTGAAAAATGTTTGAATGATTTTTGTTAAGCAATTGTTATTTCTTTTGATAGAGCATGCTTGGCCATAGGTTTTTGATGTTCTACACTTTGGATTTACACTTGTTATTTTGAAAATCTACATGTTGCAATAGTTTAGAATCAAATTGAACGAGAAAATTGCATGAATATAAATATTGGATTAAATCACTTTGAACTTGGAAAATAGTGGAATCTTAGCCTCAATGTCTTTTAATATTGATAACAGCTTTGTCTGAGTTTGCTATAATTTTTAGTGAGTTTTCTATTTTAGTTTTAGAATTGAAGTCTAAGTTATCCTACATTGATACAAGACATAACAAAATGATTGTATTTTCTCCAAGTATAATACTCAGGATTAAGAGCCTTCTCTCTATCAACCTTGATAAACTGAGCTGGTTCTGCAATAGATCCATCAACATAATCGTAAAGATCAGTAGTAATCATAATAGATTCAAATTGATTGCGCCAAATAAGATAATTAGATCCATCAGCTTCAAGCTTAACAGAGATGTAGTTAGAGAGAACAGGCAATTGTAAACTGATTTGAGACTTCATAGTCGAATTTGAGTTTTGAGTTTGATGTGAGGAATTTGTATGATTCTCAGGAGAATCAATGATTTGCTCGGTCGGCATTGTAAGTTTGAATTTAGATCTCTCAACCTAACAGAGAAGAAGCGGAAGTGGATCGGAAATGGATTTGAATCTAAAAAAAAATTAAAAATGGGATGATACCATGAAAGAAACTGAAAGGAGAGAGTAACTAAAGTGTTTTGAATTATTGACGACAAACCAGACAGATTACAAGAGAGGGCTATTTATAGCCAGACACTTGACACAAAATCTGATGCAACAGACTGTTAACAGAAAACAGAAAAGTTATTGCAATGACACTCCTATTACACTGCAGTATTCTTACAGCCATATTCATTTAATCTATAGCATTTATGGGTCAGACTGAATAAGATATCTCTGCTACAAAAATAGTATGGGACGTGAAGTGCCTACCAAAACAGCACCAACCCACAAGAATCACTACATGCCCAAGAACTAAGTCATGATGGACATGTCTGAAATGAATGAGTATAATCCATAAACTCGGTAGAAAAACTTACAATTTAAAATGAGCAATAGGTAAATCAACAAGAAAATTATGAAAATAATAATGAACAGCACAATTCGATGTTGATTAAGGTTCAATTCTAAAAAATCTGTTACCCATATACGGATGCACCCTCAATAATGAGTTCCTGGTTGGAGCTCTGTGTCTCCATGGAAGAGATCAGGCCAATACATAGAATGGATCATCTCAACGAGCAAAGGGAACTGGAGCAATACGTATAGTGATACCGGGAAAGACGCAACTAGACCAATAGGTAGAAAAGCCCATGCTAGTTTCTGGTTAAGTACGAGACAAAGAAGAAGAGTCTCGCAAGACCTAATATCAACCTTTTCGGCAATAACTCGAGGAAATCTTCCATGGCATACCGCGATGTCAGAATAGATAAGAACATTAGCACTGATGTGACCGATGAGAAAAATGCCATAACATCTGATACAACAAAAACCATAAATGGTCTACTATGTAACAAAATTGGGAGACCTTTTTTATCATTGTCTTGGTAGTTTCCACCGGGTACGGTGAAAGCTGCGGCAAATACTACGGTTGTAATAAGGATGGCTGCCACCATGCATGATGAAGCAGTATCTTTCATCCACTTCTCTCCTTTCTCCATTAAGTCTTTATGCTCTCGAACAAAGACATCTGTTGGTGTTTCTCCCTTTTCATTTTCAAATTCCATGTATGTAGGTTGTACCACCTTCTCTACTTCCTGTAAAACAATGGGTTGGTAACAAAAATGAACTTAGACCACTAAACGCATGACAGAACAAACAATTAATGAGGGAGAGATTTGCAAGTACGTACTTTAAACCATTGCAACTCCCGTTGCATTTGTAATGCAGCACCAGCTACAACATTTAGTACATCTAAAGGAGGTAATATTGCAGCCAAATGTAAAATATGGTTTCCTGATTCAACTCTCCAACAAGCCATGAGCCTCTTCTTTGAGCTCATCCCGTACATGATACTAAAGATCTTTCCTTTGCGATACTTAACTGCTGTGTGAAAAATGCTTTTCGCGGTATCATCTAACCAAATCTGGTCCGGAAAGGTTTGAATACACTTAGTTACAAGTTCAACAATTCCAAACTTAGCGCCGTTTCTCAAGATGCTTGAGTTCGCGAAGAATGTTGGTTTTTTTTGGTCCGGGATTCTGGAACAAACGCAGTCTAATAGTTCCAAGGCGAGATTATTTGCTGATATTCTAAGGTACTGTTTGATTCCAGGGCCTGAAAGCAAAACTCTAACTGTTATTGTTATATATGTACAGAACCCAGATATTTAATGACCATAAAAAATGTGCTCTAAAATGCAAGCCTCAGACTCCAAAAGGGCCATGAAGAAATTTGGCTAACACTCCGAAAAAACCAAAAGGGCCAAAAGGGCTTGTGAATGCCACGGGATGCTCTAGTGACAGGTCGGGAAGGAACTGTCGGCGGAGAAGAAACTGTGGTAGATATGGGAACTGTAGATGGAGTAGGAACTGTGGTGGGTGTAGGACACGTAGTAGGAGTGGTAATTGTAGGGTCGGTAGGAGCAGGTGGTGAAGAAGTTGGTACAGGAGAGGACTCTCGAGATACTGGGGAAGAAGTAGGAGTGAAGGTGGATGCTGACGTAGAGGAGAAAGAGTGGGAGTGACGTAGAAGGGGGGAAGGTTGGTTGGCAGTGGGTGGAACAGATGTAGTAGGTGAAGAGAAGTTGGATCGTCGGTGTGGGGGAGTGTAAGGAGGAGGACGATTTTCAGTAGGGGACGATGTACAGTAGGAGAGATTATAGGATGGATGAACAGGTGGAGGAGAAGAGTCGGTGTTGGGTAAATTATTTGAAGGAGGATCTGTAAAGGGAAAAACAGATTCGTCGAAGGTGACATGACGAGAAAGGATGATCTTGTTTGTTGCAAGATCAAGGCAGCGATATCCACGATGGTTGGGAGGAAAACCAAGGAATACACATCTAGTGGAACGAGGGGAAAGTTTATGAGGAGTTGTTGAAGAGAGATTGGGATAACAAAGACAACCGAAGGTACGAAGATGATCATACGTTGGTTTTCGTTGATAGAGGATAGACACGGGTGAGTGAAAATTAAGGACTTTGGTAGGTAGAAGATTATGTAGATACACTGCCATGTGAAGAGAGTAGACCCAATATTTGGGTGGAACGGAAGCGTGAGACATAAGGGTACGAGTGATATCATTGACACGGCGTATCATGCGTTCGGCCTTGCCATTTTGGGAGGAAGTTTGGGGGCATGAGAAGCGAAAAACGAGACCATTGTCACGAGAAATTTTTTGGAAAGAAGAGTTGTCAAATTCACGGCCCATATCACATTGAAAACATTTTATTTTACGTTCAAATTGAGTTTGAACGAAAGAACGAAATTCCAAGAATTTACTATAAACTTGGGATTTAAACTTTAGAGGATAAACCCATAGATAGTTGGTGTAATCATCAAGCAATATAAGGTAATAACGGTAACTTGATGATTTTACATGCAATGGAGAGGTCCATAAATCGCTATGAATGATGTCAAAGGGAGCAAAAGTAATGGAATTAGATTCATAAAATGGTAATCGAACATGTTTACTGACTTGACAAGAATGACAAAGTTTGGAAAAATGATTATTATTATTACACTGAATAGAATTATTGGTACGTAAGACATCTAAAACAGCCTTGCCGGGGTGGCCAAGGCGACCATGCCAAATATCTGGTGAGCAAACAGTAAGAGAAATGGGTGAGGGCTGTGACGATTGGAGAGATGGCACGGCAGAGTTGGTGATGGGATAGAGCTCCCCAGCACTATTACATCGAAGGATAGTCGTCTTCGAACTCAGATCCTTCACAGAAAAACTAGAAGGATCAAACTCAACAGACACACGATTATCAGTGGTAAACTTACGAACGGAAATTAAGTTTTTAATGATATCGGGAACAACAAGAGTATTTTTGAGTTGAAGAGTACGGGAGGGAAGGGTTATGAGTTTAGTACCACTAGCTATAACCGGAATACTATTGCCATTGCCAACTAAGATGGAACGTACAGTGCTATTGTTGAAAACGTTGTGTAACGTACCTGAGTCAGTAGCAAGATGCGAGGTAGCACCGGTGTCCATATAAAAGTTGTCATCAAAGCATCAGAATCGCATAGCGTTGTAAGCTTCAGACTATGTCCGTGGGCTGTAGTGACTCGGTGGAAGGATTGATATAGGCTTGGCCACGTCCGAAAGGTTAGGAGAACGACGCGTTCTTTATCACAAGCGGGAGTTGGTAGTCTGCTGCCTGCGATGTGGATTGAAAGACTGCCAGGGTGTCATAGTCGGGTACGGGCAAGGTGGAATAGCCCAGTACGGTGTCCAGTAGGGAGGGTATGCCGGTGTAGAATTAGGCTGAGATGGACGATAACTTGTCGGTGTGGGCAGTAGAGGAGGATTTCCAGCCGAAGTTGTAGTGGAACCATGATCCAGGCGTCGGTCGTTGGGTTGAGACTTACCACGTTTCCGGGATGATGATGACGAAGTATTTCGATCCATGGGGATGCAGCAGCGAATGAGAGCAGATTGGTGCAGGTGTGAGACAATGTTGTGCGCGTCGGATTTCTTCAGTGCGAAGTTGCGATCGAGCAGCATCAAATGTCGGCATAGATTGCTGTATGAATGAGGCTACAGTGTTGTATTCCTCCGGAAGTCCATTCACCAATTGGATAACCAATCTCTTATCATTCATGGGAAAATCAAGATCATGTAATCGATCGGACAAAGACTTAAGCTTGTCACAATAGTCATCAACACTAGCACAATCAGAAAACTTGAGATTCACAAACTTACTTTCAAGTTGTGCAGCACGGCTACCTTTGTTATCTTGAAATAGGGTCTTAAGATGATCCCAAAGTTCCTTCGCAGTTTTCCCTTTCTTGAGAACGGTAAGCATGAGATCCTTGGTCATGGTGGCGAACATCCATTGACGACATAGGGCATCTAATTGTTTGCCAGTGTCTTCATCAACATCTGCAGGTCTTTGCGATCCATCGATTAGGAAGAGCAATCGATGTGTTTGAAGGTGAAGGTCAAAGAGAAAAACCCATGAGGAATACTCGTCTTGTTTGATGTCTAGGATAACAGGGATGAGGGTTTTGATGTTGTTAACAGCAAAAGCCGGATGAAGGTTTTTCTTCTCACCTGCCATGGATTCAAACGATTTTCTTTAGAGGAGGAGGGATCGATGGGTGGCTGATACCATCTTGGGTTTTGGAATATCTTCCTTAGAGAATTATGTTCTCCAGGGAAACCTTTATATTGAAAATCAATCAAATCTCTCTTGAGAATACAGCAGTAATGTCGGATATTATCCCCTACAGGTAAATATGGAAACCAGAATAATATCTAGTCTATTAACTCCCTTGGGGAGGTTTCAATCATGGTTAGCTCATAATTTGAAATTAATTAAGGTAAGTAAAACCAAGGCATTTAGTTCGATCATGTATTTAAGATGATGGTTGTTGTAGGAATAGAACAACTCACACGAGTATATTAGCCTTCTCCAAAACCCAAGCTGACTACCACTTGGAAAATCAGAACTTTTTCGTGCTAGGACATCTAGCAATGAGCAATTCTTGTTGTCTTTCGCAAAAGCTAGTTCCGGATGTCCACTTACTAGATCAATTGCCACATCTACAAACAACATACAGATAGGTTGCTAGATCAATTAACATAACGCAGTGATAGTACAATACCAGTAGCATTTTCGTTTCTTAATTTGCACTTGGCTATCAAGTAATTTACTGTATGTAAAATCCTCACCATATAAACCAGCAGCTGGCACGTTACATACAAGTTGAGCCCCAAGATTTCCTGAGAAAATAGGGAACTGTCTATCATCTTGTATAGTTACGGTGGAAAGATACTGAAGTACATCTTTTCGATCATTGGTAATATAGGCAGCACAGAGTAGTAGTGGAGTCCACCCCATTTTATTCCGTATTTGTGTAATCGGTTGCCACTGGTTTATGGGTAACTCAATTGGATCAGTACTTCTTGATGTTTCCACCATTGCTGTGACAGCTTCAATTCCTGCATTAAGCGAAGCAAAGTGAAGGGCTGTATTACCATTTCTGGTGTCCGGCAGCTTAAGTGCAGCATTAGACATGTGTTTTACTATCTCTTTTACAAAACCGGAATGTCCTGCACCAGCTGCAACGTGCAATGCTGTCCTCCCAAACCTGTTAACGGGAAAATCAAACGCATCTCTAAATATTGGGAGGGATCTTTGCACACTATTCCAGTCACCAATAAGTGCAGCATTGTACAGGCGTCTCTTGATGATGTCATTTTCTGCACAGTAGTCTCACAGTCGTTAATAATATCGTCTTTTTTTTTTTTTTGCTTATGAAAATACTCAAAAGAAGGGGGTGTGTAGCATTTTGCTTATACAGCATTTTTGTATTTTACATGGCTCCTACCTGGGGTTACCCAATTCTCTTAAAAAAACTTTCGTAGATGCGTGTATCCATAGTATAAAAATATATATAGATCGAGTGGTACCAAAACATAGAGTGACTTTTTACTCATTAATAAGCAAAAAGATTAAAGAAACCTGCTTTCACAATTTTATTTTTGAAGTCAACAAAACTATGTTGTAAAAGGCGTGCGCCTTTGGCGCTTAAGCCCCAAAGACCCACCAGGCGTTGGACCAGCGCCTAGTAAAAAAAGGCGCCAAGATGACTAATTTTTTTTGGGCACCATTGGCGCCTAGTGCCAGGCAATGGGCTTGGAGCCTCGCCTCGCGCCTTTTACAACATAGCGAAGAAAAATAAAATAAAAATCGATGCTAATTTCTAGCTAAGACTTAATTAAATACCTGGCTCATTGTTAATCTGGACTACGCCATGAACTGGAGGTTCTACCCTCTGAATTTCCATAATTCTTAGCGCTTCTTGCGTTCTATCTGCAACCTTCATGGGAGGAAAATCAGGTTTCTCTTAATTTATTTACAACCTCTGAGTTTGAACTTTGGAATAGGAATTGGCCAAAGGAATAAATAATAATTAAATAAATAAAACTCTTATAGCCAAGGGTCATGTTTTACTATTTCTACCACCTTCCGAAAGGTCATGTTTCAATCAATCTGATCGACAAGAGCGAAACAAATCCTTAAGACCAGATAAGGCGCCCATGAGATGATAAGTAATTGTGCAAGGGTCAGTGTATGGAATAAGTCAGAAGGACTCGGCAAAAGCAGCATTGTTGGAAGCATCATCCTAATGTAGATATAGCTTAAATAATATTTTTAAGTATCTAAGATCCTTAATCTCCTCCACTACATTTTTGGGTTTCTTTTTCTCCTTTTCCATGTTTGGTGGCTCTCTGCATTACAGCTTTGTAATTTTTCCGCTTTCTTAATATAATTTTCTTTATGGAGCAAAAAAGAAAAAATATTTTTAAGTATCAGATGAAGTTTGACTAATTTCTCAGCAGAACATACATGCATGCACGACGGCCACCATTATGATCAGAAATTGGCGTAGTTGGTTCTTAATGTCTTGATGCGGTTCAAAGATACTAAAGTATATCCTATTCGACCCTTGTGAATAAAAATAGGCAGCAAAAAGAAATTTCCCTTTGCTTCATGAGATTATTATGGTAATTCCTAGTAAAGTTAAAGAAGATACTTTTACTTTATACTAGCCACTTGCCAGTGAAGTGGGTGCTTTTTTTTTTGGACTCACTTTTTGGTGGGTTTGTTGGCAGAATTCGCAATTCCTAGGAATATATAATCTCACCGTCCCACGGGATTATAAATTTTAGGATTCACGTAAATTCTTCGTGTATTTAGTAACTCCGTTAAGATTCCTAGAATTCATATAATTTTCTTATTTTAAAGCGCATGTACCGTTTGGTATTACCCCAGAATTTTAGAGTTAATAAAAGTAAATCCATAAATCTCTTGATAAGTTTCCCAGCAAAACTTAGGGGGTAGCGGTCAGAATCCATATATATGGAGGATTTGCTGGAAAAATGATTCACATAGGAAACATGATTCCAGGGATTTGGGCAACCAAACGTACCAAAAGAAACATAATTCCACCAAATTCCCTGGACCCATAAATTAAAATTCTGCATTCGAACCCATCATAAAGTTTTTTTTTTTTTTTTTGGTTATGTAATGGGGGCGGATATGCCTTGGTCCTTGCCCGCCTATAGGCCGTAGCACAATGCGGAGGCATGCCTCGTGAAAGCGCTTTGAATTGGTAAAACCGTTATTCATCCTTTTTAATTTGGTCTGTCGAATCCAGTTTTTGGGAAAAACATATGGGTCGTTTCTGGATAGACGAAACCAAGGGTTGACTAACCCAAACCTTATACTGAATCCTTTTTTATTAGCAAAGAAGGCAAGAAAACAAGGACTACACAAACAAAAATGGAGCTTCATGCAAATTTTATTTTCTGTGTTTTTCCTGTAGATATGCATAACTTATGTTTTTTCCTGAGGATAAAAATTTATTGGGGGATACCCATATTTCAGAAATTGTTACTAGAATAGGGGCAACTAACAAATTGAATACTCTCATGTAAGTTTTTGCTACTGTTATAAGATGACTAATTTTTTTTTAGGAATAGGGATAAAATTTTATTTATAAAGAAAAAATTACAAGACTGCAAAAGGTATAGCCTGAATTACAACCTCATTGTATGGTGCTGAGTATCAGACGTGACTTAGTCCTTAATAAACAATGCGTTCCAGTTGAAGATTAAATCAGAAAAACTGATATCTTTGAACTAAGAATGAAGCTCACCCCAGTTAAATTTTTTATTTCTTTCTCTTGGCTTCTTTTCTTTGCCATAACCCTCCTGTTTCTTTCATTCCAAATAGCCCAACTGATTGCATTGGTGTTATATACCAGACCTTCTCGAACAACTGCTTGCAAGAGTTAGTGTGCCATTGCACTATCTAATCTCTGAAATTAGTTTTGTGTGTCCACTCTGCATCAAGAGAAGAAGCAAAGTGATCCCAAATGCTTATGGAGAAACAACATTGTAGTAGAGTATGATTCACATCCTCCTCTTCATCGTTACAGAAACAACATCTTGTTGATTGAATTTCACTTTCTCTCCTGTTAAGATTATCAATTGTGGGTATGGCATTCTGAATAGCCAGCCAGACTAACATTTGCGCTTTTGGAGGTACCTTTTTGTTCCATACTTTCTTGTAGTATGAGTCATTATCTTCTTGTTGATTCATGAGCCATTTGTAGCCTTTCTGTGATGTGTCATAATAAAGGGGGTCTCCTAAAAAATTTGCGCTTTTGGATGCTAACTTGCCGCTGACTGAGTCTGATTTATCCCATAATAAAGGGGGTCTCCTAAAAAATTTAACAGATTAATGATTTCTGATTTGACCTCTTCAGAGATTTGTTGAGAGAATAGGAGGTTCCAAGTACCATCATCAATCAAATCTGCCGCTTTTGCATTTTTTTTTTGAGAGGAAGCTTTTAATGTTTTTTTGTAAGTGTCTGAAACGGGAGTGTGAGATTTCCATGGATCTTTCTAGAATTTTGTTGCACTTCCATCACCAATATGTACTTTTGCATTCCAATGAAACACTTCATTACCCTTTTCAATACCTTTCCAGAACCCTCTTCCATAATGGATTTATAGTTTTTGGGTAAAATATCCTCTTCATCAGTTTTAGTTTTTTGTTGAATGATTTTTCTCCACTGGGCCTCCTTTTCTTGAGTATATTTTCAGCTCCATTTAGCAATCAGTGCCTTGTTGGCAGCTCTAAGATTTCTTATTCCTATACCACCCAGTATTTTGGCTTACAAGCCCTCTCCCATCCAATCCAGTAGATTTTGCTTTTATCTGATGTAGCTCCCCACAAGAAATCTTTCATGAGTTTTATCATTCTCTTTTCAATTGATACTGGCATCTCAATGAGGGACATGAAGTACACTGGAAAGCTTGCAAGTGGACTGTTTATCAACTCAATTCTTCCATCCTTTGATAAAAATCTTCTCTTCCATTTTGCTAGTTTTTCTTGAAATTTGTCTATTATGCACTCCCATATACTGGTTTGCTTTCTGCTGGCTCCAAGTGCCATACCCTAAGTATTTGAACAGTAGAGATTCAACTCTACTGTTCAGTATTTTAGCTAAATCCTGAATTTTGTTGTCAGCACCAATGCTTATCATCGTGCTTTTCTCCATATTTACTTTAAGCCTTGTTATAGCCTCATAGATTTGCAGAATCATGAGAAGATTTTCCACTTCTTTTTCTTTTGTTTCCAATAAAACTAGGGTGTCATCAACAAACTGCAAATGTGACACCTTAATGTGTTCTTTTATTTTGAAACCAGTAATCATATTTAGTTTTTCGGCTCATTTTAATAGTTTTGTGAAAACTTCAGCAACCATAAGATGGCTAATTTACAACAACAATAAAAACCTACTACATCGACAACACAATCGATGAATACGTTAGATCTCATTGTACAGGGATAGTGTAAGGACCCGCAAACACGTCAACACTATTAGACTAGTCAAGAGACGATTTAGCCGCTAATGACTCGACTAGTTAAATACGAACCTTAATTTATAGGAATTAATCTAGCAAAAATCTAGATATGAAATTAGTACCACTAGATTGATCTCGAAAACTTATGCGAAATGGGCTACTCGAATGTGTCATTTGAATACCGGATGAAGCAAAAATCATCGAATTCTTGAGAAGGGAAAATCAGTCTTTTTGCAGTTTAGCCGACTTGGCAGCCCATATCCAAGTAGTTGGGTGCCTCAGTAATCTCATCAGTCTTATCCCTAGTCGAGAGGATAAACTCTCATTCTTGTTTCTTCTTCCTCATTCTTCTTATGTTCTTCTTTTCTCATTCTTCTCCGGTGATTCAGAGGATAAAACCTCTGATGAGTCTTCCTTTAGAAATTTAGTAGAATTAATTGTTTGATAAAGCGGTTACTGAGATCGTAGACTCGATTAGGTTAAGAGTTCTTGTTGCTGAGGAGAATTGAATCAGAAAAGTTAGGGTTAGAGTTTAATTGGCCGACCTTAAGGAGGCCTTCTATATGATGAGAAATCTGCATTTTGTCAGTCACAGAAAATGTCCCAAGCTTTTAAAATTGAAACTTCAAGTATCACAATTTCATAAAATTAAGTTTGCGTTTGGTGTAATCAATCAAATTGATCACAGATTTCAGTAGAATATCATCAAAAAAGCAAAATCACAGTTCAAAGATCATAAAAATATCCATTAAATCGATTGGAATCGATTAATTTCAGTTTCATTTTAAATACAAAAAAATATAAAAATTCAATTCTCTATTTCCAAATCACTTTCAAAGGAATTACCAAACCAAAATCTCATTCAGTTTATCATTAAACTACAACACAATAGTACCCATTAAAGTGATCGAGATTTTTAGGATAGAAAATTGGACAATTTGAGAATCGATTTTTACTGAATGATAAAACAGAGTATATATCGAAGAACTATCCCGTCTGGGAAGAAAACGACGGATTGATACCCGACCCGACCCAGACATTTGAAAGATTTAAGATTGCTGATACTTTTCACACAGATTTGGGGGCCGGGGTTGTATCTTCTTTTAGATTTATGCAACGGTAGGGTAGAAGTTGTTCTTCATTACACTTCAATTTTGAAAGATTAAAAACGATGAAGAAGACTTTAGTTCTACAGATGTAACTCATGTGTTTGGTGGTGGGCACGTGTTAGCGAGGTGTAGGTTTGAAATTTTATTATGCTACATCAATGTGCAACATACTCCCTCCGTCCCTAATTAGATGAGCTACTTGTAGTTTGCACAAATTTTAAGGCAAGGAGGAAAGTGGAGTATATTTAGTATTTTTTACAATTATACCCTTATGGGCAATAATTAGTAAAATTTAGAAACGATTTATCTCTTAAAGTATACCACGGTTTTTTATAAACTTTATACCGTTGAAAAGCATTTTACAACACCTACGCAACGAATATAAACATGACTATCAAATTATACATATTTGTTATAAAAAAAAAAATAATCAATTAAAAGGGTAGTTTTAGAAATATCCCCTTGGTTAGTGAAATAGCTCATCTATTTGTGGACAAAACTAAAAACCAAATAGCTCATCTAATTAGGGACGAGGGAGTAATATAGTAGATGATAGGTAATTTTTTTTTTTTTTTGATAATAAAAAACTTATATTGAAGGCTAAAAAACTGGAAGGATTAACCTCGGGACCGTGATTCTGATCTCGGTTTTACAGATTACATTTTTGTTTTATGGAAAAGGCTAAAGCCTCACATTTTCATTAATATGAAATTGCTTACAATAGCATTGATTACATAAAACAGATTAAGATAAAAGTACAATGATTACATAATTCGGAAGTTAAAGAACCGAATAATGAGAAATCACTAGATATCTATAATCTGACAAGGAATCTGATGTAATTTTAATGGTTTTTAGCCATTTTGTTTGATTAACAATGATGTCAAACCACTGTAGTTGATGTTCACCGTAGAACTTTGATGCTTACATAGGATAGAAGTAATATTCCTGAATTACTTCGATCGACTTCAATATTTGTTGATCTTGTCTCCTAAAGAACTGATCAATACATTTGTTTGTATGGTAAAATTGCTTCTACCCCAAACACGAATTTTATGACGATTTTGCTGAAGATCGATCCGCTGCTTCTTTTTTAGAATTGGGGGTGTACTGTAAAAAGCCCTCCGATGCTAAAATCGCTTTTGGATTTTCCACCGGAGTTTTTGTGGAAATAATTGCATACCTTTTGGGTTGTAAAAAAACCTCCATTTATATGTTACAATTTTCCGTTTTAGATGCAGGCATGAATTGAAATAATTGTCCATGCATGCCTCCTCGCCATAACTGGCTCTGCATGCCTCCCTGTCATAACTGGCCCTGCATGCCTCCCTTTCATAACTGCATTGACCGGTCCTGCATGCCTCTAGAATGTTCCTCATGGGTTTATGGATTTAACCAGAATGATGCAAAGGGTGGCCCAGACGAATGAGAACAAATCCCAAGCCCAAGAAGAAAGTTCATATAAAGGCACAGTGGGGGTGAGAAATCCGAAAGGTTAAACATCATGGGGCGAATTATTAACGCTTCTATGTAGCCGCAAAGTAACCCGTCGCTACTGCCACACAAATCGTCAGTCGGAATGACGCTCATGCTGACGTCCCTCAAGGAATATTCCATCACTGTTTGGAATATGCTGACGCCGTTAGTGACGGAGTTAATCTTAACTGCATTGCTGACGTGGCACCATTACTGCTGACGTGTCACCTGCCACGTCATCACCTCCGGGCGTGGCGTATAGTTCGCGGAAATGTCACGTACCACGTCATCATTCCTGCTGACTTGGCACCTACCATGTCATCACCCTGCTGACGTGGCATATAGTTCGCTGACATATCGTTTGCCACGACATCACTTCTGCTGACGTAGCACCTGTCACGTCATCACCATTACTGACGTGTCACCTCTGTTGGCATGGCGCATAGCTCGCCAACACATCACCTACCACGTCATCATTCCTGCTGACGTGGCACCCACAACGTCATCACCCCTGTTGACGTGGCATGTAATTAGTTGACGCAGCTTTTGCCACGTCATCACTCCTGCTGACGTGGCACCTTCCACGTCATCACACACTGTTGACGTGGTATTCAACGGTTGGTTAGGAATTTGGTGATGTGGAGCGCTTATGTGGAAAATTCTTTACCCCAACTTGGAGTTCTTGCTCATGGGCTTGTGAGTTGGTTGTTTGCTAGTGAGGCATAGCTTAGTTTGTTGTACATGGGCTTGCACATGGAGTCTTTGCAAGGCTTTGTTAGCCGTACTTGGCTAACCAAGGGAAACACCTTAGGCCTAATGAACCCTTCTTATCTAATGGGAGGAGCTTTGTTTAGCCCATTTCTGGTGTAGAATATTAAGGGTAGAAACAACATTGTTGAAATAGATCGTCCTTGATAATGAGTTCGATGATAACGAAGCACCACCAAAATACGCCTTTACGACTATAAGAAACCACTGGAACGAACCATTGCCCGTTCTTAAGGAATGGCTAATCATTCACCGGTTTTAATTTCCTAGAACGGTTAATGGCTAGCCGTTCCTTGACATTTTTTCGTTTACACTCCGTGTACACTCATTTGCAGTTTACGTTTTCTTTTATGATTAAGAGTATTTACGCTTGACGAGTAGATTCTTGTTTGTAGAATATGGTTGTTGTAGTGTACACATGGAGTTGCTAAGTCGTATTTAGTTTGTAGAATATGTAACTATAAGTGACAAAGATGGGTAAATAATCTTATTTTATTTGGGTACTTAAACTATGTAGTACATTAAATGAAAATTACTGGAAATCAAACATAACTCACTGTCGCAGGCATCGCGACTGCACTTAGTCAGTGCAGCAACCCTTTAAACCATTAAGCGTCCGTAACGGCCGAGTTTAGTCCCGGGAGGGTTTGCTATAGATGTATCCACAAAATCTATAGTGTTGGCACAGGCAAACTAATCTTCATCATCATCTTCACCCTCTTCGCGGCATAATATATCGGTATCGTATTCCTTAGGCAACCTCTGCTTCAGGATTAAATAACATTCGTATAATTGGAATGATTTACCGGTTGCATCTTCGTATTTTTGTTTCGAATGAAGTTCCTATACTATATACAACTAAATATTAAAATTGTATTATTAAAACTATGTAATGAAAATTTAAGATGTTAGTCCAAAATTAGTACACTTACACATTCGTTCATTGTCCATCCAGAAGGCATGTTTCTTAAAACTGGAACCAAAAAACTTAGGTACAGCTTAACCTTTCTCTTAATATTTGGAACTAGGTTTTGTAAAACTCTAGATGTTATCTGGTGTGGGTTTTCGTTCCTAACCGTCAAATGTAGAACCACAAGCTCCCATAAATTGACCCTAGGGCTGGCAATGGATAACCGATATCCGGGATCCGTTTCCGATTATTCGAAATCCTATAGGATTTTATCCGTTATATCGGATACCGGATATCCGAATCCGATAACTTGTCGGATATTTCCTCTTAACCTATCGGAATCGGATTGGGCTCTATCCGATTGGTTAATATCCGATATCCGATAGGGTAGGGGCGTACTAGTAACTTTCACATACCAATACAATACTAGTCGAGGAGTCGAGATAAGAGAAGACATTTTTGATTTCCCTTTTCTTTTTTTCTTCCGTTCTCGGCCTCGGTCTCGCTCCTCCCTCTCTCGATTAATCACTCAGTTTTCACTTCTCCAATAATTAATCTCAAGCTTTTAGTTTTTTTTCTAGTTATCGGATTTTAACGGATAAAAATCCGATATCCGATAGCTTAACCTTAACCTTATCGAATTGGATTTTTTGATATCCGTCGGATGTTATCGGATATCGGATATCCGATAAGCCTTAACCTTAACCTTATCGGAACTTCCAATATCCGCCGGATATCTATCCGTTGCCATCCCTAATTGACCCCTGAAACAGTATTTCTTGTTTCTCCTTCAGCGACAAAGACATTAATCCAAGACTGGATGATAGCTGCATCTTTAAGAGGGCTGAATCTGGCGACCAAGACTACTAAAATAATAAAAGGAGGTGCTGAAAATTGAAGAGAAGATATATATCTAGAATAAATAAGGTGTTGATATTTTGGTTGTGTTGTTATGGTATAGAGAAACATTATTTATAGTACATTACCTGTATTTTTGGTATCTTAATTTTCAAATGTAACTAATGTTAACGGTGTCTAGTGTGGTCACTTTGTTTACTGATGCATGTATGCGGTCGAGTTTTCTTATTACCAGTTGTCGGTTTAGTCATATCACTCATAAATGTATAAAAATATTTGCGAATTTGTAAGTGAGTTTTCTTATCACCAGTTGTCCGTTTCTTTGGTTCACTCATTAATTTATTAAAGATTCGGAAATTGAGTTGACGGATCAATGTATTTTTCATCTTTCGACATATCAACTCACATCAATTATTTCCACTTATCTTTTCTTCAATTTTTTTTTCATTCACTTTTTATACGTGTCCATCTAGTATTCCAGTTAAGTGCAACTTGAGCATGGTCATAATGTAATGTATTTTTTGGAATCTTCAGTATGTTTTGTCGTGACCTATTTGGTCGACTAATTTTCCAAATAAAGACATGTACTTGTATTAAGAGTCATCAGATCACAAATAGTATGGTAACATTTTTTACTTTTTTATAAAATCCCCTAAATTGGATCACAAATATGCAAGTTTAGTAAGTACAAATTCTAGTAAGTTTTGTCAGAAAATATTCGTGATGAGGTTTAGTGATGAAGAAGATGTCGGTGTTGTGGAAGCATGGATTTTAGAAACTAATGGAGCCACAATCCCTGGAGAAGTCAATGAATCAACTGAATTTGGAACCGCGTTTTCCAAAATTTTGAAGATATAACCGGAAACGACAACAGAAGAACAAAGAAGTCAAAAGAATAAACAGATTCAACCTAATTAATACTCAAATCCAAACTTTTGTTACTATTCTGTTTGATATCAACTTGAAGCATGCATCATTGTCATACGAAGTTCGAGTAAGGATATAATAAAAACTAGTTAATAAGTTTTTATACTATATACTCTAATGTCAACTGTTTTATGTTAAGTTTTCATGTTAATGTTTTCTTTTTCTTTTTCAGAAAATAAAAGCTCAGATCGAGTACCGTGAAGACAATAAGAAACCTTTTAAATTTGATTCATTGTATGAGCAATTGAAAGATGTTGTGCCTTGTTATAATCTTTAATGAATATATCAGTGCGAACATGTTTTTTAATAAGCTGAATAGTCTTAAATTCAAAACTCAAATGGATACAATAAGATTAAAGTTAACAAACACTCTAATAATTAAATAAAAGCATCTACAAATTAAAATTACAACTAATTAACAACACCACTAATTAACTAATAACCTAGACAACTAATTAACCATTAAACAAGACAACTAATAACCAAGAAAACCAACTAACCATATTAAGCAAGTCAATGAAATTACTAATTACGAGGATCGTATCCCAATTGGGTACATATTCCCTTCTGCATCTTTGTTACTGCATATTTCTTCCATTCAGGCAGCCTTTCCACATCCGTTAATAATATTTCCATATCTTTATGCCTAATGGACATTTATTCATTGTGGGCTTTTTTCTCTCTAGCTAAGGTATCCCTTGTCCCATTTTCAACTACTTGGCGCATTAACTCATTTTTAGATAATTTTTCTTCATGTTTGACTGCATCCTTCTTCTCAAAATACTCAATCATGTTGTTCCATCCTCGTTCTGCAACTTTAGCCATGGAATTTTCCATCTTAGCCTTGTCTCTGCTAAGTCCCCTAGCTTTATCTTTTGCAAAAAAACATGTTTGGGTTTGGGTTTCCGTTGGTGTATTTGTGCCATCACCATCTTCACTTTCTGAGACAACCATAGGAATCGGGGTGGACTGACTAGGTTCACCATGGGACCTTAAATTCTCCGGGTCGCAACCTTGAACATGCTGCCTCAAAACTGTAAAAACCGCGTCATGTTTCCAAGGTTTTCCACCCCTTCGTTCAACAAACTTCATTCTTGATTCTATGTACTGCAGCCATAGATTGAGAAAGTGTCAACGTCGAAAATCACTGAATAAATATTATCAAATGAAATGAAATTAAAATTAATAACCTTGTTTGTACGAGGAAACTTACTATTTTTTCATCAGTCCATCCGCTAGGGGGTTTCGAGAAAAAGTCGCCACTATTGCAAGAAATCTTCCAGAATCTGATTTGATGGCACTCATTCTGTTTTGAAGCGCTTTCCGAGTTCGGTTTGTACGAGTGCCAAACGTACGGTGGTATTCCGGTTCTATTTATCGCAGAAAGTTTCTGAATCTTGATACCTACCGACTACTGAATCCGTTGCAAACATAACATAAGCCTTTACAATTGCCAAATCTTCTGCTCGTGTAAAATTAATCATTATTTTTTCAAACAAGTACAATAAATAAAACCAAAATATAAACTAATTGCAAAGAGATATAAGATTTTTAAGTGATTTTTCAGGTGACTGTAGTAATATGATGGCTAGATTTGGATTGGTGTGATTTTTTGGTTACCAAAAATCACACACACATATATATATATATATATAAGGCGTTAAAAAAAAATAACCGTTGGATAAAAACGGTATATGATTAGCCGTTTTTTATTTTTGTCCACATGATCATTCAACCCGTTGTAGATCTAACAGACTAGAATTTGAACGGCTAACACTCGACCGTTTAAACGGTTTACAGTTAGCCGTTTTACTTTGGCTGCCGTTACATCATCAACGGTCTTTTAAATATAACGGTTATCTATAATAATGGCTAACAATTAACCGTTTTTCTCAAGGGTTCAAATTTGAAACCATGTATATATATCAGAAGCCGAGGTTCACTTCAATACCATTAAATATAAATCAAAAACATTCAGCACTCAAGTGTCAGAGTTCGATTTATTTAATTTTTTGGTTTATATTTTATTAATTTTTATTTGTTTTAGAAAAAATAATGGTTAATTTTAGTGAACAAGGAGATATTAAACTGTGAGAAGCTTTTGCACTATAGTAGACCGACCAGATTTTTGGATATGCCAGCTAAAACTTTTTGGAATGATATGTCGGTCGAGTTTCATTCAGGAGAGGGTGTGAGCCAAAGGTCCGCGAATTCTCTTCGGTGTCGCTTAGCTTTCCTTAAGATGAATTGCAGGGTTTATAGGATCTGTCTACGCGAAGCAGGTAATGACGAAATGTTAGCCAGAATTAAGTTTACTGAGGAAGGAAGGGGAACATTTCGTCACTCAAGCGTTAACGATATATTTGGAGTACATTTGCACATAAATCCACAACATATCTTATAATCTACCGATTTATTTAGAGAATATAATATGCTTATTTTATAGGTTATCTTATTGTTGTGTGTTTCTATGTTGTGTGATTTAACAAATGTAATGTATTTTATTTTTTCCTGCAAATGTAATGTTTTTCTGAGTACCACAAAATTTAATGTTTTTAATATTTTCCTGCAAATGTAATGTTTTTCTTAACTTAAATTTGAATTTGTAGTAACCATGTCTCACCGCTCACATAAATTAAAAAACATATAATAAAATCATTCCGAATCGGATCCCAAAAAAACTTGTCCTGGGTCGTAGTGGTCTTGATCAATATCAACCTCGTCTGTGTCTTCTCCCGAATCCAGCTCGTTGTCTATCGCATCTCCAAGCATTTCACCATCCCGTAGACCTTGACCATGTTGTTCCCATATATGTGCTGCAAGATCCGTACGAAGTCTCTCCTGAAGAACTAGGTTTTCTAATGACTTGCTTAAGCTTGTCTGCCTCAAGTATCCGACTATAGGTGCATGGGGTGGGTCTGGCACATATATTTCCAGTCCAGGTCACAATGTTCATCCTCTACAACGATAATATGCATATCAAGCAGGTTTTCATGATTGATTTCATATCTTGTTTTTCCCAGTATTTACATCTACGGTAAAGGATCCTAAATTTACTTTGCAATGTCCCAAATGCCCGTTCCACATCTTTCCTCTTTGCCATTTGATATTTTGAAATAACTCGAGAATTGGAATACCACTAGGTGCACCGTAAGCTTGGACAAACACAGAGTAACTCTTATAATACCCCAGCGTGTACTAGTTCCCATTGATAGTATAATGACAAGGTGGTGCAATACCATTGAGATTGTCATCAAACAAATCGGAGGACTTCAAAACATTAAGTTCATTGCTTGATCCACCCACTCCAAAGTACCCATACCAAAACCACCTATCGTATGAAGCAACCGCCTCAAGAACACAAGTGGGATAACTTTTGTGACCTGTGTATGTTCCCGACTCATCCATAGGAATACCCTCCAATCCCAATGCATACATTCCAGGCTACCAAGCAATCCTAGAAAGCCTCTAACTGCGTTTTCCTTCATCAGCCACTTGATATCATTCACAGTTGGACGTCTCATGTATTCCGCATTAAACACAAACATAATTGCATCACAAAACTTATTAATATAATAGTAAATAGTTGAAGCAGCCATATGGGTATAATCATCAATGCTATCGGGTGGGATACCTTTACAAAGACACTTCATAACGACATACATTTTCATGTGTGGGCTATGACCTGGAATTCTTGCAGCATATTTTCTTTGTCGAAAGTCGGGGTCAACCTCATATATTTTGTGCATAATTTTTAAGAAAATGGGTCGATACATACCTAAACGGCCATGGAACTTTGTCAGTCCCCAAGTGCAACCATCATTGAAATAATACTGCATCAACCTTGCACCCGCTTTGGCACGATTTCTATTGATTGATTATCTGTTCGTCACTTGGGTTGGAAAGGGTTGATGCAAATTATGAGTATGTTGCAGCATACATTGATATAGCATGAGAAGATTTGATTTGTATCTTTATCGTCTGAATCATCGGCCAGATGAACCCCCAATTTGATTGACATATATCTCCTTAAATATATTCTTCAATCAACAACAACACCGGAGTGACAATAAAATGGTGCCAAAATTGACATCTAACAAACTTAACACAAGAATTCAAGTAAAATTGACATTTGCAAATGAATTCCAACTAAAGTGCAGTGTTGTATGACCAAAATAATATCTAAAACGTGTAAATTACATATACAATTATACATACAATCTAAATTATCTCATTTTCAATCACACCAAATCATATAACTTGTAAATAACCTATAGAATTGGACATACTAAGTAAAGTCCCTAAAATTAACAATCTTAAACAAATTCAAGTCCTCACATGGTTGTAAAACTAATTGAATTTATGTTATTCATCAAATAATTACTGAAAATCTTTTCAATTGAAAAAAAATTAAAAAAATAATAATTAGGGTTTTAAGTTTATTGGATTACCTTTGATTATTGAGATGATTAAGCTCCTCAAAAATAATCCCTACCTTTAATAAGATCTTCCTCAACAAAATGAAATCCTAAAATTGTGTAGGTGATGTTTATTTGGTATTTTTGTTTTGGTTGAGAAGAGAAGGAAAAGGAGAGGGGAAGAACAAAAATAGGATGAATGAACTGTGTTCGTTCTCCTGTGGACTTTAGCCTAAAAAGGGAACGCTAATGGTTAGCCAGTTCAATCGATTTTGACCGGTCAAGATAAGAATAACGGTTAACCATTAACAGTTTACTCTAAAATTGATGATTATTAACCGTTATATGGAGAACGGGTTATCATTGTCCGTTTTTTCCCATTAAAACGACTAACGGTTAGCCGTCCCTGGAAGTCTCTGGGAAAAACCACAAGACCCAGGCCCTTCCCGGGATGATGTGTAAAGGTGTTTGGGAAGTGGCTGGGAAGAGCCACTAGATCCAGTCTAAGAACAACCTTTCACTCACATATAGGTAATCATATCGAACCACGTAATTTGTGTTTGATGATAGGTTCATCATTACTTGGTTTACTTCATAATTATCATTTGAGTGTAAGATGTTAGATGTGAAAAATATTATAACCCCATTTCTATATGGGTTCAACATATAGAAGCCCCATTAAATGGATCATCCACTGTCAACTCCATACTTTAAAAAAATGATATTGCTAGGCCCAAAAAATCAAATTTTCTTCAGATCTGGCCCATAATAATCATTACGAATTTTAATAATACCAAGACTACCCTTAAGTATTTATATGCAATGAAACTAAATATAAGATTTCATTTTCATTTTCACTTTCCCTCTCTTTGTCTGTCGTCTCTGCTATGAAGAACTGCTCTGAAGAATATTAGGGTTTTCAGATCAAACATCACAATGAAATTAAATTGAATAATAAATTTTCTTCTTCTTCACATGTAATCACCTCTGAGATCAATTTCTTTCTTCTGAAACGAACCGATATAATCAATCATCAATCAATCGCTACAGCTGGAATAATTGATTTAGTTTTTATATAGACCTGAAAAGAGGAAAAAGAAAAAGAAGACACGGAAATTATCTAGGTACGTTTTAATTTGATGTTTTACTTCTGTTTGTTTTTTATTTTGGTGGTTTGTCTCAATTTCGATTTCGATTTATTTTTTGATTTTTGGATTTATGAGAAGAATTGGAAACATCATTGTTTAAGGAAAAAAAAAATCTGTTTTGATTTCATTTTTCGTTGTTGTTATTAATTTCTATCTGCAATTTCAATTTGATTTAGTTTTATTACAATTTTGATTTTCTAATCGCATGTTTGATTGATTTGATCTTCGGTTGAAGATAGATTTAATTGAATCATACTAGTTCAGGATTGTTCATTCTTCTTTCTCTTATTTGAAGCAAGATTTTGATCTTGTTTTTTTTATCACATTTGTGTTTTAGTTTTTTTATTGTGGAAGAAGAACAACATTATGAATCAATCGTTTTGTATCTTTCAATTTAGTAACATTTTGTGTTGTTGTTATTGTTGTTTTTAGCTTTGATTTGTTTGAATTTATAGATTTGTTTTTATTTTTGATGGTTCAAATTGTTGTTGTTCCTGGTCTGTTTTTGATCATTTAATTTTTGTTGTGCATTTTGATTAGGTATTTTCCAATTGGATTGAAAAGTATTTTGGGAATAGGTGAATACAGTTTCTACAAACAAGGTATATATGTACAATTGGATTCAGTTTAATTTTTTGGTGAACTGATGTGCTTGTGTTGATTGATAGTGGCCTGTTAGCTTTTATCTCATTTACACATGTCAATTGTTGCTCAAAAATGAAGCATGATACTAACTATCATTGTTTGAGAAACGTTATTCCCAAGTGCCTATTTATAAAATTTTACAAAGGTACTAATAGTGGCATGTCATTCTGAACTATGAAATATCTTCTCTGTGCATAATTAGAGATGCGAGAAAGTTAAGTAGAAATGTTGTTAACAAGTACTTCGTGTTGATATACATAGAGATTTAACTATTCTGTCCTTGAGTGGTGGCTTAACCAATAAGAATACTATTTTGTTATGGTAATTATGCACCCAAATTACTTCTTAGTTTAAGCTTTGTAGTTTTTTGACTACCAAACATGTGTACGTTGTTTCACTTGGATGGAAGTCAAAGTTCACGCTCGGGAACTTTGTAGCATCTTGGTATTTTAGATCTTAAAGCTCTAATGTTGGGCCAATTCTTTGGATGATTATATGTCTACCTATATCTTAATAATGAAAAAAATTATTAAATGATGATTTGTTTGCTTTGCACTATATTTCAGTTCACTGTGGATATGAGTTGAGTTATGGAAAAATATTAGGTAATCTAGCAAAATGTTGTTTATTAATATTGATCCTTCTAATGATTAGTAATGATTTGATTCGGTCTTGGATGCACATGCTAATTAGATACATAATTAGCATAATATGTCTAACTTTTACTTACACATACTGATTGAACATGCCACTTTTTTATTGTAGGAGTGTGGCGTGATTATTATGGCCTGATGGATAGAAAGTTGTTACTGCAGATGGAAAACGTAGTGCTCAGTTTGAACACACACTTCTGGTAATTTGGTCTTTCATTATCTTCTTATATGCTATGGTTTATCGTACTGCCTGTTTGTGTTTTCTGCAGCGCAAGCGAGACTAGGCACCAGGTGCATACTGATGCGTAGGCAACTCATTTTGGATGCCTAGGGCATAGATATATGGATATTTTCCTGAAACATTTCTGCATATGTAAATGGTTATCACAAAATAGATAACATTTCATCAGGATGTGTACTGTGTAGCTACTAGCTACACATGCTAATTAGGTGTGTAACTTATAGTTACACAAGCTAAATAGATGTGCAATTTCAAGTTACACATGCTAATTATATGTGTAACTTTTACTTACACATACTGATTGAATATGTAACTTCTGGTTTTAGTGATTGAATCGAAATGATTTGTGGTCTGTTTTGTTGTTTTTGTTTTCATTGGATTGTTGAGATTAGTTTTTGTAGAAGATATTGGACAGTTTTGATTATTGAATTGTGAATTTTCAATTTTGTTTCTCAATTACAAGATTGTTACAATTACTTGAATTATTGAATTATTCCATTTTCTTACCCATTTTGTTTCGAGCGGTTGCTTCACTCTTTGTCCGGACTACTTACTTGAATTTCAAAATGGACTTGGGATTTCTGAGGTGAACTCCTAATCTTTAAACTTCTTAGTTGTCTTGTCTTGCAATATGTGACTTTTACTTGCTTAGAAATGCATGGCATGGGTTTTAATTAATTTCAAACCAACCAATATATAGATACTTGGCTTGTGTTGCGCTTCACGACAAGAAAGAATTACATGTCCATAAATGTTACTAGTTGAGGATCACAAATCAGTTTCATGTGTACTGTCATGAGAATTTAGAAGAGATGTATCATATTTTCCATCAAATTACAAGCACAGAAGAGATGATCCATCTTATTCATGTTACTCTTAAGTATGTGTTTCTTGTTTGAATAAGTACAGTTTCAATTTTGAATTAGACTAAAAAAATAAATAATAAAAGTTACAAGATTGTTTAGATTGCATTTGCAAGCACTTGAATTAATGTTTTTGTAACTACTAGTTAGTTAGATTGCATATACATAGAGATTTAACTATTCTTCTTTTGCTCTGATACACAGATTCGACTTCTTTTGCTCTCATATACATGTCATATGCATGTGTAACTGCGGCATACACAAACTTTATGGATGTGTAACTGATGATTACACATGCAATATGCATGTGTAACTATTGCATACATATCTATTTTTGTAGTCACCGAGATTTGAAGGTTCCACCAATTCCCCTTCAGTTTCAATGTTGGAGTTTTGGACCATTTCTGTTGCTTATGTTGTGTTGCTAGTGAATTTATTTGGTATACGTATTCATGGATTTTTTCAGCCTGAAAATTTGCTTTTAGATTCAAATGGTATGGAACTTTGAATGTGTAACTCTCAACTACACCAGTCATTTCATGTGTAACTGCTAGTTACACTAACAAGATGCATGTGTAACTGCTAGTTCATTGCTATCGACATTAATCAATATTTGTTTTTCTCCTAAATATTGAACAATATTTGTTTGCATTTTTTTGTTGCTATTGGTTCATATGTCTGTTCATTGCTATCGACATTAGACTTTCTTATTGACTATTTTTTGTTGTCCTCCTAAATATTGAATAATATTCTTTCGCATTTTTCTTTTGACATGGTTCATGTTTGTTTGTTGTTATATTTCAGGTTTACGATAACTTCATAAAAGTTAATTGCTTATTTGTGTTATTGGTCTCGCTGGAATTGGAGTTGACGCTGAATACACAAGTCAAATGCATTTGTAATTCTCGGTTACACTAGATAGATGCATATGTAACTCTCAATTACACTAGATAGATGCATGTGTAACTTCTAGTTACACATGCTAAGAAATTATCATAAATGAGTATTAAAGTAATACATGCCTTTTTTGTATGTCTATTTATTTTAATGTGTAACTTCTAATTACACATGCCATATGGGTGTGTAACTTCTGGATACACATGTTATATACCAGGTGTAACTTTTGTTTACACATTCACATTGTACTTTAATAATTTTGGGCTTAAATTTAAATTTTATTTAATTTGAGGCTTGACAATATATAAAAGGGAATGAATGTCTTTTAATAACTCGGGGCCTAGATTTAAACTTTTTTTAATTAAGGGCCTCATATTATGGGTTATCCATGAGTTGGGCGTTAGCCTAAGTTTCCCATGTTAGATTTCCTACGACTGCGGATTGGGAAAGGAATGGAAAGGAAACACCAATTGATACTGGGTATCCCTGAATTCTCTAATCGGTCGGAACACCATCAAAAGAGAATCCAAAGCTAAAGAACAAAAGGTGCGGGGATAAGTTCGAGAACACAGTGGGCAGAAAACCTTTTGACTGTTGACATTCTCTTTCCCGGATATACTAGGGTCAAAAGTCAAATACCTTTTGACTGCATATCCAAGGATTCATGAAAAACAAAAATAAAAACACTTTCCACGCAGAAAAGAAGATACCTTCTTCTACTTTCGATTATGTTTGGTGTGTCTGTGATAAGATGCGACAGCCCCATTCGTGTTGTTGTACGTGCAACTGATTCTTTAGTCTTTGGTAAACACCGTATCCAGTGGCGAATCCAGAACAAAAATTTATGATGGGCATAATCTATTCTCAAAGAAAAAACTTAAAACAGTGACTGAAAAAAACGATGTTAAATCGCATCATAATGATCCCAATTTCTTGGATCAGTTAAAAACGATACATTTTTTTTTTCTTTAGCGATAAAAAAAAAGAAGAAAAAATAAGAAACATTCGAGTAAATTTCCGGGGAGTAAGCAGCTTGTTGCTTTCGTAGATAATACACATAAACCAGAAGTTGCAGCTACCAAAAATTCACATCGTCGGAGCAAAATCAGTCTTGGCACCCGCAAATGCAAATAGCTTCAAGACCGAAGTCAATTATATGCACATGCAACACCTTTCTCCATTTTCCATCAAGGCATGGTTGTGCACACAAGGAGGACTAAATCAATCACATCTGGAAGAGTTTAAAAGGAATGATTAATTGGGGGATATGTGCCGGCATAGTTTTCAATGAAAATCGGCATAGTCGATGGACTGCCGGCATTGAAAAACCATGCCGGCAGCTACAGTAAAATATCCCCCAATTAGTTTTTTTCTATCCCCAATTAATCATTCTTTAAAAGGTAGGGAACATGATTTTTGCTCCGTGCATTGGATTTGGACGACGAAGAGAAAATTTGAAAATGCTAATAAATAAAATCGGTCAAGAGTACAAATGAACTGGAGAAAAGAAAAGTTGTTTTTCACTAAAAATAGAAAAATGGTGAATTGCATTTAAGTGATGACTTGGTATTGCCAAGAGAATTTGAATCGGGTGAATAGAGAAAACTATTAATCATTTTTTGATTCTTTTTCCTTGGAAATGGAATCGTTGCAGTCGAATATGATTAGTCTTTTATCAGTTCATACCACTCGTATATATGAATTTTAAGGGTCTTGTTAACTTGTATACTCGTATACATGTTAAGGTTCACTAAAACAACAATCTTTTGTATTGGAAACAAGATTTGTTTGTTTTATTGCATTGAAATCAGTAATTCTTTGCATTGGAAACAAGATTTGTTGTTTTTAGTGCAAGAAAAACCAATTTCTAGTAGAATAAGACGAAAAAACACAATTTCCAAAATAATAAAATAATTTTTTATTAAACCTTAACATTACTTAAGAAAATCACCTTGTTTACTGGAATTTAGGGATTTTATCAAGAGATGGGATCCCCTCACACTTTTATCATCACACTATTTCACACGTTGGGTGTCATTTTTACGAATTAAAACCAAACCGCAACGGATTTGAAGCTAATATTTTGAGGATATGTTCCTCTTACCAAATACTACATACCTACCAATAATGAGCGTATTCCGAGACGTATAACATCATCATCTACTACTTTGAAAATGAGCCGTTGAAAATCTGCGGGTTTCTGGCCGTCGAAATTGAGACCGGTAGATCGTGAGGTTTTATATTTCGGAATGTGCTCATTTTTGGTAGGCATGTATAACTTGGTAAGATGAACATATCCTCAAAATACTAGCTTCAAATCCGTTACGGTTTGGTTTTAATTCGCAAAAATGATATCCAATGTATGAGATAGTGTGATAATAAAAATGTAAATGGATCCTTCCTCTTTTATCAAATAAATATTCCTTAAACAAATATTCCTTCATTTTTTGGGTAGTTTTGTATTTTGTGGATGGATTTAGATATCGAAATCAGTTTCAAAAACGTATCATATTATACGGGTAATTTTCGTGAATATTATGGGGGCACAACAGGGATTTTGAATGAAAACTACATTATTTTTTCAAAAATCGTGTGGGGGCCGGTGACCCCACTGCGGATTCGGCCCAGACCATATCTTAAACATATTCTTGTTATCATATAAATCATCCTTATCAGCTAAAATCTTTAGTAAGTATGGTTGGTAACATGCATCATGAACTAAGAATTAGCTAAGGATCTTCTTTTGATATTTACTGATGCCAAATATCTTTTCTCTCTTTTTATGTCACCCACCTTTTTCTTTTAAAATTAGTAATGTAAACCTTTAGAATATATCTTATCTTACTAATACAAAGAAAAAGGTATTTTTGGTGAAGCCTTTTCACATGACAATAATATCCCAATTAACTAAGCTTTTAGTTAATATTTGTATATTTACAGGAATGCCATTTTTTAAAAATAGATAAAAAAATTAAAATTTAGATATCTTTAAGTTATCTACGTAATGAGTACAAACAAGAATATTAAATTTTTATTTTAAGATTTTTTTCTTCCCATTATTATCAAATTTGGTGGTGTTAAAAGAATCTTATTCAAGCATGTGCATCGCACATGTGGCCTTACTAGTTTATATTAAGAGAATTGTTTTTTTATTTCATCATTTCCGTCCTGCTGTATGAAAATAAGATCACATCTGGGTTGCACGGACGCTTCGTTTTTGGAGTCGTGTCCGCGTCCGACTCGCGTTGGACACAGGACGCGCGTTAGACGCTGACACGACGCGTGTCCGACGCACCAATATGCGCGTCCCGCGTGCATCTTATTTGGACGCACCTATGACTCGTGTTTGAAACATTTTTTTTTTTTCATTTTCATTTAAACTTCTTCATTTATTTTTACTATTATTAATTAAATGAAGAAAAACAAACATTTAAGTCTTTTATAGGATTGCTAAGAAGTCGTTAGCCAAGGGGCAGTGAGAATGACCTGCCATTTTCCCCTTAAAGGCCTTGACAAAATTTGCTCTCACGTTAAACGGTGATGAAACCCTCGCTTCCTATTGTCCGAAATATGCCTTTCTAATGTAGAAGTTTTGGTGAGGACACTTGGCAAGACTCCATTGGTTGGAATATTTAAAACTGGGTTACACTTTATTTACATCAAATATTTAACTGTTCGTAAGGAACATCGTCTACAAAAAGAATAGGTTGACAACACTTTTGTCAGAGTTTTAACCTAAATTATTTAGTTACACCATGTTTACCCCAATACTTAACTGTATGTTAGTTAAGGTGGATAATACCTACGTCTAAACTTTGAAAATCTAACCCATTCCAAATTTAACACCGATTTCCGAGTTATAACACCGACTTGCTTTTGATTTCATAAAAATATCAACTTGAGCAGAGAAACCGGAGAAGTGAATTGCTGCCATCGTTTGGAGTCGAATGAAGAGATTTTACACAAAATATTCAAGGACAGGTTGTGTGTTGGATTTGGAAGAATTCAATTTCCATTACAGGAAAAAAAAACCTAAATTGTATTTTGATTTTGTATTTCCCATCGTTTGCAGATGATCAAAGTAGTTGAATGAAGAGATTTTACACAAAATATTCAGGTACATGTTGTGTGTTGGATTTGGTAGAATTCAATTTCCATTACAGCCAAAAAAAAAAAAAAACAACCTAAATTTTGTATTTTGATTTGTTGTTTTTGAGAAAAAACCAAATAGTAATTCAGATACAATTCAATTTTTCAAACAGGAATAAAACCTTAATTTTGAATTTTGGATTTATTTACTATTTGTGTTTGTAATTCCCTGGTTTTGAATTTCTGGGTTTGTTTGTGGCCTGTGGGTGTGTATTTGATTTATTTTTCTATCAATAATCCTGTAAATCCTGTGGGTGTGTATTTGATGAATCTGACATGATGAACTTAAGTTAGAGCTTTAGAGGTTGACATATTCTGGTGCAAACCGGGAGAAGTATATATATATATTTGGAAAATGTCAATGAGGAGTTGAAAAATTATTTCGCGACCGATGCAAGCATCATGGACCAGATTATTCAGAGTTGCAAGCATATAGTGGATAAAGCAATAAGGGTCGTATATGAACATTGACTGTTTCTATTGGTTGTACTTGGTATTCTTCGAAAACAAATTATGGACTAGCCATTTCATTGTTCAATATGAGCCTGGATAAGAAGTAGGCTGGTGGTGTAGTTCTTAATTTGCTTTGGGTTTAATTGAAGCCGTAGCTTACCAGCTACATTCTACAGAGGTGACAAATTATTCCGCAGCAGATGCTAGCCATGGACTAGATTATGCAGAGTTGCAAGCTGCTAAAGCAATAGAGGTATGCCAACATTGACTGTTTTCTTTTAGTTGTACTTTGTATTATCAGAGAAAACAAGTTATGGACTCGCCATTTAATTGTTTCAGATTAATCTGGAAAACAAGTAGGCTGGTGGTGTTGTTCTTAAGTTGCTTTGGACTTCAGTTGAATGTTTCCGCGTAGCAGACCAGCTATATTCTACGGAGGTACTTTAGTTCGATACCATGAAACAACTACCATCAATGTTGGATGTGTTAAATTTTTTATTTTATGGCCCTTTTTGACCAAGCTACCTCACTTAGGAATGCGAAGAGCATAAATCCACAGAACTAGCTCGCATTTGGGTGACCCTTAAGGAAAAACTTGCATTAGCTAGGGTCTCAGTTCAAGTTGCTTGAGATTGTTTTTGATGGTAGTAATGGAGTTTAAACCATAAAGAGTATCTTATGAATGAAGATGGAGAAGAAAGTCCGTAAGAACTTTCATCATAAATTTTACTTCGGTCATTTTTTTAAGGACAGAGTTGCACAATCCTGATATAGTTGTTAACAGTTGGGTATTATTTGATAAGTTTGCACCCCTGAATATTCTCTCATATATTAGAGGTAGCCTTTAGTTAATTTATCTTCGGCTTAGTCCTATGGGCTAGATATCTGGCTGCTAGATTGGCCATCCACGTCATCTGTGAGCGCTGAACCATTCGGCATTTTTCTGAGCGCCGAACCGTTCAGCGTTTTGAGCACTTTTTCAGCGCCGAACCATTCGGCGTTTAAATCTCAGCCGTTAGATTTTTGTGAGCGCCGAACCATTCGGCGTTTTGAGTATTTTTTAAACGCCGAACCATTCGGTGTTTCAATCTCGCTGATAGTTGGACTGCGAGCAAATGCTAGGAGAGAGAAGTAGCCAGATTGAGTGTTAACTTTTTTCCCACACTTTTTTCATGATTTGCAACACTTTTTGGCCAATCTAATAGTCCAATCTAACCCAGGGGTTAGCCTTACGTTTAACTCATGCTATATCCTTTGCACTAAAATCTCCGATCACCTTAGAAGAATTCAGCATCTACAAGCTTTGCCAGCATAAGAATTTCTTATCAACGACTTTGCGTGCTCTATATATGAAGAGAGATGCCTTTGCAGGTGCGATTGGTATCTCCGACAAGTTCTTTTTGTCTTTCTTATTAGATAAGCCTATTAAATGCTATTAGGATGACTGATCCTGATATTACCTCTCTTATAGTCTTATGCTAGGACTTCATCTAACAATACCAGGACTAAATTCAATCTCCATGAATGACCTTCACAAAAACAATCAGTCACCATGGTCCGACGAGCCTACAAAGGGAACCTACATCAAAGTGACTGAATACTTTTATGCCAGCAAGTGTCAGTACTACATATTCTTTATAAGATGCTATCACCATGTTGTTTTTCATGGACTTGACTGATAGTAGCCGCATGTGTATAGTTTTCAGTTACATACTATGAAGCCTTTCAGATCAACAAGTGGATATTTCTTATAAAAGGTGTTTCTTTGTTTCTCGCTTCCTGTTTCGGTTTTTTTTTTTTTTTGTAATTGAACACTTAGATGGTAAGATACATAGATTCCTTTTACTCTTTATATACTGTTGTTGTGTGGACGGCTACTACAAAGATCGTTCTATATATTCCTTATGCTTTCCTTCGTTAGGAGAAGAATCAAGTACTGCAAGTGGGAATTGAGAGCTCATCTAGAACGGGTTAATAGAAATTGGATTTCCATGTGGATCAGGATTTGTCAAGAAAACTTCTTACTTAGTTATGGGAATTATTTTATGGTTGTAGCTTTGTACTTTACTGCAAGACTTAAAAGGTCTAGACAAATCCAATTTGGAATATTAGGATTTTTTTATCCAAATTAATACATAAAGGAAAAAAGAAATCACGAAAATAAAAGGAAAAATAAATAAAATCGACAAATCTTTCCTATTAATGTCTTCCGCTGCCACGGAACGGGGCGAAGCCCTGACCACGCCAGATCAAAAATGCATTGCCACTGGGCGCACCAAGCTAAAAGAAAAAAATGTCGGCGTTGCAAATTGAGAGGAATAAATATTCTCTCTGAAGAATCATTTCCTTTTACCATGCAAGTTGAGCCCTTCAAAACCATTATTATAAATACTAGCAGCTATTCCGTCCTTTTTCCTCAACAATCTCCTGCAATTTTCTGATAACTAGCTAGGCACTACTCCTCTCTTTTACTCGTCGATCATGGATACGGAGTCTCTTAGGTACATCACATAACTCTCTCTCTCTCTCTCTCGTAAATATGCATGTCAAATGTACGGGGTTGGTTCGTTTTTCTTGTTATGTAATAGAATCACTTACTCTGTGAATTCATGACAATAACCAGGAACAAGTGTGCAGCATGCTACAGACAATTCAATAAGAAAGAACACCTTGTTGATCACATGAAGATCTCATTTCACTCTGCTCATGAACCCATGTGTGGTGTTTGTGGTAAACACTGCCGTTCTTTCGAGTCCCTCAGGGAGCATCTTATCGGTAAATTAAGCAATCTTCAGTCTCTCTACATATATAGATGTGGAAACCAACAGGCCATTAATAAACTTAATATACATATATTCATCGATCTTTGCTTATTTATATTGTGTTAACAGGACCTTTGCCAAAGCTTGAATGTGCTAGGGTATTCAGCGCCCGTGGATGCAACCTTTGTTTAACTATTCTCAATGGTCCTAATGCTGTTCGCAGTCATCGACAAACTTGCCAGTTCTACAGGAAAGACCTTGTAAGCTTAATAGCCAAAATATACTTTATATATTTGAGCTAGATATCATGGTTTAACTGTCCGTAATAGCTAGTGACCGCTGGTTTCTAATTCTACTATAGGGTTCTCCCAGTGACATCCTACCCGGAATGTCGAACATGAGTATAAACGGTTGTGGAAGAACAAGAGGACCTCAAGCATTTGCCCTAGGTCTCAAAATGGTCGGTGGAGGAAGTGATGGATCTCTCAATCTTTGTGCAAGAGTGTGCCTTATCGATGAGGATAAAAGAATCATATATCAGGCTTTTGTTAAGCCACTCATTCCGGTCACTAACTATCGGTAAGTTATAAATTAAGTTAATAACCATATGATGCATAAAAGATGCCGATTGAGATTAGCAGATACTAAATGTATCTTCATCACAAGAATTAATGAACTAACTAATGATATTATACATTTAAACAACACGAATTTAGGTATGAAACAACTGGTGTACGGCGTGAATACTTGAGGGATTCTAACCCAATGCAACTGAGGGACGTGCAAAAGATCATTCAAGATTTCTTGTGCAACGGTGAACCTATATGGAAGATACGTTCATCAAAAGGTACCGGAAAAGCAAGGATACTTGTAGGTCATGGTCTGGATCATGACCTTGATTGTTTAGGAATGGAATATCCCTCAAATTTGATAAGGTACGTAATTTGTGAAGCCCTTAAAACCATGGATTCGTAAGGATGTTCCTACTGATAATGTTCTGATTAAAAAAATCTAATATTTGGGTGTTCATCAGGGATACAGCAAAATACCCACCACTAATGAAAACCAGTAAGCTGAGCAACTCACTTAAATACCTAACACAAGCTTATCTTGGGTATGATATTCAAAGTGGAACGCAAGACCCTTTTGAGGATTGTGTAGCAACAATGAGGCTCTACAAGAGAATGCGCAATCTAAATCACAAATCCGAGGACATTTCAACTGCAACAGATGCACAAAACCGTAACGATAATAATCTTGCAAGTTGGAGGCAGAGTGAACTTGAGAGAATGACTCCGGATCAGCTATTGGCCATTTCAAGGTCCGATTACTACTGTTGGTGTTTGGATACCAAGTAAACTACTGGAAGACATTTCAGCCAATTTACTGCTAGAACGATGGATGGACAACATAAAATAATCAAAATAGCTTTTGATCTGATTATTGTATGAGATTTTTCTAGATATTAACTGCTAGATCTTACGTGGTGAGTTAATGGTCTACAGTTTATGCTTACGAGCCGCAGGGCCGGTTCTGAAGGGGTGCAAGGTGTGCTCCTGTACAAGGCGTCCCATTCACGAAGGCGTATTTTCATTATCATTTTTGGTTGGATTCCAACTAAAAAAAAGCCCATTGGATAATTTAACTTCTATAGGCATGACTTCTCTGTAGAGTTGAAAGTCGAAAACGCACTATTAAAGTCAATAGCTGGTTCAATCTGTTAATCAGTGTAGTTTAGTCCTAAGTAGTTATGTGTTTGTTTTCATTTTTGACGGAAAGTTCTGAACTTCCTAATACTTTTTATCATACATTCTTCTTAAATTGCGGCAAAAATTACTTCGTTTCAATGCTATTAAGTACATTTTAATTGTGTGAAATTTTTTTTTGGATAGAAAGGCGTTCCGATCTCTTTTGCACAAGGTCATCGAAACTTCAGAGACGGCCCTGACGAGCCGTGTATGGGTTTTCCAAATAAAGTTCGAAGCCAAAGATTTTTCTAGTTATTATTCATTTAGTGTAAACTTCCGGACTCTACTCGTCAAAGTAAGACTTTCGGTTAGATCAACATGTTAATTACTCCCTCCGTCCCACTATTACATGACCTAGTTCAAGTTTGCACAATTATTAAGACAATGAAGGGAATCTTGTGATATAGAATAAGAGGAGAAGAAGACACAAAGTAGAAGGAAAGAGAGAGAGAAATTCTTATTCATTACTGTGTAGATTACAAGAGATTAGGCCTCTATTTATATAGATAGAAGACTTGGTGTCCAAGATATGTAAACCCTAAACATAGACACGAAGGGCATCTTAGTAAATAAACAATAGTTTATAACACTCCCCCGATGACCACTCGTGGCTAAGTCATTACAAGCATACCAGAAAACTCAAAGAGAAAAACCCGAAATTGCATAAGCATGTAAAAACTCAAAACAAATGTTGGACACGCAGATTTTGCCTCATTAAAACCTTGACAAGGAAAACCCGGTGGGACAAAACCTTGACGAAGGAAAAAGAGTACAACGCGATAAAGTCCAAAGAATGCACCTTAATTTGATGATGGCGCTCCCCGATAAATACTTCACCAATTGGCGTGCAAATCTTTGAGTCGAGACTTTCCAATTTTGAAGAACGAATTTCTTGAATACGTAAGAGGACTCTGTGCTTTCATGAAGATGTCTGGATAGTTGATGAAGTCTTCATTTGTGTTGTACAAGCAAAATGCCTTCGATTACACTTTTATGGAGTTTACATTCTTCTTCAACACATTGAGAACTTGTTTCATGGATTGCTAGCTTCCCGAGATGATTTGCAGAAGTTGTTGATGTAATTTCTTCAACATAAAGCCAAGATGTAGATAAATTACCATAAGTGAACAAAACTGAATTTGTGGTCATACCTTATGTGGATCGGAATGACATCCAAATTACTAAGGGATTGTTTTCTTGATTTGGCCTAACAAAATGACCTAGTTAATGGTGGGAATCCACCAAATAACAAAAATTATACAACTCCCCCTTGGATGACCACCATGTTGAATTAAATTGCCTCACTAAAAACCTTGCCAAAAAAAACCCAATGGGAAAAAATTTGGACAAAGGAAAAAGAGCATTAAAATATCAACATTTTGGAGAAAAACGTCAATGAGATGTTGCCTCGTTAAAACCTTGTCAGGAAAACCACATGGGACAAAACCTGAAGCCAAGGGAAAAGAGTACAACTTTTGACATATTTATCGATGCTAGCTCAACTACATGAGTTTTTCAAAAAATAAGCATCAAAATAATTACTCTAATTTATCTTAAAGAAGAGTTTAAGCTAGCATAATTCTAACTGCAGATTTAAGAAAATAAAAAAATAAATAGAATTTATACTTCCAAAGCGTGGATTTTAGTGTTTTTAAGGACTCCTCAAGAGACCTATAAAGCTATCATCATCAAATAATTAATCCTGGATTGTTGGTTTTGTACCAAATTTCTAAAAACACATAAAGGATTGTTAAACCCGACATAATCGAGTCAAGTGGCTTCCATAATATAATTTGAATCCTAAAAGGATAACAAATTTGAATATGTTCCCAACCACATTTCTTGTGTAAATGCAATACGAGTCCTTCAAGGACTACCACGCCAAAAGCATCATGCATGGAGAACAAAAATTTATTGAATCAATCCTAGGGTCTGAGAAAAAATATAACCCTTAAATCGTTTTTTCAACGAAGAAATTTCTCGTATAAAGACGCAATATGACTACACCAACATGTAATTAATAGGCTTGGCATGTTTAAGGTGTTAAGTTTGGATCCAAAATTGCATCAATCGAGAAATTAATCCAACCTAACTTGGATTATATGCCAACCAATCACATATGTCGATTTTCTCTCAGAGAGGGTTCAAAACCACCATCATTTATTTCATTAGTTACTTTAAAGGAATATTCGACAATATATTAACTAATTACAATCCCACATAATTCTCAAGTGTATGCATATCTTGAAAAAAATAAGAATTGTCGGTACCGGCGCCCCAGCATTATAATCTCCTCATCTTCAAAAAAGGAGATAATTACTTTTAGAATGTGAATCGTGTTTTTGGTACACTCAATTGGAGCACTACCAGTAGCCTATTATGGAATGCTACTTATTTTACTAGATGTGACTGGATTTTCCTCTTAAAGAGGTAAATGCTTATGCAAAAGCAAATATGATATTTACGCCTAGTCAATGGCAGTCTTTTTTCAATTTGATCATGATGGCAGAGAAACTGATATAACATTCAAGTTAATTAACACCAACTTTTGCTGGTAGTGTATAGTCTCCCCCTGATTATGGCGGAAATATTTTCATCTTATAAAAACGAAAACAAATTTCGTAAAGTATTATCCGATTAATTCGAGGACATATACTTATAATTTCTGGATGTTAACAATACCAGGTGGGATAGTAGATACTGATTCCAAGAGCCATAAAATGAATTATCCCAAAATTGTAATCTACTTGAGATACAAATTGAACATCAACCATGTATTTTATTAGTTACAGGAAAAATATACAAATAAAACTCCAAAATAATTTCATGACCTCAAGGATCAACGAGATAATGAACTAGAATGAAATTATGGACACTTCTTTATCAAAAGAAAATTATATCAAGATCGATATTGTCACAACAAGGACTAATGATATAGCTAACAAGCCGGGTGCGCACCCTTTGATCTTTAGTGTCCAATTCCAACTACAAGTGGAACTATTTCAAATTTTGGAGAATATTAAGATGAAAAAATAAAATAAAGATTGTTCAATATCCCTAGGGAATGCAACAATTCTTAATTTCATCGGTGTTTGCAATTCCGAATACCATAATAACGATATCTCATTCTAAAGTCGATAGAGAAAACCAATTTCAATTGGCTTATATGATTCTTTTTAAGAAAATAAAGAAATCATAATCGTTAATTAATTTTTGTAGAGCAAACCCAACTTTTTGTTGATGAAGATTTCTCTAGAGGAATAGAAATCAAAAAGAATTGGCCAAAAATACTTATAATGCCAATTTTACTTCTCATTATAGAGAATTTATGGAGAAATCTAATACCGATTGGTAAAACGATATACCAAAATCATATCGGCGACTGGAAAAAAAATGTCGTTTACTATGGAAAATCCATTGTGTGGTAAAAGAGTGGTTTCGGAAAAGAATAGAAACCAAATACGAATCACATGATCATTGTTCAATGGACAACGATACCAATATGAATTGGCCGGAGGTTTTTCAACCATGCACGTGATTCGTTACCACAAAAGTAATTAGATTTTGGTAACACCAATTTTGATGATTACAGTTTCATTAAAGGAATAGAAACTGTAAACCATCTTTTGATGGATTTTCTTTTCCTTTCTCTATATGAAAAGAATTAGAATAAAAGAAAAAAATAAAAGGATATTAAACTTATCCCTAAATAAATATACATAAAAAGAGAAACTGTATATATATGTAACAAAAATAAAAATAAAAATCAAGACAGAGAAATATAGATCAGTTATTATAGCTTACCGATTTGGCACCTTTAGATAAACACGACTAATATATGAGCCTGTTAATATATGACTATTATTGCATAGCCAATTAATTACTCCATAAGTGCCTGGGACACCGTTTACACTTGCAGTCGTAGAGTGTTAATGAAAAGCACCCTATGTATCCAAGTGAGATGAGCCGGTACATGAAAATACAAAAGAAAACAAAACTAAAGTTAGCTTGACTTGTATATATAATAACTTTAAATTAACCGACGGTTTAAAAAGTAAAAGGAAGGTTAAAGCCATGGAAAAGTATTTTTATGATCTCCATCTTGGTTTTGGTTTTGCTTCAACGGATATTTTAAAAATTTATATGTTCCGATGTGATTGCTCGGTGAGAGCTACGTCGCTGATAACGTCTTGTGATATAGAATAAGAGGAGAAGAAGACACAAAGTAGAAGGAAAGAGAGAGAGAAATTCTTATTCATTAGTGTGTAGAATACAAGAGATTAGGCCTCTATTTATATAGATAGAAGACTTGGTGTCCAAGATATGTAAACCCTAAACATAGACACGAAGGACATCTTAGTAAATAAACAATAGTTTATAACAGGGAAAATAATATTTTTAAGTATTTGTTTTTACAATTATACCTTATGAATAATAACTAGTGAAATTTTGAAATGATTTATCTCTCAAACTACGCCACTAATGTTCGCAAACTTCATACTATTAAAAAGCATTTAAAAACACCTGCGTACAAATATAAACATGCATATCAAATTATGCATATTTCTTATACTAACAATAATCAATCAAAATGATAATTTTAAGAATATCTCCTTGTTTAGTGATATAGGTCATCTATTGTGGGACAAACTCTAAAAGTAATTACTTAACAATAATCAATCAACTGTTGTTCAGTGATATAGATCATCTGCTGGGTTCAAAACACCTCCAACCCCGAAGTATCACCCTGATGAGGCCAAAAGGAGGTACGTACATCTTTCCAGCCATGGCAACCGTTGCGCAACTTATAGTACAACATATTCAACCAATCAGAAGCTATTTAATTAATTGGGCTTCATTTTTTTTTTCTTTTTTTCTTTTCTTGTAGGAGTGAAATATCGCGCATATAATGAGTATGCGAAGTGAATACTATCTAATGAAAGAAGGACTATCACACATAGTATAATCGAGGTGACGTCTTTGGATGGTCGAAGAAAGTCACGAGTATAGTGTGAGGGTCTATGCGAAGTATAAACTGTGCCAGAATGAGTGAGCGTATATGAGCGAATGTAACGCACAGTGATTCCGAAAATAGTGGATCTCTTAGCTGTCATCCACTATATAGAACCCTATATAAGGGGAAAGAGTTATCACACATGGGAGAGGGTGTTAGATAAGAAATTAGGAGAGAGAAAGTTTATTTGCAGAGCAAGTAAAGTCTTGTAACCAAATATAGAACTTGATAAATAATAATAAAAGAATTCTATTTTGGTCACTTAGAATCTTGTCTAAATATAGTGGAGTGTGGTTGTAGGAAATCTTGCAACTACATTTTTGGCGCTAGAAACAACTTTGGTGATAAATCCTGTTAGTAAATTGTGGAAAAATCTTTTGATTCTTTGTCAATATAGGAAGTTGAAGATGGTGAGACTTGGATCTATTGTTGAACAAGGAACATCCGGAACAACAAGAAAGAGAAGGAGAAAATCAAAGGAACGAAATTCCAATTGGACATAAGTATGAACAAGAGCAGAACAATGATATTGATTATGATAGAGTGAGTATTCATAATACACAAACAAATTCTCTCAAGAAGAGGAACAAAGGACTAGGAATGCAAGATTAATTGAAGAAAACGAAGAGAATATGACCATAGAAGAACTTAGGCAAAGATTACTAGCTGAACAAAGGAGAGAGGAAGAAGAACGTGCGAATTTGTACATCAGAATGATGATTTAAGAGAAGAGATTCTTAGATTGAAAGAACAGAGACCAAGAAGCGCTACACGGTCAAGGTCGAGATCAAGTAGGAGTTCATCAAGACAAAGTCAATCTAATCAAGGAGATGCTAGGTGAAGACAATGCATGGGAATCATCGAAGAAAACCTGCAAATAGATGACGATTTACAAGACCGACAAAAGAGACGACGTGTAGCTCAAGATCTAGGAACTAACCGATATGAACATCCGCGTGAACTTCTTCATCGCACACTTTATAATTTTGAAAGAGAATAAGAGGATCCAAGGCAAAGACAAATGATATTACATGAAAGAGAATTGTTGAGAGAAGAATGCGAGCGTAAAAGGGAAATTACACGTTGTTTGAGGGTGAAAATGGTTTCTGCTGATTTCAGTAATTTCGGGTGTGTGGGTGAGAAACGAATTTAAAACCTAAACAATGTACTGCAAGGGAGTACTTTAGATTCAAGAGATCAATCTTTACAAATTCATCTTAAACCAAGAAATGGCCGTTCCAGACTTGCTTCGGTCACAAAAAGGAGGAGAATGGGTTGGATTTGGGGAGGGAAGCGAAGAAAGTGTTGAGACCAGGTTGATTCTGGAATAGTAGTGGTTTCACGACTTGTATCAGAAAATGAGAAGCTAACAGATGGAAAGCTAGCAAATGTTTCTGAGTGTTGTAATTATCCTGACTGAACTTATTGATCGGTGGAAATAAGTAAGACCTATTTATACAAGTCGAAGTGAAACGTACTCTGGTCTCATTAAGGAATGGAAAAATGGGTGAGTAAATGGGAGGAGGTGGTAACCGTTAACGCATGGAATTGATGTTCCATAAAAAAGAGCGTTTCACCATTACTCCTTGTATTTACTAACCGCCTCATCCTTATTACACTTTCTTATGACGGGCGTAGTGTACGCCGCATGTCAAACCGCCAAACCAATACCCAAAGTGGATCCCTCAGTTTGTGATATGTATTGATGTCTCGAATGTTTTCGTGGAAAACATGTAGCATGGTTGTTGCCTGGAAAGTCGAGCTTGGGAGACTTGCTAGCTTGGTGACCTTCGACGGTCGAGATTTTGCATCTTAAGAGGAAAGGTAGTCGTTGATCGTTGCACGCTTCCGTTTTCGATAGCCGTGTAGGGAAGGCCAGCATGGTGGCACATCTAGGTTGGCATGGCATGCCTTGGCGCGGCCAAACTAGGGTTTCGGGCTAAAGGTTACCATGCATTGTCTGGTAACCTTAGACGGCTAGGATTTGATCCTGGTATTGAAGGGCGGCCGTTGATTTCGCACGCCTTCGTTTTAGTAGCCACATAGGGAAGGCCAGCATGGTGGCGCGGCTAGGTTGGCATGCCATTGGCATGGCATGCCTTGGTGCGGTTTGGCGTGGCCAAACTAGGGTTTCGGGCCAAAGGTTACCTTGTGTTGTCTGGTAACCTTGGACGACTAGGATTTTCTCCTAAAATTGAAGGGCGACCGTTAATTGTCGCACGCCTTCGTTTTAGCAGCCGCATAGGGAAGGCCGGCATGGTATAGTGGGTCCGAGGGTTTGGCATGTCGTTGGCACATGGTGTGGCTAGCATGGCAAGGGCCAAAGCAAGGTGCGTTTGGCTTGGCGAGGTGGGGCCACTGGTTTGGCATGTCGTTTGGCACATGGTGCGGTTAGCATGGCTAGGGCCAAGGAAAAGTGTGTTTGGCTTGGCGAGGTGGGGCCAATGGTTTGGCATGCCGTTGGCACATGGTGCGGCTAGCATGGCTAGGGCCAAGGCAAGGTGTGTATGGCTTGGCGAGGTGGGGCCAATGGTTTGGCATACCGTTTGGCACATGGTACGGCTAGCATGGCTAGGTCCAAGGAAAGGTGCGTTTGGCTTGGCGAGGTGGGGCCAATTAATGGTTTTGCATGCCGATTGGCACATGGTGCTTACTGGCGTGGCCAAAACTAGGGTTTTGGCATTGGGCCAAAGGTTACCATGCGTTGGCTGACGACCTTGGACGGTTAAGATTTGAATCTAAGATGAAAAGGTGGTCGTTGATTGCCGCACGCCTTCGTTTTAACAAACCGTGAAGGGAAGGCCGGCATGGTAGGGAAGCGCTTGGGGTTTCGTCTAAATTAGGGTTTGGTAGGCTAAAACCCTAATTAGCGCCCCTTACTAAAATCGCTGTAGAATTCTCGTACGGACTCGGATTTTGATGGTCCGCCTCTCTATTATGTTGGAAAAGAATTTCCTATCTCCCTTCGTGGGAATATTTAGGTTTTGAGATTGACCGGGGGAATATATTTATTATTTATCTTCATTTCTGTTTTGAAATAATTATCTTATGCTGTAAAAGATAGATTCCTTAGAGCTTCTCCAATTGAATATATGTGAAGATAAATGTCTAAATTCAAATGGGACATACATTTTAACTAAAATCCTTCTCCAACCACAACTTCTTAAATCAATGTGAAGATGACATGACTTAACTTTTGTAAGACATCCTCAAGGTGAATGTCTAAACGTTAAGTTATCCTAGTAAGCTTTTGCTTAACTAAAATTAATTCCAATATATTAAATAACCATTTTTAGCTCTAATAAAATATTATAATTACTAAAAATAAAATTTACATTTAATTAAATAATCATCACAAACAACACCATTAGGGATGAATTATTTTTTCCCTCTAAACTGAAGGAAAAATTGGAATGAGGATGTCTTGTTTGTGTTGCCACCTAAGAAACACACAAAACAACCGTTGGAGAAGCTCTTAATGTTAAAATAATTTTTTTTTTGAAGCATAAAAATTATTATAATAAATTTAGTTTACAACTTATCGTGAGTACGTGGTACCCACAGAGTCTTGAAATAAAATGTGACTGATAAAGGATGGGATTGCCTGGTCACAATTTTGGTTGAAAAATTTGATGCTTGGCTTCCATCCGCTGCATGGTTTGCTAATCCGTCCGCTGCTTGATTTCCTTCCCTGTAGTTGTGTTGTATATCGACTTGCAGGATTTGCCCAAGTCTCATTTTTATTTCTTCGATCATTTCTGCTATGTGCCAAGGTGGAGAGGTAGTTGATGTGATGAACCTCAGGAGATTCTCCGAGTCTGTTTCAAATAGGATTCTAGGCCATTGTCTCTCTGATGCTGTTCTTGAAGCCAATAGTAAGGACCATGTTTCTGCAGTTAGTGCCGTCGTAATTCCTAGTGGTTGATCCATAGCTATTAAAGTTCGTGCATCAGAGTCTTTACAAATGAATCCAGTTCCTCCAAATCCTGGATGTCCTCTGGCTGCTCCATCTGTGTTAATCTTAATTAATCCGGTTGATATTCGGAGTGGACCAACCTACCAATATTGTTGATGTTCTTTTATTTGTTATCGTGTTGTTGAGTGTTGGTGTATCTTCCTGCATGATTGGTGGTGAAGCGTGCGCTTCCCAAGAAAATTCTTGTTGTAGTTTTTGTGCCCATGCCACGATTTCATCTGAATCTGTTTGTTTTTGTTGGTAAATTAGATCATTTCTAGATAGCCATAGGGTCCAGAATAGGAAACAGACTGAGGATATTATAGATGTTGATGTTGGATGCTGGAGGATTTGGGATATGGTTGTTTGTGGAGTTAAAGAGAAGTTTGGGTTGGGGTTAATGTTTGGTGCATTTTGAAGTTGGTTGAATAAGATGTTCCAGGAAGAGGCCGCTGTTGGACAATGAATTAAAAGGTGGTCTGCTACTTTCGTATCAGTATTGCATCTATGGAATATGTCTGAGTTGGTCAAATGGATTCGGTGTAAGAGAGAGAAGGTCGGTAATCCTTCATTGATGGGTTTCCACAAGAAAAGCCGAATTTTTGGTGGACATGGTAAGGTCCATAAGAATTTGGTAGGTGGTAGAGGTGTGTGGGTTGGATGACCATGGGTTAGACATTTGTATCCTGAAGATGTGGTGTAGTTTGCCGATTTTGAATGAGGCCAGATAATTTTATCTGGAGTATTGTTTTGGGGTAGGTGGATGTTGATGATTTTCTGAATTGTTGGGTTGGGAAAGGTGTTCAATTTTTCATGATTCCAGGAGTGGGAGATTGGGTCGATGATATCTGCTACCATTTGGATTGGGTAGCATTGTGTTGGATCTAGATTGGTAGAGTGTGGAATCCAATTAACCTCTATCGGAGTTGATAATCCATTTCCAATATGATGGAAATTTAATTTTTGCATGGTAGGGATAATTGATGCTAGTTGTCTCCATTGAGGACTGGAAGAAGAAGGAATGGTAATGTTTCCTTGTAGAATTGTTTGTTCATTGAGGTATTTTTCACTGAAAAGACTTCCGCATATGGAATTAGGTTGTTCGTGCAAATTCCAGATTCTTTTCAATAGAAGGGCTGTATTATGATCACTTTTTTTACTTATTCCTAACCCCCCTTTGGATAATGGCTTTGTTGCTTTATCCCATCTTATAGGGTGTAGTTTTTTGGTTGTTGAGTCATGTCCCCAAAAAAAAATCCTGGTTATACGATATATTTGGTTGTGTATATTTTTGGGAAGTTTTTGTGTTTGCATTATGTGATGTGTGGTAGGGGTTAGGGATGTTTTGATGAGTAGGAGTCTTCCGTCCGGGATTAGGCATATTGTCATCCAAACTTTTACTTTTCTAGCCAATCTTTGTAGGAGAGGAGCGAAGGTGCGATTTGATGCTCTTCCTTGTTTAAATTGTATGCCTAGATAGGTTGGCGGTTTTGATGTGGTCGGCATATTAAAGAATTGTTAATGATCACTTATTTTGATTGGGTCTAAATTAGGATGGTGGATGATTATTGATTTGGCAGTGTTAATTACTTTCCCTGCAGAGGAGCTATAGGCCTGTAGAAGTGTTTTAAGGTGATGGTTACTCTGAGTTGATGCTTTAAAAGTGATCAGTAGATCATCTGCATACATTAGGTGTATTATAGGAGGTGCTTTTTGTGAAATGTTAATTCATGGAACTAATTTTCGGTTTTGAAGGTTTCCCAGGTTTGTGGATAGGATTTCAGCACAGATGATAAAAATATAGGACGATAGTGGGTCTCCTTGTCTGATGCCTCTACTTGGGGTGATGTATCCATGAGGTGTACCTTTAATTGTGATGGAGTAAGTAACTGTTGTGATGCAAAGCATAATGTAGTCTATAAAGGCTGATGGGAATCCAAGTTTTGTAAATGAAGTTTTGATGAATCCCTAGTCTAGGCTGTCATAGGCTTTTTGGATATCTAGTTTGAGAGCTATTTTTGGATCTTTGGTGGGTTTTGAGGTTCTAATGTTATGAAAGAGTTCTCCAGCAATGGCTATATTGTCGTGTAATGATCTTTGCGGAACAAAAGCACTTTGGAAAGGCCTTATTAAAAAGGGCAGAATAGGTCTAATCCGGTTGACTAATATTTTTGAGATGATTGTATATGTGATGTTGCAGAGTCCAATTGGTCTGAATTGTGAAGGTTTTGAAGGGTGGTCGACTTTAGGTATTAGTGTTATGTTTGTGTGATTCATGAGAGGGTGTATATTAAGGTTATTGAAGAAAGCATTAACCATCTCCATCAATTGAGGGTGATTTGTATCCTAGAAAACTTTAAAAAAACTTACTTATATAGCCATCCGTACCTGGGGCACTTTCGAAATTTATGGAGAAAAGTGCTTGTTTGATTTCTGCTGTAGTTACTTCTTTCATAAGTTGGTCTGATTGTCTAGGAGTCAACCTTGGTTTGATGTTTGTGAATATATTTTAATTTATTACTGTCGGTGGAGCCGTATATTGCTGAGAATAGTGTTGTAAGATGAGTTGAATGACGTCTTCCTTTTTTCTAATCCAGTTGTTTTGTGAGTCTTGTAATTGTTGTATATTGTTACAAGCTCTGTGAATGGTAGCTTTCGTATGGAAAAAAGTTGTGTTAAGATCTCCCGATTGAAGCCACTGAATTCTAGATCTTTGTTGCCAATATGTCGCATGACATTGTAATAATTCTTCATGTTCTATTCTCAGTTGTTTTTCTTGAATGAGCCAAAGTTCTAGATCTGATCCAGTTTGAGAAGCACATTGGTGTTTGGCATTCTTTATCTTGGCTGTTGATTTCTTGATCTTAGTTGGTAGGTGGCCAAAGGTTTCCTTGTTCCATTCTAGGATAGTTTGTTCTGTTGTGATTAGCTTTAGCTTGAGGTTGAGTATAGGTTCATTACCTTGTTGTTGTTCCCAAGCCGATTCGACTATCTGTTTGAGTTGGGGATGAGAGAGCCATAGGTGTTCGAATTTGTAAGTTTTTGTTCCTTGCCAGTCTATTGCTTTCTTCTGTAGAAGTATCGGGGTATGATCAGATGCTATTCTTGGAAGGTGAGTAACTGCTGCATGTGGGTTTACCGTCCTCCATAGTTGATTTTCTAGAGCCCAATCTAATCTTTCTAGAATATTATCTTGCCCTAGTTGGTTGTTTGTCCAAGTGTATGGGTCTCCTCGGAATCCTAGATCGATAAAACTCATCTGATCCATCAGGGTGAGTAGAGGTTGAGATTGAGCATATGTCACTTGACTTCCTCCTTTTTTTTCCGATTGATTTAAGACGTCGTTGAAATCTCCTATTAATAGCCAGGGTGTAGACGGGTCGATATTGTTGAAGATTGTTGGAAATTCTTGCCAAAGATTTTTCCTTATATCCTGATGTGGAGGGACATAGATACCCGTGAAGAACCATGGTTGTTCCGGCGGCGGTGGGGTAACTTTTGTGTGGATGTAATTTTGAGATTGAAGTAATATTTGGACATTTAGGTTAACTTCCCACATTAAGCAAAGTCCCCCTCGTCTTCCAGTTTTTGGGATGTTGAAGTAATTATTGAATTGAAGGGATTGTGCTAATCTTCTATCGTTAGCAAGTGTTTCATAAAGAAATAGGATGCTAGTCTTGTGAATATTAACTAGTCCTTTTAAATGCTGAATTGAGGGTGGTAGGTTTATTCCTTGACAATTCCAAGCAAGGATAGTCATAGTGAAAAGGACGAACCAGATTTGTATTAAATATTTTTGGTGGGCTTTGCAGTCTGAGGTTAGGGAAGTTTAAGAAGGTTTTGAAGATAAGTTTTAATGGGCTTTTGAAGAGATGGAATATTTTGGTTTAATATGGCTTTATGAGTAGAGAAGGCTTTTTGTGGAATAAGAAAAGAAATGGTTAGACTAAGAATATGAACCTTTTAATATAGAGTAAAACACATCCAAGTGCAGTAGGAAGGGGAAAAAGGAATTTTAAAGGTGTTATATCAGCCAAACCAGTATTCTGGGCAATTACTTATTACACAAAGAATGCTTCAAAACAAACACTATACTGAGCAATTACTTATTACACAGAAAATGCTTCAGAACAAACACTATACGGAGAAGAATTATAGGGTTGAACATAATAGATGTGAATACATGGTACGAGTACAATATACACTTATGATTCAATACTACAAAACAGACTTATATTATAAAGAATACAAATACATGGTAAGAGTACAATATAGACTTATGCTTCAATATTACAGAACAACCTTATATTATAAAGAATACAATATAGACTTATGTATCAAAATGAGTATATGTTAAAATAAATTTGATTTTATCTTCTCTCTTTTTTCTTTCATGATAAAAATAAATTTACCGATTTACCGATTTAATGTATTATATGTTTTTCTATTTTTGGTAACAATAAGACATTTCATAAGAATTTAAAAAAATTTGCTTCAAAAAGTAAAATAAAAAGTTCTGAAAAATCGTTCGTCTCCTTATTTTTTTGATTTTGTCAAAGCAATAAAGCGACGAAAGGAATATTATTTGTCTCATTTTTGTAATAATTGCTTTTGATTTTCTCTTTTTCTTAATTTTTTTTCCATTAAACTAATAAAAACAGGAAATAAATATTTTTTAAGATATGATAACAAAATTTACCTTTTATTTTTTTAGTTTATGGACCTTGTAGTTTTAATTAACTTTTTATTTTGAAACATTTTAAAGGTTTTTTACATCTTCTATACAAATGGTTTTTTTTCTTCTTTATTCTTTTCTATATATAATAAAGGAAACATATATATATGGGTTTTTCATATATATAGGTTTTTGAAACATATGTATATGGTTTTTTTTTTCTTTATCTAATATATATATATATATTAGATTTTGTGACCTCTTAAAATTGGTAGACCAATAAAAATTATACTCCGTTCAGTTTTACTTGATGTTGTAGAGTTTTTCTTGCAAATCAAGGAACATCAGAGAGAGTTAAATTTTTCCAATTCTACCATATTAATACCTTTTAAAAAAAATTAAATGATCACGTAGTTTTTATTTTCTAGATTCTAAGGAAAGTTACCAATCCCATTGTGATTTACTTGGAATGTACCAAATTTTTATAAATTAGAGTGTATATCCTCCATGGAAAATGTTTATAAGTTTAAGTAATTGTTTATGTGTTGATTACGATGAGGATTTATGCTCTGGTGTGATTCCAAAGCAAGGGTAAATCAGAGAAAATTTGGGGAAAATACTATAACTCTCACTTATTTTGGAGCAGAAAATAAACCCTAAAACATCAAATAAAGTAGAACGGAGAGACTATTATATCTCTCATTTACGATTCAATATTTGATTGATATAAAATGAGTTTTCTTAGAATTTGTCGTATAAATATTCCTTTGTCAAAATCAAAATAAAGTTCTTACTTGTCTTATAAATATTCCTTTGTCAAAATCAAAATAAAGTTCTTACCTAGTACGAGAATCATAAAAGTTTGTTACTAGGATTGTAAAATTTGTTTTTTAAATGAAACTATGGATAGCTTGCGGAATCGAAGATAAAAATCGAGTGAGATAAAAGAGAGCAAGTTGCACCTTGAGTTGTTTAAGCAGCAAGAATCCAATTCTGGCCGACAACTTGTCAAAACTTGGGAAAGTACTGTTGACATTCTCTCTCCCGCATATACTAGGTCAAAAGTCAAAGAAACTTTTTTGACTGCATATTCATTTTCAAGGAGAAAAGAAGATACCTTCTTGGCTTCTTCTACTTTCTTTTTCTTCTTGATGCTAGGTTTACATTGTTTTCAGATGAAGAATTTTGAACACAAGGATTCCATGACCTAAAGTATCCTACTAGCATCAAGAAGAAAAAGAAACTGAGTAAATTCCCACAACTCAAGTATATTTTATTATGGTTGATACAGTGTATCCATGGATGCGTGCGGCAATATTGTTTAATGCATCTTTCTCGCTGCTTTGTGAAAATAAGACATGCATGGTTGCTTTAAATTTCTAATCTTTTAGTCGTATATAATCTTGAATCTAATCTTTTTAGTCGTATATAATCTTGAACATCGTATGAATTGGCTGGCATGAAGACTATCCAACTTTACTATGCTCCTTAGAACCCTACATACATAAAGTTAATCTATTGAACGTGCATAATGTAACTTTTTGTCGAACTTCGGAAAGCCTAGTGAACGCACATCAACGTCCATACGTGGAGCTAGCGAACATGGCTTCTTGACGTAGTTCATCTGAGAAGAAAAAAGTAGTAGGGTAAGGGACCCGTCAAATATGCATTTGTGGATCGCTACGAATGTGTTATGTTGCCGTATGAATGAAATCAAGGGGCAGTACTGATCAGTGATGATGAGAGTGACCATAAGGAACGAAGAAAACTCCAAAGGCGTTGAAACTTGTTGAGATGAATAAATATTTTTTCTTTGAAGAAGAATCATCATTTCCCTTTCACCATGCAAGTTGAGCTCTTCAGAAACCATTATAAATAGTAGCAGCTGTTCCATCCTTTTTCTTCACCAATCTCTGCACATCTATCTTTTTTTTTTTTTCTCAACAATCTCTGTACTTCTATTGTAACCATCATATATATAGTTGCTAATTATCTATACATTAATTCATTGCATATCATGGATTCGGAGTCTCTAATCAGGTATTACATCATATAACCCCAGCTCTCAGCTCTCTCTCTCTCTCTCTCTCTCTCTCTGTGTGTATATATATATATATATTATACGTCGTCGTATGTGTGGGTTCGTATTTCTTGTTATATGTAACATAACTTACTCTGTGTGTATGACATAACCAGGAACAAGTGTGCCGCATGCTACAGACAATTCATTAAGAAAGAACACCTTGTTGATCACATGAAGATCTCATTTCACTCTGTTCATGAACCCACGTGTGGTGTTTGTGGTAAACACTGCCGTTCTTTCGAGTCCCTTAGGGAGCATCTTATTGGTAAAGCAATATTCATCATTCTCTCTACATTTATAGATGTGGAAATCGCCAACTGGCTAAACTCAATACATGTATATGCACATCATATATTGATCTTTGCTTGTTAATACTGTTAACAGGACCCTTGCCAAAGGTAGAATGTGCTAGGGTATTCAGTGCCCGAGGATGCAACCTTTGTTTAACTATTCTCAATGGACCTAATGCTGTTCGCAGTCATCGCCAAACATGCCAGTTCTCCAGGAAAAACCTTGTAAGCTTAATAATTGATACATATATATTGATCGTTTAAGTACTGTTTCGTGATAGCTAGTGACCTCTGGATTTAAATTTACTAGGGTTCACCCGACGACATCCTCTCCCGAATGTCCAATATGGGTATAAACGGTGATGGAAGAACGAGAGGACCTCAAGCATTTGCATTAGGTTGCAAAATGGTTGGCGGTGGAAGTGATGGATCACTAAATCTTTGTGCAAGAGTGTGCCTCATCGACGAGGACAAAAGAGTCATACTTCAGGCTTATGTTAAGCCACTGATTCCGGTCACTAACTATCGGTAAGTTAAAAAGTTATTATGGACACCGATTGAGATTAGCAGATTATATTTTCAATTATCTTTATCACACAAATTAATGAACTAACTAACGATATGAATTTATTGATACGAATTTAGGTATGAAACAACTGGTGTACGGCCAGAATACTTGAAGGATTCAAACGCAATGCAACTGAAGGATGTGCAAAAAATCATTCAAGATTTCTTGTGCAACGGTGAGCCTTTATGGAAGATACGTTCATCAAAAGGTACCGGAAAAGCAAGGATACTTGTAGGTCATGGTCTAGGTCATGACCTTGAGTGTTTAGGAATGGAATATCCCTCAAACCTGATCAGGTACGTAATTAATTAAGCCCTTTCAAGCGTAGATTTATAAGGATGCTCCAACTCATGGTGTTCTGACTGCAAAATCTAATATTTTGGTAAAATAACTGTTGATCAGGGATACATCAAAATACCCACCGCTAATGAAAACCAGTAAGCTGAGCAACACACTTAAGTACCTAACACAAGCGTATCTTGGGTACGTAAAGTTTTTGAACTCAATCCGTCGTGCTAGTTTTTTCTTGAAATAATATATATTTGATGCTGAAAGAAAAAAGCACATAAAAACTGAACAGGTATGATATTCAAACTGGGATACAAGACCCTTTTGAGGATTGCGTAGCAACAATGAGACTCTACAAGAGAATGCGTAGTCTAAATCACAAAGCAGAGGACATTTCAACTGGTGCAGATGCACGTAACAATAACTTTGCAAGTTGGAGGCAGAGTGAACTAGATAGAATGACACCGGATCATCTCTTGGCCATTTCAAGGTCTGATTACTACTGTTGGTGTTTGGATTCCAAGTAAACATTGGAATATTAGCCAAGACATTTCAGCCAATTTGTTATCAGAACATATAATCAGTAACCTAATTTGTATTAGAGCTCTTAGCTAAATTAATCTTATTACATCAATATGATATTAGAGTCGAGCGAGGATTTTTCTTTTCTATGCCTATCCACCTGGGTTGTAATAGCATATCTTCTCTTATAAAAGATGTTTAAAATAAAAACAAAATAATATAAAACACCCCTATCCTCCTTCAATAATCATGAGGACTCAGGGAGAAGAAATGAGCGAGCTATACCACTTTGTATGTTTATTGTATCTGCACTAGATTTGTTCTCTTTATCTCTTCAGTAACCCCGAAATAAATTTTTAGTATGGACATGTGGGTTATATATCATGAATAGTTTGTTTTTTCTTTATTTATTCTAGTTGCATTAGAATCTCCACCAATTTTCATTACCTTATCCATTCAAGTCTTCTAAAATATCTATCATTTGTCAGAATTCAAATCTTCCACAAGTCAAGAATATTGTTGCCGCTAATTTTGGTATACTTGGGCGACCAGAAGACACGATCAGTTTACGCTGATATTGTGGCAAAGCACTAGCAACTAGAGACTGTTACATGGATAAACATGGATAAACAAAAGATTAAACAGTAATTAAGGATATCATTTTTTTAAAGATGGTTATATTAAAAGAAAGGTTTTACTTATTTCCTATCCCATCCCAACTACACATATTAAATTTTGTATAACCCTTTCTAAGTTGGGTGATCGAAACACACCCTAAACCGTCTTCTTCTTCCTCCCTCTCTTAAATCTCAACCTAACTTTTATGATTTCTGCGTGATACACTATCGGATCTTCTCCAAGGAAATCGGCAGCTTCCATCCTCCTAACAGAGATCAAATTCTCCAAGGAAATCGGCAGCTTCCATCCTCCTAACAGAGATCAAATTCATAAACTAAAACATATCCAACTGATTAACTCGAAGGATGTACAGTTAATTAATGAGGTCCAATATGACATATCATTAACGATGGATGAATGATAATATCATTACCTCGGTGAAAGAATCCCTACAAAGTAAACGAATCAAATTAGGTTCAAAACGTGGATAGTATGTTAATTTAGACACTCCATGGTAGCACCACGGCGCCGACTATTTACTACAACCACCAGTACCATACCCACTTTATCCAATTTGATTTACAAACTTGATTAAGATGGATATATGCAGTTTAATTTTTAAACCTGATCAATTTGGTGGTGATGAGAGTTTATGTTTAGTATGGAGATTAGGGTATACCAAAGAAAAAGATGAAGATTAGGGTATATTGAAGTGAGTATTGTTTACCCAATCTAAAAAGAGTTAATCAAAATTTGATTTATGTAATTAGGATGGGAAATAGGAAAAGTGTGGATGGGAAATAGGTAAAACCAAAAGAAAAGGATATGTACAAATCTAGGAACAATTCTGACACTAAATTACATGTGAATCACTTTATCCCAATGGAATAAAATTTGACTAACAGAAACACCAAAAAAGACATCACTAGAGACTGTTTGCTTTATAAGCAGGACAAATTCTTTTGCCATCATAGCTCTACCCCAAAGACTCTTCTATTTCTTTCATTCCACAAATGCCACATAACCACATAAATGATCTTCCACCAGATCTTTTTACACCCGCCGTTAAGGTTATTAAACTTCTAAGTGTTGATGGTGGTTTTTAGTATAGGGAGAAAACTGTAAAAGTCTATCTACCTGACCCGGCATCAGATGTAGTAGACATTGATTTGATATGTCTATATTCCGCAGAGAATTTGGAGAATATATCAAAATCTGATGAGTTCTTATGTCTCTCTTCATATTATATTGAAACTCAAGCTCCTAGATGAATTGTTCACCAGTATAGAGCCTAATGAGTATATAAGCTCCTAGCTGCATTACTCACTAATGCCGAGTATTTTTCCTATGATATGTTCCCCAGCTGAACCCTTAGTATTGGTATGATATGACAATTAGTGTTCGCTCGCAGCTGAGTAGCATGAGTTTCCCGAAGTATCAAAATTAAGGTCTGCATGAAAATGCTCAATCATAAGATGCGCTAACTGCTCTCTGAGAATAAAAGAATTTTGTGTCAGCACACGGAATTTGTTAAATTTGTTCAATTTTGTGATAACTCACAAAATTCAAGTTTTCGGCTTAACTAATTTGCAAACATTAGGTCTTTTGTGCCTTGTGCAAATATCTCTAAGCCTATTGTCGAGGCCAAACCTAGGTAAACTAGGAAACTGATCCGCCCCGGAGATAGTAGGAACAAAGTCCTACCAGAAAACAAGAAACAAAGGAGGAATTGTGGCAAATAAAGAGCAATGATGAAAGAGGCGCGGCCACGCCACATAGACAGACAATCCGCTCCAATAGGCGCCGCCTGTGGCCATCGACCACGCTCCATATTTTTCTTACTAACCCCCTCTCCCATCAACCAATCAGATCGCTCAAAACCCGCCACACACATTTAAAGATTGGAAGTTGGTGGGTCGATGCGCCTAATTCCACCAGGAATCTAATCTAGACGGCCCAAGCCAGTCTCCAAAAAAACAAGCACGGTCGTACAATTTGGCCACTTGATTTATTAAGTTTGGCCGCTCCCAACGCGCCCAAATAGCCATCACCGCAGGCGCCATGCCAATTGGCCAGTCAACCTGCCAAATCGCGCCAGTATGGCAATTGGCATGCCGTGCCGTACGCCGCCACCTAGCCGCCCGTGTTAGGGTTTTGATATGCCAAACCTAATTAGGCTAGGGTCTAACACCAATATGCCAAGTTATAGTGGTCGCGGCTACACCACCATGCCACTGGCACGACCACATTACCATGCCACTGGCGCGGCCACAACACCATGCCACTGGCGCGGCCACATTACCATGTTACTGGCGCGACCACAATACCATGCCACAGGCGCGGACACATTACCATTGCGCCACTAACTGGCGCCACACTGCCATTATGCCACTAACTGGCGCCACACTGACATTGTGCCACTCACAGGCGACACATTACCATTGCGCCACTAACAGGTGCCACATTGCCATTGTGCCACTATGAAGACGCCACTATGCCATTATGCCGCCTAGCTTGCGTGCGATTGGTCAGAATAACAAGGTCTTGCACATTATACCCACTCAGAAACTTTTTGCACATTTTTCCAGGAAACACTCGAGACATCAAACATGTCACAAACTGGGGGATACTCATCAGGATATTGGTCTGGCGGTTTACAGCGTACGACGTACAATACTCCCATTACAAGAAAGTGTCAGGAAAGAGCGGACGGTTAGATAACAGTATGAGAATAGTGGGAATAAGGCTGACCATTTTCCCATGATAATGGGAATGTGATGGTAAATCGCTTCTATACAACCCCATTTCTCCACTACTTAACTATCTCCACTTCCTACGAGATCATGGGGCTCAATGAGTTGTATAAATAGGTTTTCAACCTCTTTCGACCAACAAGACAGTTTAGGTTAACAACAACACAAGTATCCATAAAAACATCAAGAACTGATAGCTTACATTCCGCAAGCCACTTCCAAATTCTGATACAAACCATAAAACAGCCACACCCTCAAATTCAATATTTTGATCTCAACACCTTCTTCGCTTCCCTCCCTAAGATCAACCCTTCTCCTTCACTTTGTTACCGAAGCAAGTCTGGAACGACCATTTCTTGGTTTAGGCCAAGATTATACAGATTGATCTCTCGAATCTAAAGTACTCCCGTGCAGTGCATTTGTTTAGGGTTTATATTCGTTTCTCGGCGGCATACCCAGATTTACCATTTCCAGCAGAATCAGTTTTTACCCCAAAACAACTGGCAACCACAGTGGAAGATTAATCTCTGTTGCAAAAAATAATTTTCCCTATTCCATTTTCAATTTCCTAAATTTCTCAAGATGGTTGATCTTAGGAATGGTTCAGAAACCCTTAATCCCATATTTACGTCTCCTAGCGCTGAAAATACTTCACATGTTATTCATGAATCCGTTCTTTCATTCAAAACCCTTGTCGAGGCTATGGAGTCTCGATATTTAACAAATATTCACGATTTGACGAAAATCCTGAATGATATTGTCGGGAATCAAGCTACAATAAAAACTTTATATATTAATAGACTCTATATATTAATAAAAAATTTGGTCCCAACTTGTAAAATCATATAGAGAATAACCTCCGTATATTAATAACCTTTATATATTAATAATTTTGTGAGGTCCCAAGTGTATTAATATATGGAGTTTTTACTGTACTATTGTCAAGACGCATGATAGAGTATTTACACTTTTGAAAGCGCTCACGGATCAACTATCAAAGGAACCAACACATATTCATTCTTGAGGGAACGCTATCAACAATTCATTTTGGATCAATGCTGATGGTAGTAGTCCTTCTTTCAAGATTCATATTCTTACTCCTAGTAAGGAGTATGAAGCCTATGGTCACGCTGAATGGAAAGGTATCCACCAACCTAACTTGTCTCGCTTCATGAAGATCCGATGCTTCCTCAAGATCAGAATGAAGACTCGTGGGATTTATCACGTTCTCATCAGAGTCGTCGCAATGAAAAGGTTATTTCATTATGTGCGTCCTTCTTAGAAAATATCAATTCCCATATTGCATCAGAAGCTGCTAAGAGATCCGATGCTACTTTACTCAGTCGATCCGAACCATTCCAGAATGAAGAAGCTCGTAAAGACGTTCGGGAAAGCAGCGTCCTTCCAATAAAATATCCAAGCTCCAATCAAGCGCTAATAAAGAAAGAAAGAGAAAATCTCCAGCAGCAGAACAACAACCCAAACGTGTGGCACCAGCGCATCAGACGGCTTCACCCTGGAAGGTCGGGGATAAGATTCCTGCGCAACAACAAGAAACCAGAGATGCTGGTCCAAACTTCCTGTTCCCAATCGAGGAAGTAATTGAACTCCTGGAAGTATGGATTCAAGACGATGCCATCAAACTACCTCATGTTAGGCGCCTACCAACTGAGGAACAAATGGCAAATCCCAAGTATTGCCATTACCACAGGTTCGTCAATCATCCAAACAATGAATACAACAAATTAATACGCATTTTCAAGGAGAAGGTAGATGTAGGAGAACTTAATTTAGGCACCTAAGGAATTCACAGAGACCCTCTTCCCATCAAGAGCTGCATGATTTCTGGGGACTCCATCCACAAAACCGTAGAGTCCATGATGGAGCATTTATGTGAGATTTTGTATTTCTTTAATGCGCAGCGTCAAGACATATTTGCAACCCTCAGTCGTCACTACACCAAATCAACGGTTTTGAGACATTTATATCCGTTGTTTTGAATTTAAGAGACACATATAAGTGTCTCAAATCGTGCGTCTGGAATCGTTTGAGACGCATAAAGCGAAACCTATAAGTGTCTCTTAATTAATCTAAGCAACACTTATAAGTGTCTCTTAATTACTTTTAGGCGACACTTAGAATTAATTTAAGCGACACCTATATCTGTCTCAAAATTAAATTAGCTTTTTTTAAAAAATTATAATTTTTCAGTTCTGAATTCCCAAAATCAAAATTATTTCCTGCACCTGCATATTTTGATTTTCTACACCCCAATAGAAGTCGCAATTTCATTCTCAATTAAATATTAACACTAACAACAAAAATGAAGTCTTAAATATAATGTCTTCAAGTAAAAAATTAAAAACCAAAGATGGAAATACTAGAGAAGATGTTGAAAATGACTCAAGTGACTCGTCAAGAATAAAAGATGTTGAAACTCATCAAGAATAAAACATGTTGCACATAATCAGTAACAAAAAACTTAAATGACAAAGACTTAATCATCCAGTTTGGAACCTTGACAGAATGGGAAATCCAGAATGATCATAGATTGAGATCCTTGTTATCTCACAAATAGTACAAGCAATGAGCTTTCATACCTGAAATAAACAACGGGCCATTAGAAACATTGACATTTATGATCCATGGCCAAATGGCAACTCTCAAGAATCAACTGAAAAGAAATGAAGGGCGCCCTTTCACCGCAAGTTTGACAAGATTTTAAGAGACATTTACACGAACAATATCCTCGATCCTCAAGCTCTTGATCAACCGTGTCATTCATAAAAACTTAAAGGAGGTGCATACAATTTTAATGAGCAGTGGAACCACTAGATTTTCTACTGATTGTATTATTAATAGTGGAAACCTATGATTTGCATACATTACTCATTAGTCAGGGAAGGCATACACTACCTTGTAACTCCATATCAATTCATCACTTTCCACATTCAAACTCTTCATTCCTAGGCACCTACAACTAGATGTAGTTCATCATTAAATTTGAGAAGCATAAGAATTTGACGGTCAAAATGAGCATAAACATATCCGAAAGTACAATCAAGTATCACTTTCATTAAATTTAAATACGATCAAACATGAATACACTTACTGAAAGGAATTCCAAAGCAGAAATCATGAATCTTTGCTGCCTTTATGGTCTCCTTGATATCTTGCTCTTGTAATTTCACTACGAACTTTCCATCTAAAGGCACTTCATTACTAGGATGTGATCTAACTGATCCCTCTGCATGCAACTTTGAATCACTAGTTGGAGAAGTCATTAGGGTTTTCATATCCAAACTAAAGGGTCATATACCTCTTAATTGAAGACAAAAACATAGAAGTCGCTGTAAAAATCTATGAAAGGACCAAGCAAATTTTTGTATGACTAATTGATCTTCCAATCCACGAATTTACATGGTTAATACATCTTACCCTCCAACAACAACGATTTCTTCCTTGGTATATGTATGTCTGCAGATGAAACTCCTTGGGGTTAACTTGAAACATCTCTCGAAGCTGAACCACAGAAGAAGCATACATGGGATCTTGCACTACCCGTATATGGAATCCAAAGACCCGTTTTACCGATTTTTGTGGTAATTTTGCCTAATTTTTGACACTTATGGGACTTTTGAGTTCCGCAAAATCACTCAAGAGGAGAAAATTTTGATTGTAAAAGGGCCAATGGTCAAGACATGTAACTACGTCACATGGTCCTCAATATTTTACCAATATTCCATCGTTTAAGAGGGCAAAAGGACGTTTTTACATTTCCAGCGCTTTCGGAGCGCTTTTATGGATGCTTCCCACACGTTAGGAAAATGTCCCGTTTGAAACCAATGACCTGGGATTAGTAAATACACTCAGGAGGCATATAGTTTGATGGAAAATGTTGTTCAAAGGTTTGGATTTTTTTCCATAATATGGTATCCAAAGACCCGTTTTACCGATTTTTGTGGTAATTTTGCCTAATTTTTAGCACTTATGGCAATTTTGAATTCCGCAAAATCATTCAATAGGAGTGCATTTTGATGGGAAAAGGGCCAACGGTCAGGACATGTGACTATGTCACATGGTCCTCCGTTTTTTAGCAATATTTCATCGTTTAAGAGGTCAAAAAGGATGTTTTCTATTTTCCGAGCGCTTTTGAAGCGCTTTTATGGATGCTTCCCACAGGCTAGGAAAAATGTCCCGTTTGAAACCAATGACCTAGGATTAGTAAATACACTCAAGAGGCATATAGTTTGATGGGAAATGGTGTTCAAATTTTTAGAATTTTTTCCATAATATGGTATCCAAAGACCCGTTATAACGATTTTTGTGGTAATTTTGCCTAATTATTACCACTTATGGCACTTTTGAGTTCCGGAAAATCACTCAAGATGAGTGCATTTTGATGGGAAAAAGGCCAACGGTCAAGACATGTAACTATGTCACATGGTCCTCAGTTTTTTTAGCAATATTCCATCGTTTAAGAGGGCAAAAAGTACGTTTTCTGTTTTCCGAGCGCTTTTGGAGCGCTTTTATGGATGCTTCCCACAAGCTAGGAAAATGCCCGTTTTAAACCAATGACCTGGGATTAGTAAATACGGTCAGGAGACATCGAGTTTGATGGGAAATGGTGTTCAAAATTTTGGAATTTTCCCATAATATGGTATCCAAAAACCCGTTTTACCGATTTTTGTTGTAATTTTTCCCAATTTTTAACACATATGGTACTTTTGAGTTCCGCAAAATCACTCAAGAGGAGTGCATTTTGATGGGAAAAGGGCCAACGGTCAGGACATGTAACTACGACACATGGTCCTCAGTATTTTACCAATATTCCATCGTTTAAGAGGGCAAAAAGGACGTTTTCTGTTTTCCGAGCGCTTTTGGAGCGCTTTTATGGATGCTTCCCACAGGTTAGGAAAATGTCCCGTTTAAAACCAATGACCTGGGATTAATAAATACACTCAGGAGGCATCTAGTTAGATGGAAAATGGTGTTCAAAGTTTTGGATTTTTTTCCATAATATGGTATCCAAAGACCCGTTTGACCGATTTTTTTGGTAATTTTGCCTAATTTTTAGCACTTATGGCAATTTTGAGTTTCGCAAAATCACTCAAGAGGAGTGCATTTTGAAGGGAAAAGGGCCAACGGTCAGGACATGTGACTTTGTCACATGGTCCTCGTTTTTTAGCAATATTCCATCGTTTAAGAGGTCAAAAAGGACGTTTTCTGTTTTCCGAGCGCTTTTGGAGAGCTTTTATGGATGCTTCCCACAGGCTATGAAAAATGTTCCGTTTGAAACCAATGACCTGGGATTAGTAAATACACTCAAGAGGCATATAGTTTGATGGGAAATGGTGTTCAAATTTATAGAATTTTTTCCATAATATGGTATCCAAAGACCCGTTTTACCGATTTTTGTGGTAATTTTGCCTAATTTTTACCACTTACGACACTTTTGAGTTCCGGAAAATCACTCAATATGAGTGCATTTTGATGGGAAAAGGGCCAACGGTCAAGACATGTAACTATGTCACATGGTCCTCAGTTTTTTAGCTATATTCCATCGTTTAAGAGGGCAAAAAGAACGTTTTCTGTTTTCCGAGCGCTTTTGGAGCGCTTTTATGGATGCTTCCCACACGTTAGGAAAATGTCCCGTTTGAAACCAATGACCTAGGATTAGTAAATACACTCGGGAGACATCTAGTTTGATGGAAAATGTTGTTCAAAGGTTTGGATTTTTTTCCATAATATCGTATCCAAAGAAACGTTTTACCGATTTTTGTGGTAATTTTGCCTAATTTTTAGAACTTATGGCAATTTTGAATTCCGCAAAATCACTCAAGAGGAGTGCATTTTGATGGGAAAAGGGCCAACGGTCAGGACATGTGACTATGTCACATGGTCCTCCATTTTAGCAATATTCCATCGTTTAAGAGATCAAAAAGGACGTTTCCTGTTTTCCGAGCGCTTTTGGAGCGCTTTTATGGATGCTTCCCACAGGCTAGGAAAAATGTCCCGTTTGAAACCAATGACCTGGGATTAGTAAATACACTCAAGAGGCATATAGTTTGATGGGAAATGGAGTTCAAATTTATAGAATGTTTTCCATAATATGGTATCCAAAGACCCGTTTTACCGATTTTTGTGGTATTTTTGCCTAATTTTTACCACTTATGGCACTTTTGAGTTCCGGAAAATCACTCAAGATAAGTGCATTTTAATGGGAAAAGGGCCAACGGTCAAGACATGTAACTATGTCACATGGTCCTTAGTTTTTTAGCTATATTCCATCTTTTAAGAGGGCAAAAAGGACGTTTTCAGTTTTCCGAGCGCTTTTGGAGCGCTTTTATGGATGCTTCCCACACGTTAGAAAATGTCCCGTTTGAAACCAATGACCTAGTATTAGTAAATACACTCAGGAGGCATCTAGTTTGATGGAAAATGTTGTTCAAAGGTTTGGATTTTTTCCATAATATCGTATCCAAAGAACCGTTTTACCGATTTTTATGGTAATTTTGCCTAATTTTTAGCACTTATGGCAATTTTGAATTCCGCAAAATCACTCAAGAGGAGTGCATTTTGATGGGAAAATGGCCAACGGTCGTGACATGTGACTATGTCACATGGTCCTCCGTTTTTTAGCAATATTCCATCGTTTAAGAGGTCAAAAAGGACGTTTTCTGTTTTCCGAGCGCTTTTGGAGCGCTTTTATGGATGCTTCCCACAGGCTAGGAAAAATGTCCCGTTTCAAACCAATGACCTGGGATTAGTAAATACACTCAAGAGGCATATAGTTTGATGGGAAATGGTGTTCAAATTTTTAGAATTTTTTCCATAATATGGTATCCAAAGACCCGTTTTAACGATTTTTGTGGTAATTTTGCCTAATTATTACCACTTATAGCACTTTTGAGTTCCGGAAAATCACTCAAGATGAGTGAATTTTGATGGGAAAAGGGCCAACGGTCAAGACATGTAACTATGTCACATGGCCCTCAGTTTTTTAGCAATATTCCATCGTTTAAGGACGTTTTCTGTTTTCTGAGCGCTTTTGGAGCGCTTTTATGGATGCTTCCCACAAGCTAGGAAAATGCCCCGTTTGAAACCAATGACCTGGGATTAATAAATACAGTCAGGAGACATCGAGTTTGATGGGAAATGGTGTTCAACATTTTGGAATTTCTCCATAATATGGTATCCAAAGACCCGTTTTACCGATTTTTGTGGTAATTTTTCCTAATTTTTGACACTTATGACACTTTTTAGTTCCGCAAAATCACTCAAGAGGAGTGCATTTTGATGGGAAAAGGGCCAACGGTCAAGACATGTAACTAAGTCACAAGGTCCTCAGTTTTTTAGAAATTTTCCATCGTTTAAGAGGGCAAAAATGACGTTTACGTTTTTCCGAGCGCTTTATGGATGTTTCCCACAAAAAGGAAAATGTCCGTTTAAACCAATGACCTGGTATTAGTAAATACACTCGGAGGCATCTAGTTTTATGGGAAATGGTGTTCAACATTTTGGATTCTTTCCACAATATGGTATCCAAAACCCGTTTACCGGATTTTTGTTGTATTTTTCCCAATTTTTAACACATATGGCACTTTTGAGTTCCGCAAAATCACTCAAGAGGAGTGCATTTTGATGGGAAAAGGGCCAACGGTCAAGACATGTAACTACGTCACATGGTCCTCAGTATTTTACCAATATTCCATCGTTTAAGAGGGCACAAAGGACGTTTTCTGTTTTCCGAGCGCTTTTATGGATGCTTCCCACAGGCTAGGAAAATGCCCCGTTTGAAACTAATGACCGGGATTAGTAAATACAAATCAGAGGCATCGAGTTTGATGGGAAATGGTGTTCAACGTTTTGGAATATTTACATAATATGGTATCCAAAGACCCATTTTACCGATTTTTGTGGTAATTTTGCCTAATTTTTAGCACTTATGGCAATTTTTAATTCCGCAAAATCACTCAAGAGGAGTGCATTTTGATGGGAAAAGGGCCAACGGTCAGGACATGTGACTATGTCACATGGTCCTCCGTTTTTTAGCAATATTCCATCGTTTAAGAGGTCAAAAAGGACGTTTTCTGTTTTCCGAGCGCTTTTGGAGCGCTTTTATGGATGCTTCCCACAAGCTAGGAAAATGCCCCGTTTGAAACCAATGACCTGGGATTAGTAAATACAGTCAGGAGACATCGAGTTTGATGGGAAATGGTGTTCAACATTTTGGAATTTTTCCATAATATGGTATCCAAAGACCCGTTTTACCAATTTTTGTGGTAATTTTTCCTAATTTTTGACACTTATGACACTTTTTAGTTCCGCAAAATCACTCAAGAGGAGTGCATGTTTATGGGAAAAGAGCCAAAAGTCAAAATATGTAACTAAGTCACAAGGTCCTCAGTTTTTTAGAAATTTTCCATCGTTTAAGAGGGCAAAAATGAAGTTTTCCGTTTTCCGAGCGCTTTTAGGGATGTTTCCCACAGGCAAGTAAAATGTCCCGTTTAAACCAATGACCTTGTATTAGTAAATACACTCAGGAGGCATCTAGTTTTATGGGAAATGGTGTTCAACATTTTGGATTCTTTCCACAATATGGTATCCAAAAACCCGTTTTACCGATTTTTGTTGTAATTTTTCCCAATTTTTAACACATATGGCACTTTTGAGTTCCGCAAAATCACTCAAGAGGAGTGCATTTTGATGGGAAAAGGGCCAACGGTCAAGGCATGTAACTACGTCACATGGTCCTCAGTATTTTACCAATATTCCATCGTTTAAGAGGGCACAAAGGACGTTTACGCTTTCTCCGAGCGCTTTTGGAGCGCTTTTATGGATGCTTCCCACAGGTTAGGAAAATGTCCCGTTTGAAACCAATGACCTGGGATTAGTAAATACACTCAGGAGGCATCTAGTTTGATGGAAAATGGTGTTACAAGTTTTGGATTTTTTCCATAATATGGTATCCAAAGACCCGTTTTACCGATTGTTTTGGTAATTTTGCCTAATTTTTAGCACTTATGGCAATTTTGAGTTTCGCAAAATCAATCCAGAGGAGTGTATTTTGATGGGAAAAGGGCCAACGGTCAGGACATGTGACTATGTCACATGGTCCTCCGTTTTTTAGCAATATTCCATCGTTTAAGAGGTCAAAAAGGACGTTTTCTGTTTTCCTAGCGCTTTTGGAGCGCTTTTATGGATGCTTCCCACAGGCTAGGAAAATTGTCCCGTTTGAAACCAATGACCTGGGATTAGTAAACATACTCAAGAGGCATATAGTTTGATGGGAAATGGTGTTCAAATTTATAGAATTTTTTCCATAATATGGTTTTAAAGACCCGTTTTCCCCATTTTTGTGGTAATTTTGCCTAATTTTTACCGCTTATGGCACTTTTGAGTTCCGGAAAATCACTCAAGATGAGTGCATTTTGATGGAAAAAGGACCAACAGTCAAGACATGTAACTATGTCACATGGTCCTCAGTTTTTTAGCTATATTCCATCGTTTAAGAGGGCAAAAAGGACGTTTTCTGTTTTCCGAGCGCTTTTGGAGCGCTTTTATGGATGCTTCCCATAGGCTAGAAAATGCCCCGTTTGAAACCAATGACATGGGATTAGTAAATACAGTCAGGAGGCATCGAGTTTGATGGGAAATGGTGTTCAACGTTTTGGAATTTTTACATAATATGGTATCCAAAGACCCGTTTTACCGATTTTTGTGGTAATTTTGCCTAATTTTTAATACTTATGGCACTTTTGAGTTCCGCGAAATCACTCAAGAGGAGTGCATTTTGATGGGAAAAGGGCCAACGGTCAAGACATGTCAGTACGTCACATTGTCCTCAGTTTCTTAGCAATATTTCATAGTTTAAGAGGGCAAAAAAGACGTTTTCTGTTTTCCGAGCGCTTTTGGAGCTCTTTTATGGATGCTTCCCACAGGCTAGGACAAATTTCCCATTTGAAACCAATGAAATGGGACTAGTAAATACACTCAAAAGGCATCTAGTTTGATGGGATATGGTGTTCAACTTTTTGGAATTTTTTCCATAATATGGAATCCAAAGACCCGTTTTACCGATTTTTGTGGTAATTTTGCCTAATTTTTACAACATATGTCACTTTTGAGTTCCGCAAAATCACTCAAGAGGAGTGAATTTCGATGGTAAAAGAGCCAACGGTCAAGACATGTAACTACATCACATGGTCCTCAGTGTTTTAGCAATATTCCATCGTTTAAGAGGGCAAAAAGGACGTTTTCTATTTTCGAGCGCTTTTGGAGCGCTTTTATTGATGCTTCCCACAGGCTACGGAAATGTCCCATTTGAAAACAATGACCTGCGATTAGAAAATACACTCAGGAGTCATCTATTTTGATGGGAAATGGTGTTCATCGTTTTGGAATTTTTCCATAATATGGTATCCAAAGACTCGTTTTACCGATTTTTGTGGTAATTTTGCCGAATTTTTGACACTTATGGCACTTTTGAGTTCCGCAAAATCACTCAAGAGGAGTGCATTTTGATGGGAAAAGGGATAATGGTCAAGACATGTCACTACGTCACATGGTCCTCAGTTTTTTAGCAATATTCCATCGTTTAAGAGGGCAAAAGAACGTTTTCTGTTTTTTTTGAGCGCTTTTATGGATGCTTCCCACAAGCTAGGAAAATGTCCCGTTTGAAACCAATGACCTGGGATTAGTAAATAAACTCAGGAGGCATTTAGTTTGATGGGAAATGGTGTTAAACTTTTTGGAATTTGTTCCATAATATGGTATCCAAAAACCCGTTTTACCGATTTTGTGGTAATTTTGCCCAATTTTTGACACTTATGGCACTTTTGAGTTCCGTAAAATCACTCAAGAGGATTGAATTTTGATGGGAAAGGGTCCAACGGTCAAGAAATGTAACCAAGTCACATGGTCCTCAGTTTTTTAGCAATATTCCATCGTTTAAAAGGGCAAAAAGGATGTTTTCTGTTTTCCGAGCGCTTTTATGGATGCTTCCCATAGGCTAGGAAAATGTCCCGTTTGAAACCAATGACCTGGTATTAGTAAATACACTCAGGAAGGAATCTAGTTTGATGGGAAATGGTGCTCAACTTTTTGGAATCTTTCCATAATATGGTATCCAAAGACCCGTTTTATCGATTTTTATGGTAATTTTTCCTAATTCTTAACACATATGGCACCTTTGAGTTCCGCAAAATCACTCAAGAGGAGTGCATTTTGATGGAAAAAGGGCCAATGGTCAATACATGTAACTACGTCACATGGTCCTCAGTTTTTTAGCAATATTCCATCGTTTAAGACGGCAAAAATGACGTTTTATGTTTTCCGAGCGCTTTTGGAGCGCTTTTATGGATGCTTCCACAAAGCTAGGAAAATGTCCGTTTCAAACCAATGACTGGAATTAGTAAATACACTCGGGAGGCATTTAATTTAATGGGAAATGGTGTTCAACTTTTGGAATTTTTTCCAATATGGTATCCAAAGACCCGTTTACCGATTTTTGTGGTAATTTTGCCTAATTTTTAGTACTTATGGCACTTTTGGGTTCCGCCAAATCACTCAAGAGGAGTGAATTTTGATGGGAAAAGGGCCAATGGTCAAGACATGTAACTACGTCACATGGTCCTCAGTATTTTACCAATATTCCATCGTTTAAGAGGGCACAAAGGACGTTTTCTGTTTTCCGAGCGCTTTTGGAGCGCTTTTATGGATGCTTCCACAAAAGTTAGAAAATGTCCCGTTTGAAACCAATGACCTGGGATTAGTAAATACACTCGGAGGCATCTAGTTTGATGGAAAATGGTGTTACAAGTTTTGGATTTTTTCCATAATATGGTATCCAAAGACCCGTTTTACCGATTGTTTTGGTAATTTTGCCTAATTTTTAGCACTTATGGCAATTTTGAGTTTCGCAAAATCAATCCAGAGGAGTGTATTTTGATGGGAAAAGGGCTTACGGTCAGACATGTGACTATGTCACATGGTCCTCCGTTTTTTAGCAATATTCCATCGTTTAAGAGGTCAAAAAGGACGTTTTCTGTTTTCCTAGCGCTTTTGGAGCGCTTTTATGGATGCTTCCCACAGGCTAGGAAAATTGTCCCGTTTGAAACCAATGACCTGGGATTAGTAAACATACTCAAGAGGCATATAGTTTGATGGGAAATGGTGTTCAAATTTATAGAATTTTTTCCATAATATGGTATCCAAAGACCCGTTTTCCCCATTTTTGTGGTAATTTTGCCTAATTTTTACCGCTTATGGCACTTTTGAGTTCCGGAAAATCACTCAAGATGAGTGCATTTTGATGGAAAAAGGACCAATAGTCAAGACATGTAACTATGTCACATGGTCCTCGCCTTTTAGCTATATTCCATCGTTTAAGAGGGCAAAAGGACGTTTTCATTTTCCGAGCGCTTTGGAGCGCTTTTATGGATGCTTCCCATAGGCTAGAAAATGCCCCGTTTGAAACCAATGACATGGGATTAGTAAATACAAATGAGGAATCGAGTTTGATGGGAAATGGTGTTCAACGTTTTGGAATTTTTACATAATATGGTATCCAAAGACCCGTTTTACCGATTTTTGTGGTAATTTTCCCTAATTTTTGACACTTATGGCACTTTGGAGTTCCGCAAAGTCACTCAAGAGGAGTGCATTTTGATGGGAAAAGGGCTAACGGTCAAGACATATCATTACGTCATATGGTCCTCAGTTTTTTAGCAATATTATATCGTTTAAGAGGGCAAAAAGGACGTTTTCTGTTTTTTTGGAGCGCTTTTATGGATGCTTCCCACATGCTAAGAAAATGTCCCGTTTAAAACCAATGACCTGGGATTTGTAAATAAACTCAGGAGGCATCGAGTTTGATGGGAAATGGTGTTCAACGTTTTGGAATTTTTCCATAATATGGTATCCAAAGACCCGTTTTACCAATTTTTGTGGTAATTTTGCCTAATTTTTGACACTTATGGCACTTTTGAGTTCCACAAAATCACTCAAAAGGAGTGCATTTTGATGGGAAAAGGGCCAACGGTCAAGACATGTAACTAAGTCACAAGGTCCTCAGTCTTTTAGAGGGCAAAAAGGACGTTTTCCGTTTTCCGGGCGCTTTTATGGATGTTTCCCACAGGCTAGAAAAATGTCCCGTTTTAAACCAATGACCTGGTATTAGTAAATACACTCAGGAGGCATCTAGTTTGATGGGAAATGGTGCTCAACTTTTTGGAATTTTTTCCATAATATAGTATCCAAAGACCCGTTTTACCGATTTTTGTGGTAATTTTGCCTAATTTTTAATACTTATGGCACTTTTGAGTTCCGCGAAATCACTCAAGAGGAGTGCATTTTGATGGGAAAAGGGCCAACGGTCAAGACATGTCAGTACGTCACATGGTCCTCACTTTTAGCAATATTTCATAGTTTAAGAGGGCAAAAAGACGTTTTCTGTTTTCCGAGCGCTTTTGGAGCTCTTTTATGGATGCTTCCCACAGGCTAGGAAAATTTCCCATTTGAAACCAATGAAATGGGACTAGTAAATACACTCAAAAGGCATCTAGTTTGATGGGATATGGTGTTCAACTTTTTGGAATTTTTTCCATAATATGGAATCCAAAGACCCGTTTTACCGATTTTTGTGGTAATTTTGCCTAATTTTTACAACATATGTCACTTTTGAGTTCCGCAAAATCACTCAAGAGGAGTGAATTTCGATGGTAAAAGAGCCAACGGTCAAGACATGTAACTACATCACATGGTCCTCAGTGTTTTAGCAATATTCCATCGTTTAAGAGGGCAAAAAGGACGTTTTCTATTTTCGAGCGCTTTTGGAGCGCTTTTATTGATGCTTCCCACAGGCTACGGAAATGTCCCATTTGAAAACAATGACCTGGGATTAGAAAATACACTCGGAGTCATCTATTTTGATGGGAAATGGTGTTCATCGTTTTGGAATTTTTCCATAATATGGTATCCAAAGACTCGTTTTTACCGATTTTTGTGGTAATTTTGCCAATTTTTGACACTTATGGCACTTTTGAGTTCCGCAAAATCACTCAAGAGGAGTGCATTTTGATGGGAAAAGGGATAATGGTCAAGACATGTCACTACGTCACATGGTCCTCAGTTTTTTAGCAATATTCCATCGTTTAAGAGGGCAAAAGAACGTTTTCTGTTTTTTTGGAGCGCTTTTATGGATGCTTCCCACAAGCTAGGAAAATGTCCCGTTTGAAACCAATGACCTGGGATTAGTAAATAAACTCAGGAGGCATTTAGTTTGATGGGAAATGGTGTTAAACTTTTTGGAATTTGTTCCATAATATGGTATCCAAAAACCCGTTTTACCGATTTTGTGGTAATTTTGCCCAATTTTTGACACTTATGGCACTTTTGAGTTCCGTAAAATCACTCAAGAGGAGTGAATTTTGATGGGAAAGGGTCCAACGGTCAAGAAATGTAACCAAGTCACATGGTCCTCAGTTTTTTAGCAATATTCCATCGTTTAAAAGGGCAAAAAGGATGTTTTCTGTTTTCCGAGTGCTTTTATGGATGCTTCCCATAGGCTAGGAAAATGTCCCGTTTGAAACCAATGACCTGGTATTAGTAAATACACTCAGGAAGGAATCTAGTTTGATGGGAAATGGTGCTCAACTTTTTGGAATCTTTCCATAATATGGTATCCAAAGACCCGTTTTATCGATTTTTGTGGTAATTTTTCCTAATTCTTAACACATATGGCACCTTTGAGTTCCGCAAAATCACTCAAGAGGAGTGCATTTTGATGGAAAAAGGCCAATGGTCAATACATGTAACTACGCTACATGGTCCTCGCTTTTTAGCAATATTCCATCGTTTAAGACGGCAAAAATGACGTTTTATGTTTTCCGAGCGCTTTTGGAGCGCTTTTATGGATGCTTCCCACAGGCTAGGAAAATGTCCCGTTTCAAACCAATAACCTGGAATTAGTAAATACACTCAGGAGGCATTTAATTTAATGGGAAATGGTGTTCAACTTTTTGGAATTTTTTCCAATATGGTATCCAAAGACCCGTTTTACCGATTTTTGTGGTAATTTTGCCTAATTTTTAGTACTTATGGCACTTTTGGGTTTCGCCAAATCACTCAAGAGGAGTGAATTTTGATGGGAAAAGGGCCAATGGTCAAGACATGTCAGTACGTCACATGGTCCTCAGTTTTTTAGCAAAATTCCATCGTTTAAGAGGGCAAAAAGGACGTTTTCTGTATTCCGAGCGCTTTTATGGATGCTTACCACAGGCTAGGAAAATGTCCCATTTGAAACCAATGACCTGGGATTAGTAAATACACTCAGGAGGCATTTAGTTTGATGGGAAATGGTGTTAAAATTTTTGGAATTTTTTTCAAAGTATGGTATCCAAAGACCCGTTTTACCGATTTTTCTGGTAATTTTGCCTAATTTTGACACTTATGGCACTTTTGAGTTCCGAAAAATCACTCAAGAGGAGTGCATTTTGATGAGAAAAGACCCAATGGTCAAGACATGTCACAACGTCACATGGTACTCAGTTTTTTAGCAATACTCCAGCATTTAAGAGGGCAAAAAGGACTTTTTCTATTTTCCGAGCGCTTTTATGGATGCTTCCCAATGGCTAGGAAAATGTCCCGTTTGAATCCAATGACCTGGGATTAGTTAATACATTCAGGAGGCATCGAGTTTGATGGGAAATGGTGTTCAACGTTTTGGAATTTTTCCATAATATGGTACCCAAAGACCCGTTTTACCGATTTTTGTGGTAATTTTGCCTAATTTTTGACACCTATCGTACTTTTGAGTTCCGCAAAATCACTCAAGAGGAGTTCATTTTGATGGGAAAAGGGCTAACGGTCAAGACATGTAACTACATCACATGGTCCTCAGTGTTTTAGCAATATTCCATCGTTTAAGAGGGCAAAAAGGACGTTTTCTGTTTTTTTTGGAGCGCTTTTATGGATGCTTCCCACATGCTAAGAAAATGTCCCGTTTGAAACCAATGACCTGGGATTTGTAAATAAACTCAGGAGGCATCGAGTTTGATGGGAAATGGTGTTCAACGTTTTGGAATTTTTCCATAATATGGTTTCCAAAGTTCCGTTTTACCGATTTTTGTGGTAATTTTGCCTAATTTTTGACACTTATGGCACTTTTGAGTTCCGCGAAATCACACAAAAGGAGTGCATTTTGATGGGAAAAGGGCCAACGGTCAATACATGTCAGTACGTCACATGGTCCTTGGTTTTTTAGCAATATTCCATAATTTAAGAGGGCAAAAAAGACGCTTTCTGTTTTTTTGGAGTGCTTTTATGGATGCTTCCCTCATGCTAAGAAAATGTCCCGTTTGAAACCAATGACCTGGGATTTGTAAATAAACTCAGGAGGCATCGAGTTTGATGGGAAATGGTGTTCAACGTTTTGGAATTTTTCCATAATATGGTATCCAAAGACCCGTTTTACCGATTTTTGTGGTAATTTTGCTTAATTTTTGACACTTATGGCACTTTTGAGTTCCGCGAAATCACACAAAAGGAGTGCATTTTGATGGGAAAAGGTCCAACGGTCAAGACATGTCACTACGTCACATGGTCCTCTGTTTTTTAGCAATATTCCATCGTTTAAGATGGCAAAAATGACGTTTTCTGTTTTCCGAACGCTTTTATGGATGCTTCCCACAGGCTAGGAAAAGGTCCCGTTTGAAACCAATGACCTGGTATTAGTAAATACACTCAGGAGGCATATAGTTTGATGGGAAATGGTGTTCAAATTTATAGAATTTGTTCTATAATATGGTATCCAAAGACCCGTTTTATTGATTTTTGTGGTAATTTTTTCCAATTTTTAACACATATGGCACTTTTGAGTTCCGCAAAATCAATCAAGAGGAGTGCATTTTGATGGAAAAAGGGCCAATGGTCAATACATGTAACTACGTCACATGGTCCTCAGTTTTTTAGAAATATTCCATCGTTTAAGACGGCAAAAATGATGTTTTCTGTTTTCCGAGCGCTTTTGCAGCGCTTTTATGGATGCTTCCCACAGGCTAGGAAAATGTCCCGTTTCAAACCAATGACTCGCGATTAGTAAATACACTCGTGAGGCATTTAGTTTGATGGGAAATGGTGTTCAACTTTTTGGAATTTTTTCCAAAATATGGTATCCAAAGACCCGTTTTACCGATTTTTGTGGTAATTTTGTTTAATTTTTAGTACTTATGGCACTTTTTGGGTTCCGCGAAATCACTCAAGAAATTTGATGGGAAAAGGGCCAACGGTCAAGGCATGTCAAGACGCCACATGGTCCTCGCTTTTTTAGCAATATTCCATCGTTTAAGAGGGCAAAAGGACGTTTCGTTTTCCGAGCGCTTTTGGAGCTCTTTTATAGATGCTTCCACAAGCTAGGAAAATGTCCCGTTTGAAACCATTGAGATGGGATTTGTAAATACACACGTAAGGCATCTAGTTTGATGGGAAATGATGCTCAACTTTTTGGCATTTTTTCCAAAATATGGTATCCAAAGACCCGTTTTTGGATTTTTGTGGTAATTTTGTCTAATTTTTAGCACTTATGGCAATTTTGAGTTCCTTTGAAAATCAATCAAGAGGAGTGCATATTGATGGGAAAAGGGCCAACGGTCAAGACATGTAACTACGTCACACGGGCCTCAATTTTTTAGCAATATTCCATCGTTTAAGATGGCAAAAATTATGTTTTCTATTTTTCGAGCGCTTTTGGAGCGCTTTTATGGATGCTTACCACAGGCTAGGAAAATGTCCTATTTGAAACCAATGGCCTGGGATTAGTAAATACACTCAGGAGGCATTTAGTTTGATGGGAAATGGTGTTCAACTTTTTGGAATTTTTTCCAAAATATGGTATCCAAAGACCCGTTTTACCGATTTTTGTGGTAATTTTGTTTAATTTTTAGTACTTATGGCACTTTTGGGTTCCGCGAAATCACTCAAGAAATTTGATGGGAAAAGGGCCAACGGTCAAGGCATGTCAGTACGTCACATGGTCCTCAGTTTTTTAGCAATATTCCATCGTTTAAGAGGGCAAAAAGGACGTTTTCTGTTTTCCGAGCGCTTTTGGAGCTCTTTTATAGATGCTTCCCACAAGCTAGGAAAATGTCCCGTTTGAAACCATTGAGATGGGATTTGTAAATACACACAGAAGGCATCTAGTTTGATGGGAAATGATGCTCAACTTTTTGGCATTTTTTCCAAAATATGGTATCCAAAGACCCGTTTTACCGATTTTTGTGGTAATTTTGTCTAATTTTTAGCACTTATGGCAATTTTGAGTTCCGCAAAATCAATCAAGAGGAGTGCATATTGATGGGAAAAGGGCCAACGGTCAAGACATGTAACTACGTCACACGGGCCTCAATTTTTTAGCAATATTCCATCGTTTAAGATGGCAAAAATTATGTTTTCTATTTTCCGAGCGCTTTTGGAGCGCTTTTATGGATGCTTACCACAGGCTAGGAAAATGTCCTATTTGAAACCAATGGCCTGGGATTAGTAAATACACTCAGGAGGCATTTAGTTTGATTGGGAAATGGTGTTCCAATTTTTGGACTTTTTTCCATAATATGGTATCCAAAGACCCGTTTTACCGATTTTTGTGGTAATTTTGCCTAATTTTTACCACTTATGGCACTTTTGAGTTCCAGAAAATCACTCTAGAGGAGTGCATTTTGATAGGAAAAGGGCCAACGGTCAAGACATGTAACTTTGTCACATGGTCCTCAGTTTTTTAGCAATATTCCTGTAGTTGCAGGAAATCCTACACTACACCCCTCACAATAATCCACACTACTAAGTCATTTGAAGATGAATAAAATAGAAAAGAACTAAAGAAATTACCATCACCGCAAACTTTCTCTCTCCTAATGACTTGTCTAACACTCTGAAAGGAATCCTCTCCCACAACAGGCTCATTTGACTCTTTATATAGGGTAGTATACAATGGATGACAAATAAGTCAGTCCTTTATTTTCGGAATCGCAAGTGTACAAGTATTCATTCTCGCAGCTTCTCCTAAACTTCGCTAGGTCTTCACACCTTTCTCGTGTTTTGGTCGTCATTCATTGGTCATTTATATTACTCTTTTGCGACGCCCTCGCAATGTTGCTGTTTATTGATCCCGCGAAGTATTGATGTCGCGATATTCGATCCTACATCTTTCCTCTTATGATGTCTCCTCTGCTAAGGAGAGAATGTCATGAGAACCAATATTTTGAAATGCCGCAACTGTCCATCTTTATCTGTTATAATCCCGTACTTTTACACAGAATTTATTACACATGTTTCTTCATCCGCTCTTTTCTTGACACGTCTCTTTCAACCGTTTTTTCTTGACCATTCACGTCCCATCTCGCATTAAATGCATTTGTTTTCTTCGAGAATTCTTCTCTCTATATATAGTTTTCTCACCCTCTTCTTCTTCTCTTTACTTTCCTCTCGCAACTTTTTTTTTCTTCCTCCGCAATTTACGTTTCTGCTACTGTAAATCTTCCTTTTCTTCTTTCTCTTGATCTTCAATCCATTAATCATTCCCATATTCTAAGAATGGCTCCTCCTGGTCGTAAATATGAATCCCTTTTAGATGAAACTCAAAAGAAATTACAAGAGAAAGGTTTCACCTTGTCTACTATTCCCAATCAAGAATCTTCATCTATTCTTTCGCAAAGTTGTTTACTGATCATCGCAGTGATGGTCGGAAAATCATAATCTCGCTAGGTCAAATCCTCGCAGTCTTCCACCCTCCATACGATCCCGAACTGCCATTGTTCTATGAAATCCTTGCTCATGAGAAATTCTCGTGAGCTATTTATCGCTTAAGTGGTGACCTGCATCCGTCTAATGCTTGAATTTGCCAATCGCAAGCACCGGTAAGGGATCTCTATATCCTGATAATGTTAAAGATCCTAACTTCGCAAGTTTAGAGATAGTCTCTCGAAAAGTACACTCGTAGAAAACTTTTTTGAAAATTATGAAGTAATAAACATGAAGAATGATAAATCTCATTGGGGTGCCCGATTGAAAAGAAAAGAGAACGTTTCCAACGATAAGATACTCATGCTAGATATTAACTGGCATTCTGGCAAGAATAACGTTCCTCGCTACTCTAAAGATGAGAGGTGGTCTGTCTTTCCACTATTTTTGAGCAGACCTTACATTTCAGGTTCCAATATACTCCTCGCGAATCTCGCAAATTATCATCCTTGGTATTTAATTGGTCTTGAAAGCAAAAGAGGTATACTTCCTAACTTTTACTTATTTTACAATCTTTACTCCCTCTTATATCTAATCTTGCGAATTTTTCGGATCACCAAATTAAGAAAGAGCTACAAAACAAATCCAAAAGCGAGTACTCTAGCGATACTGCTCAATCACGGATGAAGTAAGAAATATTTTTCCTTATTATTTTTAACAATATTGTTGCCTCTGCTTTTATCTTCATTCGTGTGCGAAGGTTGGCGTTGAAGAAATTGACATTCCCGAAGTCACAAGGCTAAAGTCAAGAATAAAATCACTCTTCGCAAGGATAAATCTTCTCGCTCCATCTTCTAAAAACGGAAAATCCATCCCTCTTCTCATTCTAATTCCCAAACCAAATAAAAATTCGATGAAGATGAAAATGAGGTTGATACTTCTTTTGCGAAGGAGAATCATTCGGTCGAAACTGCTATGGCGCAATTATCTAGTGTTTTCTCTGATTGTATGCAAGGAATGGGAGACGATAGTTTTTCTGCTACTTGCGAAGCTCTCGCAAATATCTGCGATGCCCCCCTACTAGTGGATAATGATTCTTTTCATGGAGTTTCCCGGACAATGACTCCCAGTTTCTTAAATTCACTTAGTGCCTTGGTATGTTCATATCTCTTTATTTCTTTGTGATTTCGATTATAAACCTTATCTTAACAATTCCTTTATTTTAATTTATAGTCTGGAAGAGCTTCCTTTGTCGTTGCCTCAGATCTTGAGAAGAGGCGCAACAATCTTGAAAAGAAAAATCTCCAACTTAAGGAGAAGAACAAAGACCTAGAAGTTGAAGTTGCGACATTTCGCAAGAAGGATGAAAGTGAGACTGCCGCTCTTCGTGAAAAAATTCAACAGCTGGAAGTTGAGTTTTCCACCCAGAAAAACAAAATATCTACTCTTGAAAGTGCTAATCAGTAGCTTTATGGTATAATACCATTCATTTTTCTTCGTTTCTACTTTGTCATTTATTTTTCTTTGCCTGACTTATCATTTTCGCAGACATTTATAATCTTTTTGAAGAAGCCATCCTTCTCCATTCATTCCCTGAACCTATGGATGATGATGCTCTTCTCGCTCATCTCAATGAATCTTTAAGTAGTTCTTCAAACAAGATTAATTCTCTCTCATTAAATGAACTTCGAACCAAATTTCATCTCTTAGAAATTGAGCATAGATCTAGTTTAGGTTTAGTCAACCGATTTAAACGTTTATATCTTAGCTCCCACGAGAATAATAATATTCTAAGGAAGAAAATTAGCAGCCACATAGATGATAAGGATCGCATTGCTAATCAAGGTGCACAAGCATTAGAGAAATTCCAAAAAACTCTTCTTGAAGTCCAAATTGAACGAGATGAATCTCTTCGCCAAAATGCCATACTTAATGAGCGAGAAAATCAAATTCGTTCACTCCTTGTCATAAATAGTGATGATGAATTCGCTTGGGCTGCGAAAGTTCTAGATAACGCCAGAAATAACTTAGGTGATAGCGTCAGTCTTCATGCTGAGCATACTGCCTTGATTAAAGATATGATTTCTGATAGAAAAGGTTGTTTACTGTTCTTCATTACTTGACCACCTCTTTTTTGTGAAACTGTTATTAAGTTGCTAATTCATAATCATTTGTTCACAGAATCTGAGAAGAAATTTCAAACTAGATTCAAGGAACTTGAATCTGAGAAAGCACAACTTGCCAAGGATTTTTCTCTTCGCAACAACAAGTATTCCAGGTTGAAGAAGCAATTACAAACTACAATAGCGAATTTTAATAATGACGCTGTTCATTTTCGCAATCAAACTATCAAACAAAATTTGTAATGACCATCGCATTCCTCTTTCCTCGTATCCCTATCTTCTTGATGAAATTCCTGAAAATATGCCTTCTTCAGATGTCTCTGATAGTGATGTAAGCGAATAAGAGGAATCCGATGAAGAATAAGAATAAGCTAAGAGATAGTTCCATTTTCCCTTTTTCTCTTCTTGTAATGTTTGTACATTTATCCTTCTAGCCATACATTTTTGTAATTTCTCACTGTAAATCTATCATATGGAAATAAATAACAAGTTTTTACTCTAATCATTCCCATACTTGCCTCTGTTATTTATTTTCACATGAGAGATTAAGTTGATAATCTTTAAGTAATAATATTTCTTATTTTCGCAACTGCTGTTGCTAACCCTTCACAAATAAATGAAGAAATATAGCCATTTTCGCAAGCTTATTTGCTTACCCAATTTCTTTTTTTGTCTTATATTCATTTGTGTTGAAATTCATTATTGCGACAAGATCGCAGGACGTCTTTACATTTTCATGTAATGACCCATTGATCTTGCCTTATCATTGTTTTTATGTGGTCTTATTTTGCCTTCCTAGTTAAAGGTCTTATTTTGCCACCCCTCATTTTGCGTCAATATGACAGCCTAAATATTCTTACGAACATAAAGTCCCATGACATTGCCGTCTTGCGACAAAATCGCAAGACGTCCTTACACTTTCATGTAACGACCCATTGATCTTGTCTTATCATTTCTTTAGTATTATTGCCTCTGCAGGATGCTTTTGTTGCGACAATATGACAGGCCTAAAAATTCTTGCGAACTTGAAGTCCCATGACATTGCCATCTTGAACGAAATCGCAGGACGTCTTACACTTTCATGTAAAGACCCATTGATCTCGTCTTACCCTAGCGTTAGTATTATTGCCTCTTCAGGATCATCGCACAAATATGACAAGCCTAAATTTTCTTACAAAAATAGAGTCTCATGACATTTGCGTCTTTTGACACTTATCAGCTCCCTAATGGAGGGTGCCGCCCTTATCATATCCCTGGTTGCCCCTTCAAGGAGGCGTACATCGGCCATAAAAGACTAGCTCGTCCAATCCGGTCTTAACAACAACCAGTTGTTTTCGCAGCCTCTTATCCCTTATACCTATAGGGCTTATGGTTAAGAGACTGCACCCTAAGTGGAGTTTTCTTCGGGCCGAGTGCAGCATGTGCCAATACTTGCCAAGAATGGCCGAGACACTTCAAATGCCCCATGCACTCTTGGCTCAACCGTGTACCTCGGCGCCTTGGTCATACACTGACTCCTTGGAAGAGACCCTCGGTCGTCCAACCAGTGGTATAACCTTATATATATAGTTGGAAATCCAAGGTATCTCCCAGATAGGCTTTCATGGGCCCAGTTTTCATGACTCGGGTTCCGGGGCGGTGTAACCTTTTCACCGAGCCATGTCAAGAGATACCCCTTTATATAACGCACTTTAGGTCTTACATTTGCCTCTTACGAAATATCATTTGCGAACTAGGGTGTACGCCATAAAGGTTCGTCTCATTCACTCACTCATTCATTTCTGTCAATTCTTGTAATCATTAATTGCTTTTTGATTATTTCTTCTCATCTTCTTTACGAAATTATCACATAGTCTTGCTTCATTTTCTGAGATCTCGCTGTAATTATTTAACCAAACTTTCATCATATTCATATATCGCGAGTTTCTCGCGCACTCCTTCTTCGATCATCATGACACACACATATTCATATATCGCGAGTTTTTTTTTTTTTTTTTTTTTTTTTTTACTTGACTCTAAAATCAGTTATTTATTTCTTACACCTCTTACTCCTGTTGCTCTCTGTTTCTTCATTCATATTTCCAGATATTTCCTTCCCTTTTGCGAGACCATCGCAATTTTCAATTGTCTTCAAGCACTGATTTCGCAATATATCTTCATCTCTCACTTCTATTGTGTCCACCATCAGTCTTTCTCTTCTTTGTTCTTCTTTAATATTTTTCAATTCTTCTGTTGAACAGCCCTTTCCTCGCAAGACTTCACATCGACTTCATAGCATTTTTGTCCCTCAGCCCAATCTCCTTTTATAACTCCAACACCACCGGGATGTGGAAATTTGATGCACCGGGTGGTAAGTTGATGCTACACCCAAGATCTCATGTAACCAGGGTCGCCCAATTAATGCATTATACGGGGATTCCACATCGACTATGCAAAACAAGATTTCAGTTGATAATCCATTCAATGGTATTCGCATGCGAGCTTCTCATTTAGGTTTATTAGCAGTACCATTAAAACCATAAATCTTATACGTTGAAGGTATCAAATCTTCATCTTTGCCCCCCATAGTCTTGTAGGTGTGGTAAAAAAGGATGTTTACGAGCTTCCAAAGATCAATTAATATTCTATTTATTGCCCATGAATTTTCTCGCACCATCACTTTCATCATCAACAGGTTTTGGATTAATTTCTAATCTTACCACTAATGGACTGTCATGCAACTCGCCACCTTCGGTACATCTTCTCGCGGTAAAAGAAATAACAGGCTTGCCATTCATTCAAAGGGCGATGACTTCGCGATATTCATTACTTCTCTATTGTTAACATCTCTTGCGAAAACCCTACCGAGAATACTATCATGAAAATCTTCAATTGTCCCGCATTTAATGTACGATAGAGTTGCGAACAAGTTTTTGGCCTTTGCTCCAACTTCTACTACAAATGTCTCTTTCCCTTTTGTCGTATTTACTCGTTATTTTCTCGGAGGTGTTGGTAATGGTTGAGTCTTCTCTTCACATTTTAAGAATTGGTTTAGCTTCCCTTGATCTATCATTCGAGGATGATTCTTTTTATATTCCTACAATCATTCGTTAAGTGTCCATGAAATGGTGATAGGAACGAAATTCATGACTTCACACCGAGGTGGTTCATTCCCCATGTTCCATGGTGCAGGTATGTTTTCCATCAGGATTATAGCTTCCCATATTTTCTCCACGCTAGCGTTTAGTGGTGGCATCTTGATTTCTTCCCATACGACTCTATGACCTCGTTGTCCTTTATGATAATTCTGCCTCTGGCCTCCATAAGTCTCTTGTGGATTATGCCTCTTTCCTCCATAGGTTTCTTGCTGTTAATCAAGCCTTGGAATTTTATTATTTCCGCCACGGTTGTAGAAATTTCTTTCTCTTTCAAATTCTTCTTGATCGCGACTCCCCATAGCTACCAATTTTTGCTGACCATCATTTGGTATCCTCACTCCTTGTTGACCTTGCGAGGTACTCGCCACAGTGTTTATCAATTTGGGTAACAAACTTGCATTCGCAGCTCCTGAACTTGTATTCGCGACAAGGTATGATTCCATCTCATTTTGCTTTTCCTTTAGAGCAATATACTCCTCTTGAAGCTCTCGCAACTCAGTCATTGTGATTGTATTTTTGACTCTAAAAATTTGAATATATAGCAGATTTGTCGCAAACATAGCATTAATGAATGATAAGATGAGATATCTCTCCTCCACTTGGCCAGCTATTTCGCTACACATTGTCTTCCATCTGACAGTTAGATGCTTCAAACTTTCACCAACCCTTTGTTTTAACCCAAATACATCTTCAATAATTGCTCACGAGGAATTATTACTTATATATGCCCCTAAAAATATAGCCTGCAAGTGATTGAAAGATGTTATTGTATTTTTCTTTGTGAGTCCTTCAAACCATTTCAAAGCTTCTCCCTCGTCGACTTGATGCAAAATATTTGCACAATATAGCATCATGATTCTCCCATTGTAGCATACATCTCATATAAGCTTTGATATGTCAGTATCGCATAAGTTTTTCCATCAAAAATGCTGGTTAATGCTCTGAAATTGCACTTCGGTGGTATTCCTCTTAATTGTATCTCTTGTGTGAACGGATTTTTCGCAGATTCTTCTATTGCTTCATCCAACCTGCCTCTTTCCTCCTCCCCTTTTACTGTTCGTCAGTCCTCTCATTTCTGCCAATTCTCTCAAAATTTGTTCATTTACATCAGAATTTGAATCCACCGGGTCTTTTTAGTTCCACTTCTCTTCGCTGCGTTCATGTATACTTTGACTTTCTTGTTCATCATTCTCTTCTCGTATTTCTCTGCGATCTTCTCCTTCATTTCTTTCGCGAATTCGCACACCATTATATCTATCGATTTCTCTTCTTTGGTGCATATCAGCTATCCTTTGTGATCTTTCATATTCTTCATTAATATTATCATTTTTGCGATTTTTTTCTCGCCTTCTTTCTCGATTATCATGATTATTCTGGCGAATTGCCTCTTCTAACTCCTTTTCTTCCATTTCTGCTCTCAATATTTCTCTCTCGCGAGATAGAGTTCGGCATAGTGTCTTTCAATTTCATCTTCAATTTCTTTTTGCTTCCTCCGTGCTTCTCTCCCATGCAATATTCTTCTTCCTTCTTCTTGATTTTCTTCATCCATTGGTTGATTCTGCTCCTGACGTTGCCTATTTCCTTGGTTTCCACCATTCTGCTCATTTTGAAGAATCTAGGGACGTGGGATATAACGATCTTCCGTCATTTCTATTCTCACGCAATATTCTGTGCCCCGATTTTGCGCTTCTTCTTGGTTTTCTTCATCAATATTTTTTGTAGGTAAAATTCTCCGTCTTTCCTCTCTAACTGATCTTGAACTTGACCTTGTAGTACTTCTCGACCTTCTGTTTTTTAATCTCATGTTTTCCATCCTCAGCTCAAGATTCTTTCTTATCAAATTTGCACGTTCATCTGCCTCTAATCGTCTCTCTTCATGTATTGTTTGCCTCAACGCCTCTAATGTTGCGATCTCTTCATTTCCATGAATTATTTCTCCATTCCCTTCTCGGTCTCTCCCCTCTTGTCCATTGTTTACCAATTGTTTTTCTTCTTCCCCTTCATCCACAGAGTCTGATCTCCAAGTATGCACACTTACTCTATCATAATCCACAATTCTATCCATTACTGGTTGAATTGGTGATTGAATTTGATTTTCTTCACCATTCCTTATGTTCCTTCTTGAGGATTCTCCCATTTCATTTCTCCCTTCTCCGGCAAGTCTCTTACTTCTCCTAACAGTTGTTGGTTGCTCAGATGCATTTCTCCTTCTAGCCATTTCTTAATTTTGGTAAACTGTTGAAAATTATATCAAATTTCTTCTCTACTATTCCAAATTCTTTCAAATCACGATGTCAACACTCTGAAAGGAATCCTCTCCCACAACAGGCTCATTTGACTCTTTATATAGGGTAGTATACAATGGATGACAGCTAAGCTGTCCTTTATTTTCGGGAATGACTTGCGAAATATCGCAAGTGTACTTAAGTATTCATTCTCGCAGCTCTCCTAAACTTCGCTAGGTCTTCACACCTTTCTCGTGTTTTTGCTGTCGTCATTCATTACGTCATTTATATTACTCTTTTGCGACGCCCTCGCAATGCTGCTGTTTATTGATCCCGCGAAGTATTGATGTCGCGATATTCTGATCCTACAATTCCATCGTTTAAGAGGGCAAAAAAGACGTTATCTGTTTTTGGAGCGCTTTTATGGATGCTTCCCACATGCTAGGAAAATGTCCCATTTGAAACCAATGACCTGGGATTAGTGATGGTTTATTTTCAATGATGTTGTAGTAATAAAAGGGTTGTTGTTCACTCGGACTTGATGGGTTTGATTTTAAGAATTACTAGAAGAAAATATATACAAAATGTGTCACGGGAAAAAGAGTTTACTGGGACTCCGGATTTTACTGACTTTCATATTCAAGTGGTTCAGAAATTAATCCTAGGCAATTATCGCTCAAAATAAAAGAAACACTAACTCTATTCTTTGCCAAAGTAGATTTCATAAAACATTATCTCAGAATCGTAAGCATGACGATCAAAAGTAATTTAAACTAAGCATGCGACATCGACAAAATAACAAATAATTAATAGAAATCATAAATCATTAAAAATTGGTGCAAAAAGTAATTAAGGAATTAATTTAATTTACCACATGATAAAATTCAGCTCCGTCCGTCGTCCCAGAGATGGGGTTTAGCTCATCATGTTGGAAACACGCTCAAAATATGATTTTATTGCTCAAAGGTGCTTACAAATGATGAAAAGGAGAGATATCAAATAAAAACCTGGTTTGTAATGATATAAGTGTTACAAACCTAATTGTTACAGAGAGCGATAACACCTTTCTCGTCCGTTACTATTCATTTAAGTCTCCGCTCCAACTACGACCCACAAACGCTAGTCGTTTACATCATTGAAGAACGACGGTTTATGGCCGTCTGTTCTTCGTGTTCTTCAGGTGTAGCAGCAGCAGCAATGGTGTTTCCGTTGAACTTGATTCTCTCGACTCTGTGGTGCTCCAAACCTTCCCTAATCTCTCCGTCCCCCCTTATGTGAGCGCAAGCACCTATTTATACCCAACATCGCAATAAAATCTCTTGCAGAACTCGAGATAATCCTCTTCCCTTTTCTCGTGATATCATGGGATATAATTCCTTGAATTAGCTTCTTCACACGTCTCGTAGTTGTTTTCCATACGTATTCTTCCAAAGATCACACTCCCACATGTTGTACCCTCATCTCGAAGTAGTTATACACACGATTTGTTTCCAAAAGTAGTCGAAAATATCTCGAGAATATTCACTTGCTCTGTTTTAACCAAAACCACGTCAACTTCTTCTTCCTACTTATCCAAAATTTCAACTAAGTTGATCCAATCACACATACCATCCCCGTTAGGCCGACGTCCATCCCAACATTTTTTAGCGATTGAATCTCCTTCCAAAACACCGAAAAATCAAAACCCTAAATTGTTCTCGCCGCAAAGATTTTTCCCGCCAATTTTGAAATTTCAAAATGTAGGAGATGACCTCCCCTATCCGACTGGTGGAGTACCAATAGTAGTTTCCCGTGAGGTTACCCCTTATCATCTCGGGTGCCCCTTATCCATTTGAGGTGTCCGAATAGCACGCGTCCTCCGGATGCGCAAATTCCACTTTTTGAGCCAATTTCTCCGCACAAGTGTATTTCTCCAAAAACACCTACAATGACACAACAAGCCATAATAAATACAAAATCGAGCACTAACAAAATATACAATTGAGATTAAATCGACACAAAAATGTGTCTATCAAATACCCCCAAACTTATTATTTGCTTCGTCCTCTAGAAAATCAAATCTAGAAAATAAAATCCTAACTCACCTGTCATGAGCATCGTCGATTGCATTTAGCGTATGCAATAAGCCTTTAAACCCCTAGGTGGCCCTAGTGGCCGAGTTATAGTCTCGGGAGGGTTTATCGAGGTGTACCCACAAAACCTTTACACCTGCACTTAACTATCTACGCAGAACCTTGGAAGGCACTAAAGAATCTCCTTGGTTGGCATACTTATTGATTCCAGGAGGAAGTACCCTGATGCGAAAATCCAATTGTTGTACACGAGTTTGCACTCAAACATACTAAAATTCATATATAAGTCACAGAGCTCTACTCGTGATAGTCACACTATGGACATCAATATCCTGAGTCAAAACTAATCACATGGATAGATCAAGAAGATGGATATAGAGGAAAAACATAGATGGTTTTGATGTTTACTAAGTGAACGATGTTTCCCATATCTCGTCCTCAAGGCCTCCGCCAAAATGAACCTATCCTAATGGACCGAGATACTAGTCTCGACTAATATCAACACACCGGCATATACAAGGGAACCAGTTGTCAATAATCCTAATTCTAGGTCAACACAACTGGCATATACAAGGGTTCCAAGTGGTCGACTTTATTGAATTTATTCCGTTGGTCTCGATGGTCTCGGTCTCAATTTCTTTTTTTTTTTTTTTTTTTTTTTTTTTTGGTATCTCAATCACTCTAATTCACCCTAGCATTGGTAACAACTAGATTCGTGGGCCCCACCTAATCACTTAGAGAAACATAGTCTACAAAGAACAAAACAAAATAAAAACAGTGAAAAGGACTCAACGAGATATGGTGAAACTATCATGTTATTTCTAACACCGAGCTCTGTGCTTTTATGAATAGACTCTTTAGATGTTTCCATCTAATCGATTGGTTCCTCAACTCCTACAACCAAAATGCTTCCATCCACTTAGATTGGTTAGTGCCATCCTTAATAAGCATAAATTTCTAGGCTCGAGTTTATCAATGCAACTAAAAAGTTTCTCCCATACCCCAAACTTAAATCTAACATTGTCCTCAATGTTCTAAAGATGAAATTAAAAAAAACCATGAACAAGGAGAAACTGTTACCATTTGAAGCAAAAGAGTTAAGGAAAGATATTACCGTGTTGCATGAGCATGGGTTACCTCCCAAGAAGTGCTAAGTTTAAAGTCTTCAGCCAGACATTGGAAGAGATTAGTCACCTCGAAGAATCATAAAGCAGCAGCCGGAATAACTGCGGGTCATCTAGATCAAAAAGTGCTAACCACAAGAAGAGGAGACTGCAACAGACCAGGAAAATATCCAACAGACCCTTATCTATTTTAAAGACCACTACATCTAGTTGTGGTTCAAAGTTCTGTGCTCTATAAAAGGGTCTAGATAAAAAAAATTCATAGGTTGCGTTTCCTCATAAGTTGGATCCGAATGTTCAGGTTCTAGAGTCTGGAAAAACTCAAATAAAAACTTAGAAGCACATAATAATAACCTGAATAATTGAGGATCCTCTAAGTCAATCGCTTTGACTTACACAGGCTGACCACAATAAGATTGGTGGTCTTCCTTAAGCAAATGTGTCGACCCTAATATCCTAAAGTAATTAGGTTTAGTCTCAAAACTTAATAATCGACACATTTGTAACTCAAATGTTCCCACAATTGAAAGAAAAGTTTTTGGTGGGAAAACAAAGTCAATTTTGGTATCATAGCCTCAGGTTAACCACATCAACCGAGAGGATGGGTTTCTAACAACTGAACTTCTTCCTGTACATTATTAGGTTCGGGAGAGCTAGCATGAAGGTAATCTGGCACAATGGTTGAGGAACATATATCAAGTCCCAAGTGAGGGATTTCTATAAGAGCTAAAGGTAAGGCACAAGGAGAATGATAATCACCCCCAAACTTAGAATTTTGGGTGTCTCTAGATAGACTAGCTACAATTTCCCTAATTTCTAGATCGTCAAAATCCTGAAAATGGTCAATTGCTTCATGTAGATTATACTCGATGTGATGCATCCTCACTCATATTTAAAAGCTCTACGAGTTCATCTTCTTCGTCTAAGACTATTGTTTCTAAATCCTTGGACTCTAAAACAAGATTCTCGGGATAAACCCATTCCTCTAAACCATTATCGACTTCGTAAACAGGAAGTACTACATCGTCTAAAATAGTATCTCTAGTCAAGTCCTCGTCCTTTTGAATAGGTGAATAATTGTTAAAATTATTAGGATCTCGAACCAAAAATAACTCTATTATTATAAAGCTCAATTGGAGTAGAAAATTCTGATCACTATGCCTATTTGTTTCCAATTCTTCATCAACACTATCCTCATCATAATCATTATTATAATAACATGAAAATGGTTGAACCTCATCTAAACAAGTAGTGTTACCAAATCTAACCTCGTCATCTTGATTATAAATATCCTCATTTTCATGGGTATTATTGGAAACACCGTATTGGGAATTAAGATTATTTCGAGCAAGTTTTTCGACAATCCTATTTGTACTTTCAAGAATTGCTTAAGAGTCTCTTCTAAAGACATCCTAGTTGACTGCTCTAGGGACTCATCACGGAATATTTAAGGTTTCCTTCACAAATAAGGAATGACTCTTGAAAGCCTCTTCTAGAGAAATAGATGAATTGTTTTGCTCATAAGACCGATGCACGTGTGGATAGTAATTGGGCTCACCATGGTATGACCCATAACCTTCCAAAGGTTGGCGTTCCCAACCACTATTCACACTATGGTCATAAAAAGAGTGATGTCCATAATGCTCGTTGGATAATCATATTCATTGTGATGGCTATTATAATACCAGTTTGACATCCTAACTCGCAAGGGAATTCTACACAAACACAAACAAGGCTGACTCGACCACAAAGAAACCCTACCGATTTCTAGAAACAAAAAGCATGATGGCTCCACTTAGATTGTTTTCTAGACCAGCTTCTAATCCTTCGAAAGGGAATTCGTTACAACTGAGCAAACCCCTCTCGAATCAATCCGAGTTTAAGTAAGTTGAATCAAGGCGAGGGAAGCTCGGTGGAGCTTTGATACCCAAGGCCTCACCGCGATTACAAGGCGGCGCAGCCACGCATTCAACTTCACATAAACCATCATGAACTTCAAGTATGCTTAAAGAGTAACCAATATTTTTCGAACGACTTTCCTATTAAGATCGTTACCCTATCGGTCTCGCTTCTAGTCAAAATTTTAGGCTTAGGTTCGTGTTTGGTTTCGTTTTCCTAAGGCGGGAAAGAAGAGAACGGTGATGAAATCCGAACTCTTATCTTGTAAGGCCAGTCCTTGCCCTTTACTAGGAAATTAAAGCGGCCTAGATTCGGTTCCTCGACATATATTCACACGAAATCATCCAAGAAACCCGCTGACGGGGGATTCGCGGGTGTTTAGAATTCTTACCTCCGCCTCCACGGGGATGAACCGTTGAAGTCGACTCGGGCCACGACTCCTATGTCGTGTACGAACCCGAGGGGCCGAGGTGATATCGTAATCACCGTCCTTCCCCTGTGCGCTTATATTCAAATTACCCTTCCTTAGGGTTTAAAATTAATAATGTCCGATAGTCCAAAAATAAAGTCCAAAAATTAAAAAGTCCAAAAATAAAAATTACAAAAAAAATTACCTAATTACAGTTTCTAAAAAAATAAAATAATAATTACACTATATACAAAAATTTCTTCTTCACTTCGTTTCGGATCTCTCTTTTCTTTCCTATTTTGGATTTGCTTTTCTTTTCGGTGCTTTCTTTTTTCTTTTTCGCTCCACTCCAAATCAAAGCAAACAGAAATACCAAAACGCGTAAAAAAGAACAAAAATAATAAAAAGAAAAATAAAACCTAAAAACAAATCTATACACAAGTCCGCGTCGGCGGCGCCAAAAATTGATGGTTTATTTTCAATGATGTTGTAGTAATAAAAGGGTTGTCGTTCACTCGGACTTGATGGGTTTGATTTTAAGAATTACTAGAAGAAAATATATACAAAATGTGTCACGGAAAAAGAGTTTACTGGGACTCTGATTTTACCGACTTTCATATTCAAGTGGTTCGTAAATTAATCCTAGGCAATTATCGCTCAAAATAAAAGAAACACTAACTCTATTCTTTGCCAAAGTAGATTTCATAAAACATTATCTCAGAAATCGTAAGCATGACGCATCAAAAGTAATTTAAACTAAGCATGCGACATCGTACAAAATAACAAATAATTAATAGAAATCATAAATCATTAAAAATTGGTGCAAAAGTAATTAAGGAATTAATTTAATTTACCACATGATAAAATTCAGCTCCGTCCGTCGTCCCAGAGATGGGGTTTAGCTCATCATGTTGGAAACACGCTCAAAATATGATTTTATTGCTCAAAGTTGCTTACAAATGATGAAAAGGAGAGATATCAAATAAAAACCTGGTTTGTAACAGATATAAGTGTTACAAACCTAATCGTTACATAGAGAGCGATAACACCTTTCTGTCATTGTTACTATTCATTTAAGTCTGCCTCCAACTACGACCCACAAACGCTAGTCGTTTACACTGTTGAAGAACGACGGTTTATGGCCGTCTGTTCTTCGTGTTCTTCAGGTGTAGCAGCAACAGCAATGGTGTTTCCCTTGAACTTGATTCTCTCGACTCTGTGGTGCTCCAAACCTTCCCTAATCTCTCCGTCCCCCCTTATGTGACCGCAAGCACCTATTTATACCCAACATCGCAATAAAATCTAAGAAGAACTCGAGATAATCCTCTTCCCTTTTCTCGTGATATCACGGGATATAATTCCTTGAATTAGCTTCTTCACACGTCTGTAGTTGTTTTCCATACGTATTCTTCCAAAGATCACACTCCCACATGTTGTACCCTCATCTCGTAAGTAGTTATACACACGATTTGTTTCCAAAAGTAGTTTCAAAAATATCTCGAGAATATTCACTTGCTCTGTTTTTAACCAAAACCACGTCAACTTCTTCTTCCTCATCAAACAAACCCGCTTATCCAAAATTAACTAAGTTGATCCAATCACATACCATCCCTCAGAGGGTCAGACGTCCATCCCAACATTTTTTAGCGATTGAATCTCCTTCCAAAACACCAAAAATCAAAACCCTAAATTGTTCTCGCCGCAAAGATTTTTCCCGCCAATTTTGAAATTTCAAAATGTAGGAGATGACCTCCCCTATCCGATAAAGGAGTACCAATAGTAGTTTCCCGTGAGGTTACCCCTTATCATCCGGGGTGCCCCTTATCCATTTGAGGTGTCCGAATAGCACGCGTCCTCCGGATGCGCAAATTCCACTTTTTGAGCCAATTTCTCCGCACAAGTGTATTTCTCCAAAAACACCTACAATGACACAAAAAGCCATAATAAATACAAAATCGAGCACTAACAAAATATACAATTGAGATTAAATCAGACACAAAAATGTGTCTATCAATTAGTAAATACACTCAGGAGGCATCTAATTTGATAGGAAATGGTGTTCAACTTTTTGGAATTTGTTCCATAATATGGTATCCAAAGACCCGTTTTACCGATTTTTGTGGTAATTTTGCCTAATTTTAACAACATATGGCAATTTTGAGTTCCGCAAAATCACTCAAGAGGCGTGCATTTTGATGGGAAAAGAGCCAACGGTCAAGACATGAAACTACGTCACATGGTCCTTAGTGTTTTAACAATATTCCATCGTTTAAGAGGGGAAAAATGACGTTTTCTATTTTCTGAGCGCTTTTGGAGCGCTTTTATGGATGCTTCCCACAGGCTAAGAAAATGTCCCGTTTGAAACCAGTGACCTGGGATTAGTAAATACACTCAGGAGGCATCGAGTTTGATGGGAAATGGTGTTCAACGTTTTGGAACTTTTCCATAATATGGTATCCAAAGACCCGTTTTACCGATTTTTGTGGTAATTGTGCCTAATTTTTGACACTTATGGCACTTTTGAGTTCCGCGAAATCACACAGGAGGAGTGCATTTTGATGGGAAAAGGGCCAACGGTCAAGACATGTCACTACGTCACATGGTCCTCAGTTTTTTAGCAATATTCCATCGTTTAAGAAGGCAAAAAGGACCTTTTCTTCGAATTATTACCTGTGTTCCGTTTTCTAAGTTTCTCGTCTATTATTATTCTGAATTACGCCTTTATAGTAATAGTTACCAAGGTATAGAGATCAATACGTATCAAGTTGGCATCACGAGCAAGGTTAGTTTTTAGGGAAAATCCTCGTGGTTTATGGTTTTCAGTAGATCTCTTTACATAAAGCTTGGTGAGGTACTCGAGAAGTTGGAAGACGTTAAGAAAACAAGGGGATCAAGGATGACAAAGTCAGATGTGATCCTAAGGAAGGCGAACCACAAAATATGGAAGAAAAGGTGGCTACGTTGCAGACAGACATGAATTCTATTCAAGTTACCCTTCAGGAATTGAGTGAATGTATTCGTTCTCATACACCTAAGAAGAAGACGAATAAAAAGGTTACACCTTCACCTGAAGCTTCGGAAAAAGATGATTCTGAAGAAGACGATTCAGAAGAACAAGAAGAATAGGAAGAAGATGAGGATGAAGAAAAGGAGAAAGAGTTTCTTAAAAGTCCTGCATCGACTAAACCTCATGGTAAGAATATGAAAATTGATTTTCGTGTTGATATTCCACTTTACGATGGGAGTGTCGATGTAGAAAAATTAGATGATTGGATTGAACGTCTAGAGACGTATTTCTCTTTCTTTGAATATGGTTCAAAGGAAAAGATAGCTTTCGCGGCATTGAATCTACAAAAGCATGCTCTAACCTGGTGGATAGCTTATCAAAGACAAAACCTAGGTAAAAAAGTATTGTCATGGAAAAGATTCAAGGCAGTTGTAAGGAAACAATTTTATCCGGTTGGCTACCTTGAGGAGAGATGGTTCAAGTGGTACAACTTGAAGCAAACTTACAACCAAACCGTACAAGAATATACTTCGGAATTTCAGAATCAAGCTATGATCTTGGACTTAGACTTAGGGGATTATGTTATCTACATATATATTTTCGGGTTCCATGAGTATATACGGAAGGAGTTGAAGATGTTTTCGGTGGATACTATCTCTGAAGCAAGTATAAAAGCTAATGCCATTGAAGGCAGGCTTAAGAAATCTAATTCAAAGGGAAATACTAAGGTGAAATCTGGAGGTACCACTGTGAAATGAGGTGAAAGGAGCAAAGAAGAAGGGAAGTCTAGTGACAAGGAAGGTTTGTCTTGCACTCATTGCAAGAAAACGGTCACAATGTTGACAAGTGTTGGGTTAAGAACCCTCATCTATAGCCTAAAGGGTTGCAGAGGAAAGAAGCCAAGAAGGCAGCATTAGTCGCTCAAACTCCAAAAGAAGTCCACTGACTAACGGAACCAAATTCAAAGCTTTCTCTTATGATAGGGGCAAAAGAAAGACCTTCAAAAGATGATCTTAGGGAGCAACTCTTCATAGTGAAGATGCAATTCAAAACTTCACTAGTTGATGCTGTTATTGACCCGGGAAGTCAGAAGAATTTGCTTTCAAATTCTTTGGTACAGAAGTTAGGTTTGAAGACTTTCAAACATCCAAAACCACACCCTTTAGGATGGCTTCAAAAGGAAGGGGGCTTACAAGTTTCACAGCAGTGCACGTTCAAATTTGCTTTAGATGAGTCATATATTGACGAAGTTACATGCGACATAGTTCCTTTGGATGTTTGTAAGGTGGTACTAGGTAGTCCTTACCTATGGGATAGAGATGCAACTCTACACAGGTGTATCCGTACTCCTTTAGGGAACTTAGTTAACCTCAAGCTAAGTTGAGGGAAGAAACCTATTCTAGGCATGAATCCTTGTTTAGGCAGAATTCCTAGTTAGGGAAGATTTTTGTTTTAGGCAATAATCTTAGTTTAGGAAATAGATTCCTAATAGAAGTCCTTGATCGGTGAAATACGATGAAGACTATAAATAGAGAGCTTTGGCTAATAGCTAAACACACAGATACTAGGCACAGAAAACCTAGAGAAAGCTTACAACAATATTTGCGCAAGCTTAGTAAAACAGTTTAAGGTTAATCTACTGTTTAGAGAAGATTGTGAGCGTAACAAAGAGAAAATTGTAATCGATTTCTTGTTCATAATCTAAGAGAAGATATTTTCTTCGAATTATTACTTGTGTTACGTTGTTTAAGTTTCTTGTCTATTATTATTCTGAATTCCGCCTTTTTAGTAATAGTTACCAAGGTATAGAGATAAATACGTATCAGTTTTAACAATATTCCATCGTTTAAGAGGGCAAAAAGGACGTTTTCTATTTTCCAAGCGCTTTTATGGATGCTTCCCACAGGCTAGGAAAATGAACCCTTTTGAAACCAATGACCTGGGATGAGGCATCGAGTTTGATGGGAAATGATGTTCAACGTTTTGGAATTTTTCCATAATATGGTATCCAAAAACCCGTTTTACCGATTTGTGGTAATTTTGCCTAATTTTTAACACTTATAGCACTTTTGAGTTCCGGAAAATCACTCAAGACGAGTGCATTTTGAAGGGAAAAGGGCCAACGGTCAATACATGTAACTATGTCACATGGTCCTCAGTTTTTTAGCAATATTCCATCGTTTAAGAGGGCAAAAGGACGTTTTCTTTGTTCCGAGCGCTTTTATGGATGCTTCCCACAGGCTAGGAAAATGTCCCGTTTAAAACCAATGAGATGGGATTAGTAAATACACTTATAAGGCATCTAGTTTTATGGGAAATGGTGTTCAACTTTTTGGAATTTGTTCTATAATACGGTATCCAAAGACCCGTTTTACCGATTTTTGTGGAAATTTTGCCTAATTTTTACAACATATGACACTTTTGAGTTCCGCAAAATCACTCAAGAGGAGTGAATTTTGATGGGAAAAGAGCCAACGGTCAAGACATATAACTGCGTCACATGGTCCTCGGTGTTTTAACAATATTCCATCGTTTAACAGGGCAAAATGACGTTTTCTGTTTTCCGAGCGCTTTTGGAGCGCTTTTATGGATGCTTCCCACAGGCTAGGAGAATGTCCCGTTTAAAACCAATGACCTGGTATTAGTAAATACACTCAGGAGGCATCTAGTTTGATGGGAAATGGTGCTCAAATTTTTGGAATTTTTTCCATAATATGGTATCCAAAGACCCGTACCGATTTTTGTGGTAATTTTGCCTAATTTTTAGCACTTATGGCAGTTTTGAGTTCCGCGAAATCACATAAAAGGAGTGCATTTTGATGGGAAAAGGGCCAACGGTCAAGACATGTCACTACGTCACATGGTCCTCAGTTTTTTAGCAATATTCCATCGTTTAAGAAGGCAAAAGGACGTTTCTTTTCCGAGCGCTTTTGGAGCTCTTTTATGGATGCTTCCCACAGGTTAGGAAAATGTCCCGTTTGAAACCAATGAGATGGGATTAGTAAATATACTCAGAAGGAATCTAGTTTGATGGTAAATGGTGCTCAACTTTTTGGAATTTTTTCCATAATATGGTATCCAAAGACCCGTTTTACCGATTTTTGCGGTAATTTTGCCTAATTTTTAGCATTTATGGCACTTTTAAGTTCCGCTAAATTACACAAGAGGAGTGCATTTTGATGGGAAAATGGCTACCGGTCAAGACATGTCACTACGTCACATGGTCCTCAGTTTTTTAGCAATATTCCATCGTTTAAGAGGGCAAAAAGGACGTTTTCTGTTTTCCGAGCGCTTTTGGAGCTCTTTTATGGATGCTTCCCGCAGGCTAGGAAAATGTCCCGTTTGAAACCAATGAGATGGGATTAGTAAATACACTCAGAAGGCATCTAGTTTGATTGGAAATGGTGCTTTTTGGAATTTTTTCCATAATATGGTATCCAAAGACCCATACCGATTTTTGTGGTAATTTTGCCTAATTTTTAGCACTTATGGCAGTTTTGAGTTCCGCGAAATCACACAAGAGGAGTGCATTTTGATGGGAAAACGGCTAACGGTCAAGACATGTCACTACGTCACATGTTCCTCGCTTTTTAGCAATATTCCATCGTTTAAGAGGGCAAAAAGGAGTTTACTATTTTCCGAGCGCTTTTGGAGCGCTTTTATGGATGCTTCCCACAGGCTATGAGAATGTACCGTTCGAAACCAATGACCTGGTATTAGTAAATACACTCAGGAGGCATCTAGTTTGATGGTAAATGGTGCTCAACTTTTTGGAATTTTTTTCCATAATATGGTATCCAAAGACCCGTTTTACCCGATTTTTGCGGTAATTTTGCCTAATTTTTAGCATTTATGGCACTTTTAAGTTCCGCTAAATTACACAAGAGGAGTGCATTTTGATGGGAAAATGGCTAATGGCCAAGACATGTCACTACGTCACATGGTCCTCGGTTTTTAGCAATATTCCATCGTTTAAGAGGGCAAAAAGGACGTTTAGTTTGATAGGAAATAGTGTTAAACATTTCCGAGCGCTTTGGAGCTCTTTTATGGATGCTTCCCGCAGGCTAGGAAAATGTCCCGTTTGAAACCAATGAGATGGGATTAGTAAATACACTCAGAAGGCATCTAGTTTGATGGGAAATGGTGCTCAAATTTTTGGAATTTTTTCCATAATATGGTATCCAAAGACCCATACCGATTTTTGTGGTAATTTTGCCTAATTTTTAGCACTTATGGCAGTTTTGAGTTCCGCGAAATCACACAAGAAGAGTGCATTTTGATGGGAAAACGGCCAACGGTCAAGACATGTCACTACGTCACATGTTCCTCAGTTTTTTAGCAATATTCCATCGTTTAAGAGGGCAAAAAGGACGTTTTCTGTTTTCCGAGCGCTTTTGGAGCTCTTTTATGGATGCTTCCCACAGGCTAGGAAAATGTCCCGTTTGAAACCAATGAGATGGGATTAGTAAATACACTTAGAAGGCGTCTAGTTTGATGGGAAATAGTGTTCAACTTTTCGGAATTTGTTCTATAATATGGTATCCAAAGACCCGTTTTACCGATTTTTGTGGTAATTTTGCCTAATTTTTACAACATATAACACTTTGGAGTTCCACAAAATAACTCAAGAGGAGTGCATCTTGATGGGAAAAGAGCTAACGGTCAAGACATGTAACTACATCACATGGTTCTCAGTTTTTTAACAATATTCCATCGTTTAAGAGGGCAAAAAGGAGTTTACTATTTTCCGAGCGCTTTTGGAGCGCTTTTATGGATGCTTCCCACAGGATAGGAAAATGCCCCGTTTGAAACCAATGACCTAGGACTAGTAAATACAGTCGGGAAGCATCGAGTTTGATGGGAAATGATGTTCAACGTTTTGGAATTTTTCCATAATATGGTATCCAAAGACCCGTTTTACCGATTTTTGTGGTAATTTTTCCCAATTTTTAACACATATGGCACTTTTTAGTTCTGCAAAATCACTCAAGAGGAGTGCATTTTGATGGGAAAAGGGCCAATGATCAAGATATATAACTAAGTCAGATGGTCCTCAGTTTTTTAGAATTTTTCCATCGTTTAAGAGGGAAAAAAGGACGTTTTTTGTTTTCCAAGCGCTTTTATGGATGCTTCCCACAGGCTAGGAAAATGTCCCGTTTGAAACCAATGACCTGGCATTAGTAAATACACTCAGGAGGCATATAGTTTGATGGGTTTGATGGGAAATAGTCTTCAACGTTTTGGAATTTTTCCATAATATGGTATCCAAAAACCCGTTTTACCGATTTTTGTGGTAATTTTGCCTAATTTTTGACACTTATGGCACTTTTGAGTTCCGCAAAATCACTCAAGAAGAGTGCATTTTGATGGGAAAAGAGCCAAAGGTCAAGAAATGTTACTACGTCACATGGTACTCAGTGTTTTAGCAATATTCCATCGTTTAAGAGGGCAAAAAGGACGTTTTCTGTTTTCCGAGCGCTTTTATGGATGCTTCCCAATGGCTAGGAAATTGTCCCGTTTGAATCCAATGACCTGGGATTAGTAAATACATTCAGGAGGCATCGAGTTTGATGGGAAATGGTGTTCAACGTTTTGGAATTTTTCCATAATATGGTATCCAAAGACCCGTTTTACCGATTTTTGTGGTAATTTTGCCTAATTTTGGACACTTATGGCACTTTTGAGTCCCGCAAAATCACTCAAGGGAGTGCATTTTGATGGGAAAAGGGATAACAGTCAATACATGTCACTACGTCACATGGTCCTCAGTTTTTTTAGCAATATTCCATCGTTTAAGAGGGCAAAAAGGACGTTTTCTGTTTTCTCAGCGCTTTTATGGATGCTTCCCACATGCTAGGAAAATGTCCCGTTTGAAACCAATGACCTGAGATTAGTAAATACACTCAGGAGGCATTTAGTTTGATAGGAAATAGTGTTAAACTTTTTGGAATTTGTTCCATAATATGGTATCCAAAAACCCGTTTTACCGATTTTGTGGTAATTTTGCCTAATTTTTGACACTTATGGCACTTTTGAGTTCCGCAAAATCACTCAAGAGGAGTGCATTTTGATGGGAAAAGGGCGAAAGGTCGAGACATGTAACCAAGTCACATGGTCAGTTTTTTAGCAATATTCCATCGTTTAAAAGGGCAAATTGGACTTTTCTGTTTTCCGAGCGCTTTTATGGATGCTTCCCACAGGCTAGGAAAATGTCCCGTTTCAAACCAATGACCTGCGATTAGTAAATACACTCAGGAGGCATTTAGTTTGATTGGAAATGGTGTTCAACTTTTTGGAATTTTTTCCAAAATATGGTATCCTAAGACCCGTTTTACCGATTTTTGTGGTAATTTTGCCTAATTTTTGACATTTATGGCACTTTTGAGTTCCGCAAAATCACTCAAGAGGAGTGCATTTTGATGGGAAAAGGGCCAAAGGTCAAGACATGTAACTAAGTCACATGGTCCTCAGTTTTTTAGCAATATTCCATCGTTTAAGAGGGCAAAAGGACGTTTCTGGTTTTCCGAGCGCTTTTATGGATGCTTCCCACGAGCTAGGAAAATGTCCCGTTTGAAACCAATGACCTGGTATTAGTAAATACACTCAGGAGGCATCTAGTTTGATGGGAAATGGTGCTCAACTTTTTGGAATTTTTTCATAATATGGTATCCAAAGACCCGTTTTACCGATTTTTGTGGTAATTTTGCATAATTTTTTACAACATATGCCACTTTTGAGTTCCGCAAAATCACTCAATAGGAGTGCATTTTGATGGGAAAAGAGCCAAAGGTCAAGATATATAATTATGTCACATGGTCCTATGTTTTGTAGCAATATTCCATCGTTTAAGAGGGCAAAAAGGACGTTTTCTAATTTCCGAGCGCTTTTGGAGCGCTTTTATGGATGTTTCCCAAAGGCTAGGAAAATGTCCCGTTTGAAACCAATGACATGGGATTAGTAAATAAATTAAATCAGGAGGCATCGATTTTGATGGGAAATGGTGTTCAACATTTTGGAAATTTTCCATAATATGGTATCCAAAGACCCGTTTTACCGATTTTTGTGGTAATTTTGCCTAATTTTTAACACTTATGGCACTTTTGAGTTCCGCAAAATCACTCAAGAGGAGTTCATTTTGATGGGAAAAGGGCCAACGGTCAAGACATGTAACTACGTCACATGGTCCTCCGTTTTTTAGCAATATTCCATTGTTTAAGACGGCAAAAATGACGTTTTCTGTTTTCCGAGCGCTTTTGGAGCGCTTTTATAGATGCTTCCCACAGGCTAGGAAAATGTCCCGTTTCAAACCAATGATCTGGGATTATTAAATACACTCAGGAGGCATTTCATTTGATGGGAAATGGTTTTCAACTTTTTGGATTTTTTCCAAAATATGGTATCCAAAGACCCGTTTTACCGATTTTTGTGGTAATTTTGTCTAATTTTTAGCACTTATGGCAATTTTGAGTTCCACAAAATTACTCAATAGGAGTGCATTTTGATGGGAAAAGGGAAAACGGTCAAGACATGTAACTACGTCACATGGTCCTCAGGTTTTTAACAATATTCCATCGTTTAAGATGGCAAAAAGGACGTTATCTGTTTTTGGAGCGCTTTTATGGATGCTTCCCACAGGCTAGGAAAATGTTCCATTTGAAACCAGTGACCTAGGATTAGTAAATACACTCTGGAGGCATCTAGTTTGAATTGAAATGGTGTTCAAATTTTTGTAATTTGTTCCATAATATGGTATCCAAAGACCCGTTTTACCGATTTTTGTGGTAATTTTGCCTAATTTTTTACAACATATGACACTTTTGAGTTCCGCAAAATCACTCAAGAGGAGTGCATTTTGATGGGAAAAGAGCCAACGGTCAAGACATGTCACTACGTCACATGGTCCTCAGTGTTTTAGAAATATTCCATCGTTTAAGAGGGCAAAAAGGACGTTTTCTATTTTCCGAGCGCTTTTGGAGTGCTTTTATGGATGCCTCCCACAGGCTAGGAAAATGTCCCGTTTGAAACCAATGACCTGGGATTAGTAAATAAATTAACTCAAGAGGCATCGAGTTTGATGGGAAATGGTGTTCAACGTTTTGGAATTTTTCCATAATATGGTATCCAAAGACCCGTTTTACCGATTTTTGTGGTAATTTTGCATAATTTTTAGCACTTATGGCACTTTTGAGTTCCGCGAAATCACTCAAGCAGAGTGCATTTTGATGGGAAAAGGGCCGACGGTCAAGACATGTCACTACGTCACATGGTCCTCAGTTTTTTAGCTATATTCCATCGTTTAAGAGGGAAAAAAGGACGTTTTCTATTTTCCGAGCGCTTTTATGAATGCTTCCCACAGGCTAGGAAAATGTCCCGTTTGAAACCACTGACATGGTATTAATGAATGATAAGATGAGATATCTTTCCTCCTCTCGGCCGCCATTTCGCTACACATTGTCTTCCATCTTACAGTTAGATGTTTCAAACTTTCACCAACCCTTTGTTTTAACCCAAATACATCTTCAATACCTGGTCGCGAGGAGTTATTACTTATATATGCCCCTAAAAATATAGCCTTGCAAGTGATTAAAAGATGTTATTGTATTCCTCGGTAGCCGTTCAAACTCAAAGCTTCTCCTGTCGACTTGATGCAAAATATTTGCACAATATAGCATCATTATTCTCCCATTGTAGCATACATCTCATATAAGTTTTGATATGCTGTATCGCACAAGTTGTTCCATCGAAAATGTTTGGTTAATGTCGGTAAATTGCACTTCGGTGGTATTCCTCTTAATTGTATCTCTTGTGTGAACGGAGTTTTCGCAGCTTCTTCTATTGCTTCATCTAACTGTCTCTTTCCTCCTTCCCTTTTATTGTTCATCATTCCTCTCATTTCTGCCTATTCTGTCAAAATTTGTTAACTTACATCAGAATTTGAATCCATTTGTCTTTTTAGTTCCGCTTCTCTACGCCTGCGTTCATGTCTACTTTGACTTTCTTGTTCATCATTCTCTACTCACATTTCTCTGCGATCTTCTCCTTCAGTTCTTTCGCGAATTCGCACACCATTATATCTATCGATTTCTCTTCTTTGGTGCCTATCGCCTCGTTTGTGCTCTTTCGTACTCTTCATTAATATTATCATTGTCGCGAATTTGTTCTCGCCTTCTTTCTCGATTATCTTGATTATTCTGGCGAATTGCCTCTTCTAACTCCTGTTCTTCCATTTCTGTCCTCAATCTTTCTCTCTCGCGAGCTAGACGTGCTTGTTCAACATAATGTCTTTCAATTTCATCCTCAATCTCTTTTTTTCCTCCTCTGTGCTTCTCTCCCGTGCAATATTCTTCTTCCTTCTTCTTGATTTTCTTCATCAACTCGATTATTTTGCCTCTGACGCTGCCTATTTCTTTGATTTTCATCATTCTGCCCATTTTCAATAGTCTTGGGACGTGGAATATAACGGTCTTCCATCATTTCTCCTCTCTCGCAATGTTCCCTGCCTGGATTTTGCGCTTCTCCTTGGTTTTCTTCATCAACAGCTTCTGTAGGTAAATTTCTCCTTCTTTCCTCTCTAACTGATCTTGAGCTTGACCTTGTAGTGCTTCTCGACCTTCTGTTTTGTAATCTCATGTTTTCCATCCTCAGCTCATGATTTTGTCTTTTCAAGTTTGCACGTTCCTCTGTCTCTAATAGTCTCTCTTCATGTATTGTTTGCCTCAATGCCTCTAATGCTGCGATCTCTTCATTTCCACGAATTATTTCTCCATTCCTTTCTCGATCTCTCCCCTCTTGTCCATTGTTTACCAATTGTTGTTCTTCTTCCCCTTCGTCCACAGAGTCTGATCTCCAAGTGTGCATGCTTACTCTATCATAATCCACAGTTCTATCCGCTACTGGTTGAATTGGTGATTGAATTTAATTTTCTTCACCATTTCCTATGTTTCTTCTTGAGGATTCTCCCATTTCATTTCTCTCTTCTTCGGCAAGTCTCCTACTTCTCCTCACAGTTGTTGGTTGCTCAGATGCATTTCTTCTTCTATCCATTTCTTGATTTTGGTAAACTGTTGAAAATTATATGAAATTTCTTCCCTACTATTCCAAATTCCTTCAAATCACGATGTTGATCCTTACTCTCTCCCTGTTTCTAGCGCCATTATGTAGTTGCAGGAAATCCTACACTACACCCCTCACAATATTCCACACAACTAACACATTTTTAAGATGAATAACAATGATTTTATTGATTATTTCCTAGAAGATTCACAAGATAAAATAGAAAAGAGTTAAAGAAATTACAATCACCACCAACTTTCTCTCTCTAATGACTTGTCTAACACTCTCCAAAGAATCCTCTTCCACAACATGTTCGTTCGGCTCTTTATATAGGGTAGTATACAATGGATGACAGCTAAGCTATCCTTTATTTTCGGGAATGACTTGCGAGATATCGCAAGTGTACAAATATATAATCTCGCCACTCCCCTAAATCTCTCCGGGTCTTCACATCTTTCTCGTGCTTTGGCTGTCGTCATTCATTGCGTCATTTATATTACTCTTCTGCAACGCTCTCGCAATGTTTGTTATTAATTGATCTCGCAAAGTATTGATGTCGCGATATTCTGATCCTACATTTTCTGTTTTACGAGCGCTTTTGGAGCGCTTTTATGGATGCTTCCCACAGGCTAGTAAAATGTCCCATTTGAAAAAAATGACCTGGGATTAGTAAATACACTCAGGAGGCATCTAGTTTGATGGGAAATGGTGTTCAACTTTTTGGAATTTTTCCATAATATGGTATCCAAAGACCCGTTTTACAGATTTTTTTGGTAATTTTGCCTAATTTTTGACACTTATGGCACTTTTGAGTTCCGCAAAATCACTCAGAGGAGTGCATTTTGATGGGAAAAGGGCCAATGGTCAAGACATGTAATTACGTCACATGGGCCTCAGTTTTTTAGCACTATTCCATCGTTTAAGATAGCAAAAATTACGTTTTCTGTTTTCCGAGCGCTTTTATGGATGCTTCCCACAGGCTAGGAAAATGTCCAATTTGAAACCAATGACCTGGGATTAGTAAATACACTCAGGAGGCATCTAATTTAATGGGAAATGGTGTTCAAGTTTTTGGAATTTGTTCCATAATATGGTATCCAAAGACTCGTTTTACCGATTTTTGTGGTAATTTTTCCCAATTTTTAACACATATGGCACTTTTTAGTTCTGCAAAATCACTCAAGAGGAGTGCATTTTGATGGCAAAAGGGCCAACGGTCAAGACATGTAACTACGTCACATGGTCCTCAGTTTTTTAACAATGTTCTATCGTTTAAGACAGCAAAAAGGACGTTTTCTATTTTACGAGCGCTTTTGGAGCGCTTTTATGGATGCTTCCCACAGGCTAGGAAAATGTCCCATTTGAAAAGAATGACCTGGGATTAATAAATACACTCAGGAGGCATCTAGTTTGATGGTAAATGGTGTTCAACGTTTAGGAATTTTTCCATAATATTATATCCAAAGACCCGTTTTACCGATTTTTGTGGTAATTTTGCCTAATTTTTGACACTTATGGCACTTTTGAGTTCCGCAAAATCACTAAAGAGGAGTGCATTTTGATGGGAAAAGAGACAACGGTCAAGACATGTCACTACGTCTCATGGTCCTCAGTGTTTTAGCAATATTCTATCGTTTAAGAGGGAAAAAAAGGACGTTTTCTATTTTCCGAGCGCTTTTATGGATGCTTCCCAATGGCTAGGAAAATGTCCCGTTTGAATCCAATGACCTGGGATTATTAAATACACTCAGGAGGCATCGAGTTTGATGGGAAATTGTGTTCAACGTTTTGGAATTTTTCCATAATATGGTATCCAAAGACCCGTTTTACCGATTTTTATGGTAATTTTGCTTAACTTTTGACACTTATGGCACTTTTGAGTTCCGCAAAATCACTCAAGAGGAGTGCATATTGATGGGAAAAGGGCCAATGGTCAAGACATGTCAATACGTCACATGGTCCTCAGTTTTTTAGCAATGTTCTATCGTTTAAGACAGCAAAAAGGACGTTTTCTGTTTTACGAGCGCTTTTGGAGCGCTTTTATGGATGCTTCCCACAGGCTAGGAAAATGTCCCATTTGAAAACAATGACCTGGGATTAGTAAATACACTCAGGAGGCATCTAGTTTGATGGGAAATGGTGTTCAACGTTAAGGAATTTTTCCATAATATGGTATCCAAAGACCCGTTTTACCGATTTTTGTGGTAATTTTGCCTAATTTTTGACACTTATGACACTTTTGAGTTCCGCAAAATCACTAAAGAGGAGTGCATTCTGATGGGAAAAGAGCAATGGTCAAGACATGTCACTACGTCACATGGTCCTCAGTGTTTTAGCAATATTCCATCGTTTAAGAGGGCAAAAATGACGTTTTATGTTTTCCGAGCTCTTTTATGGATGCTTCCCACAGGCTAGGAAATGTCCCGTTTCAAAACAATGACCTGCGATTAGTAAATACACTCAGGAGGCATTTGGTTTGATTTGAAATGGTGTTCAACTTTTTGGAATTTTTTTCAAAATATGGTATCCAAAGACCCGTTTTATCGATTTTTTGTGGTAATTTTGTCTCATTTTTAGCACTTATGGCAATTTCAAGTTCCGCAAAATCACTCAAGATGATTGCATTTTGATGGGAAAATGGCCAACGGTCAAGACATGTCACTACGTCACATGGTCCTCAGTTTTTAGCAATATTCCATCGTTTAAGACGGCAAAAATGACGTTTTCTGTTTTCCGAGCGCTTTTGGAGCGCTTTTATAGATGCTTCCCACAGGCAAGGAAAATGTCCCGTTTTAAACCAATAACCTGGGATTAGTAAATACACTCAGGAGGCATTTCGTTTGATAGGAAATGGTGTTCAACTTTTTGGAATTTTTTTCCAAAATATGGTATCCAAAGACCCGTTTTACCGATTTTTGTGGTAATTTTGTCTAATTTTTAGCACTTATGGCAATTTTGAGTTCCGTAAAATCACTCAAGAGGAGGCATTTTGATGGGAAAAGGGACAACGGTCAAGAAATGTAACTACATCACATGGTCCTCAGTTTTTTAGCAATATTCCATCGTTTAAGATGGCAATAATTACGTTTTCTGTTTTCCAAGCGCTTTTGGAGCGCTTTTATGGTTGCTTACCACAGGCTAGGATAATGTCCCATTTGAAACCAATGACATGGGATTAGTAAATACACTCAGGAGGAATTTAGTTTTATGAATAATGGTGTTCCACTTTTTGGAATTTTTTCCATAATATGGTATCCAAAGACCCGTTCTACCGATTTTTCTGGTAATTTTGCCTAATTTTTACCACTTATGGCACTTTTGAGTTCCGGAAAATAACTCAAGAGGAGTGCATTTTGATGGGAAAAGGGCCAACGGTCAAGACATGTAATTACGTCACATGGGCCTTAGTTTTTTAGCAATATTCCATCGTTTAAGATGGCAAAAATTACGTTTTCTGTTTTCCGAGCGCTTTTATAGATGCTTCCCACAGGCTAGAAAAATGTCCCATTTGAAACCAATGACCTAGGATTAGTAAATACACTCAGTAGGCATCTAGTTTGATGGGAAATGGTGTTCAAGTTTTTGGAATTTGTTCCATAATATGGTATCTAAAGACCCGTTTTACCGATTTTTGTGGTAATTTTGCCTAATTTTTACAACATATGACACTTTTGAGTTCCGCAAAATCACTCAAGAGGAGTGCATTTTGATGGTAAAAGAGCCAACAGTCAAGACATGTAACTACGTCACATGGTCCTCAGTGTTTTAGCAATATTCCATCGTTTAAGAGGGCAAAAAGGACGTTTTCTATTTTCCGAGCGCTTTTGGAGCGCTTTTATGGATGCTTCCCAAAGGCTAGGAAAATGTCCCGTTTGAAACCAATGACCTGGGATTAGTAAATAAATTAACTCAGGAGGCATCGATTTTGATGGGAAATGGTTTTCAACGTTTAGGAATTTTTCCATAATATGGTATCCAATGACCCGTTTTACCGATTTTTGTGGTAATTTTGCCTAATTTTTGACATTTATGGCACTTTTGAGTTCCGCAAAATCACTAAAGAGGAGTGAATTTTGATGGGAAAAGAACCAACGGTCAAGACATGTCACTACGTCACATGGTCCTCAGTGTTTTAGCAATATTCTATCGTTTAAGAAGCCAAAAAGGACGTTTTCTATTTTCCGAGCGCTTTTATGAATGCTTCCCAATGGCTAGGAAAATGTCCCGTTTGAATCCAATGACCTGGGATTAGTAAATACACTCAGGAGGCATCGAGTTTGATGGTAAAATGGTGTTCAACGTTTTGGAATTCTTCCATAATATGGTATCCAAAGACCCGTTTTACCGATTTTTGTGGTAATTTTGCCTAATTTTTGACACTTATGGCACTTTTAAGTTCTGCAAAATCACTCAAGAGGAGTGCATTTTGATGGGAAAAGGGACAACGGTCAAGAAATGTAACTACGTCACATGGTCCTCAGTTTTTTAGCAATATTCCATCGTTTAAGACGGCAAAAATGACGTTTTCTGTTTTCCGAGCGCTTTTGGAGCGCTTTTATGGATGCTTCCCACAAGCTAGGAAAATGTCCCGTTTTAAACCAATGACCTGGGATTAGTAAATACATTCAGGAGGAATTTCGTTGGATGGGAAATGGTGTTCAACTTTTTGGAATTTTTTTCCAAAATATGGTATCCAAAGACCTGTTTTACCGATTTTTGTGGTAATTTTGTCTAATTTTTAGCACTTATGGCAATTTTGAGTTCCGCAAAATCACTCAAAAGGAGTGCATTTTGATGGGAAAAGGGACAACGGTCAAGAAATGTAACTACGTCACATGGTCCTCAGTTTTTTAGCAATATTCCATCGTTTAAGATGGCAAAAATTACGTTTTTTGTTTTCCAAGCGCTTTTGGAGCGCTTTTATGGATACTTCCCAAAGGCTAGGAAAATGTCCCGTTTGAAACCAATGACCTGGGATTAGTAAATTAATTAACTCAGGAGGCATCGATTTTGATGGGAAATGGTGTTCAACGTTTTTGAATTTTTCCATAATATGGTATCCAAAGACCCGTTTTACCGATTTTTGTGGTAAGTTTGCCTAATTTTTGACACTTATGGCACTTTTGAGTTCCGCAAAATCACTCAAGAGGAGTGCATTTTGATGGAAAAAGGGCCAACGGTCAAGACATGTAACTACGTCACATGGTGCTCAGTGTTTTAGAAATATTCCATCGTTTAAGAGGGCAACAAGGACGTTTTCTATCTTTCAAGCGCTTTTTGAGCGCTTTTATGGATGCTTCTCACAGGCTAGGAAAATGTCCCGTTTGAAATCAATGACATGGGATTAGTAAATACAGTCAGGAGGCATCTAGTTTTATGGGAAATGGTGTTCAATGTTTTTGAATTTTTCCATAATATGGTATCCAAAGACCCGTTTTACCGATTTTTTTGGTAATTTTGCCTTATTTTTGACACTTATGGCACTTTTGAGTTCCGCAAAATCACTCTAGAGGAGTGCATTTTGATGGGAAAAGGGCCAACGGTCAAGACATCTAACTAAGTAACATGGTCCTCAGTTTTTTAGCAATATTCCATCGTTTAAGAGGACAAAAAGGACGTTTTCTGTTTTCCGAGCGCTTTTATGGATGCTTCCCACAGGCTAGGAGAATGTCCCGTTTGAAACCAATAACCTGGTATTAGTAAATACACTCAGGAGGCATCTAGTTTGATGGTAAATGGTGCTCAACTTTTTGGAATTTTTTCCATAATTTGATATCCAAAGACCCGTTTTACCGATTTTTATTGTAATTTTTCCCAATTTGTAGCACATATGGCACTTTTGAGTTCCGCAAAATCACTCAAGAGGAGTGCATTTTGATGGAAAATGGTCCAACGGTCAAGACATGTAACTATGTCACATGGTCCTCAGTGTTTTAGCAATATTCTATCGTTTAAGACGGCAAAAATGACGTTTTCTGTTTTCTGAGCGCTTTTGGAGCGCTTTTATGGATGCTTCCCACAAGCTAGGAAAATGTCCCGTTTCAAACCATTGACCTGGTATTCGTAAATAAACTCAAGAGGCATATAGTTTGATGGGAAATGGTGTTCAACTTTTTGGAATTTGTTCCATAATATGGTGTCCAAAGACCCGTTTTACCGATTTTTGTGGTAATTTTGCCTAATTTTTACAACATGGCACTTTTGAGTTCCGCAAAATCACTCAAGAGGAGTGCATTTTGATGGGAAAATAGCCAACGGTCAAGACAGGTAACTACGTCACATGGTCCTCAGTGTTTTAGCAATATTCAATCGTTTAAGAGGGAATAAAAGACGTTTTCTATTTTCCGAGCGCTTTTGGAGCGCTTTTATGGATGCTTCGCACAGGCTAGGAAAACGTCCGTTTGAAACCAATGACCTGGGATTAGTAAATACACTTAGGATGCATCTAGTTTGATGGTAAATGGTGTTCAAGTTTTTGGAATTTTTTCCATAATATGGTATCCAAAGAACCGTTTTACCGATTTTTGTGGTAATTTCGCCTAATTTTTAGCACTTATGGCAATTTGAGATCTGCAAAATCCCTCAAGAGGAGTGCATTTTGATGGGAAAAGGGCTAACGGTCAAGACATGTAACTACGTCACATGGTCCTCAGTTTTTTAGCAATATTCCATCGATTAAGAGGGCAAAAATGACGTTTTCTATTTTATAAGCGCTTTTATGGATTCTTCCCACAGGCTAGGAAAATGTCCCGTTTGAAACCAATGACCTAGTATTAGTAAAAACACTCAGGAGGCATTTGGTTTGATGGGAAATGGTATTCAACTTTTTGGAATTTTTTCCAAAATATGGTATCCAAAGACCCGTTTTACCGATTTTTGGGGTAATTTTGCCTAATTTTTAGCACTTATGGCAATTTTGAGTTCTCAAAATCACTCTAGAGGAGTGCATTTTGATGGGAAAATATACAACGGTCAAGACATGTAAGTACGTCACATGGTCCTCAATTTTTTTAGCAATATTCCATCGTTTAAGAGGGCAAAAATGACGTTTTCTGTTTTCCGAGCGCTTTTATGGATGCTTCCCACAGGCTATGAAATGTCCCGTTTGAAATCAATGACCTGGAATAGTAAATACACTAAGGAGGCATTTAGTTTGATGGGAAATGGTGTTCAAATTTTTGGAATTTTTTCCATAATATGGTATCCAAAGACCCGTTTTACCGATTTTTGTGGTAATTTTGACTAATTTTTGACACTTACGGCTCTTTTGAGTTCCGAAAAATCACTCAAGAGGAGTGAATTTTGATGTGAAAAAGGCCAACAGTTAAGACATTTAACTAAGTCACATGGTCCTCAGTTTTTTAGCAATATTCCATCGTTTAAGAGGGCAAAAATGACGTTTTCTGTTTTCCGAGCGCTTTTATGGATGCTTTCCACAGGCTAGGAAAATATCCCATTTGAAACAAATGACCTGGTATTAGTAAATACACTCAGGAGGCATCTAGTTTAACGGGAAATGGTTCTCAACTTTTTGGAATTTTTTCCATAATATGGTATCCAAAGACCCGTTTTAAAGATTATTGTGGTAATTTTTTCCAATTTTGAACACATATGGCAATTTTGAGTTCTGCAAAATCACTCAAGAGGACTGCATTTTGAAGGAAAAAAGGCCAACGGTCAAGAGATGTTACTACATCACATGGTCCTCAGTTTTTTAACAATATTCCATCGATTAAGACAGCAAAAATGACGTTTTCTGTTTTCCGAGCGCTTTTGGAGCGCTTTTATGGATGCTTTGCACAGGTTAGGAAAATGTCTCGTTTCAAACCAATGACTGGGATTAGTAAATACACTCAGGAGGCATTTGTTTTGATGGGATCTAAAGACCCGTTTTACCGATTTTTGTGGTAATTTTATCTAAATTTTAGCACTTATGGCAATTTTGAGTTCCGCAAAATCACTCAAGAGGAGTGCATTTTGATGGTGAAAGGGCCAACGGTCAAGACATGTAACTACGTCACATGTTCCTCAGTTTTTTAGCAATATTCCATCGTTTAAGATGGCAAAAAGTATGTTTTCTGTTTTCCGAGCGCTTTTGGAGCGCTTTTATGGATTCTTACCACAGGTTAGGATAATGTCCCATTTGAAACCAATGACCTGGGATTAGTAAATACACTCAGGAGGCATTTAGTTTGATGAAGAATGGTGTTCCACTTTTTGGAATTTTTTTCCATAATATGGTATCCAAAGACCCGTTTTACCGATTTTTGTGGTAATTTTGCCTAATTTTTGACACTTATGGCACTTTTGAGTTCCGCAAAATCACTCAAGAGGAGTGCATTTTGATGGAAAAAGGGCCAACGGTCAAGGCATGTAACTACGTCACATGGTCCTCAGTGTTTTAGCAATATTCCATCGTTTAAGAGGGCAAAAAAGGACGTTTTCTATTTTCCGAGCGCTTTTGGGGCGCTTTTATGGATGCTTCCCAAAGGCTAGGAAAATGTCCCGTTTGAAACCAATGACCTGGGATTAGTAAATAAATTAACTCAGGAGGCATCGATTTTGATGGGAAATGGTTTTCAACGTTTAGGAATTTTTCCATAATATGGTATCCAAAGACCCGTTTTACCGATTTTTGTGATAATTTTGCCTAAGTTTTGACACTTATGGCACTTTTGAGTTCCGCAAAATCACTAAAGAGGAGTGCATTTTGATGGGAAAAGAGCCAACGGTCAAGACATGTCACTACGTCACATGGTCCTTAGTGTTTTAGAAATATTCTATCGTTTAAGAGGGCAAAAAGGACGTTTTCTATTTTCCGAGCGCTTTTATGGATGCTTCCCAATGGCTAGGAAAATGTCCCGTTTGAATCCAATGACCTGGGATTAGTAAATACACTCAGGAGGCATCGAGTTTGATGGGAAATGGTGTTCAACGTTTTGGAATTCTTCCATAATATGGTATCCAAAGACCCGTTTTACCGATTTTTGTGGTAAATTTGCCTAATTTTTGACACTTTTGAGTTCCGCAAAATCACTCAAGAGGAGTGAATTTTGATGGGAAAAGGGCCAACGGTCAAGACATGTCACTACGTCACATGTTCCTCAGTTTTTTAGCAATATTCCATCGTTTAAGACGGCAAAAATGACGTTTTCTGTTTTCCGAGCGCTTTTGGAGTGCTTTTATAGATGCTTCCCACAGCTAGGAAAATGTCCCGTTTTAAACCAATGACCTGTGATTAGTAAATACATTCAGGAGGCATTTCGTTTGATGGGAAATGGTGTTCAACTTTTTGGAATTTTTTCCATAATATGGTATCCAAAGACCCGTTCTACCGATTTTTCTGGTAATTTTGCCTAATTTTTACCACTTATGGCACTTTTGAGTTCCGGAAAATAACTCAAGAGGAGTGCATTTTGATGGGAAAAGGGCCAACGGTCAAGACATGTAACTACGTCACATGGGCCTTAGTTTTTTAGCAATATTCCATCGTTTAAGATGGCAAAAATTACGTTTTCTTTTTTCCGAGCGCTTTTATGGATGCTTCCCACAGGCTAGAAAAATGTCACATTTGAAACCAATGACCTAGGATTAGTAAATACACTCAGTAGGCATCTAGTTTGATGGGAAATGGTGTTCAAGTTTTTGGAATTTGTTCCATAATATGGTATCCAAATACCCGTTTTACCGATTTTTGTGGTAATTTTGCCTAATTTTTACAACATATGACATTTTTGAGTTCCGCAAAATCACTCAAGAGGAGTGCATTTTGATGGGAAAAGAGCCAACGGTCAAGACATGTAACTACGTCACATGGTCCTCAGTGTTTTAGCAATATTCCATCGTTTAAGAGGGCAAAAAGGACGTTTCTTATTTTCCGAGCGCTTTTAGAGCGCTTTTATGGATGCTTCCCAAAGGCTAGGAAAATGTCTCGTTTGAACCAATGACCTGGGATTAGTAAATAAATTAACTCAGGAGGCATCGATTTTGATGGGAAATGGTGTTCAACGTTTTGGAATTTTTCCATAATATGGTATCCAAAGACCCGTTTTACCGATTTTTTTGGTAATTTTGCCTTATTTTTGACACTTATGGCACTTTTGAGTTCCGCAAAATCACTCTAGAGGAGTGCATTTTGATGGGAAAAGGGCCAACGGTCAAGACATCTAACTAAGTCACATGGTCCTCAGTTTTTAGTAATATTCCATCGTTTAAGAGGCAAAAAGGACGTTTCTGTTTTCCGAGCGCTTTTATGGATGCTTCCCACGAAGCTAGGAGAATGTCCCGTTTGAAACCAATAACTTTGGTATTAGTAAATACACTCGGGAGGCATCTAGTTTGATGGTAAATGGTGCTCAAATTTTTGGAATTTTTTCCATAATATGATATCCAAAGACCCGTTTTACCGATTTTTATTGTAATTTTTCCCAATTTTTAGCACGTATGGCACTTTTTAGTTCCGCAAAATCACTCAAGAGGAGTGAATTTTGATGGAAAATGGTCCAACGGTCAAGACATGTAACTATGTCACATGGTCCTCGTTTTTTAGCAATATTCTATCGTTTAAGACTAAGCAAAAGGACGTTTTCTGTTTTACGAGCGCTTTTGGAGCGCTTTTATGGATGCTTCCCACAAGCTAGGAATATATCCCGTTTCAAACCATTGACCTGGTATTCGTAAATACACTCAAGAGGCATATAGTTTGATGGGAAATGGTGCTCAACTTTTTGGAATTTGTTCCATAATATGGTGTCCAAAGACCCGTTTTACCGATTTTTGAGGTAATTTACCTAATTTTTACAACATGGCACTTTTGAGTTCGCAATATCACTCAAGAGGAGTGCATTTTTATGGGAAAATAGCCAACGGTCAAGACATGTAACTACGTCACATGGTCCTCAGTGTTTTAGCAATAGTACATCGTTTAAGAGGGAAAAAAAACGTTTTCTATTTTCCGAGCGCTTTTGGAGCGCTTTTATGGATGCTTTCCACAGGCTAGGGAAATATCCCATTTGAAACAAATGACCTGGTATTAGTAAATACACTCAGGTGGCATGTAGTTTAACAGGAAATGGTTCTCAACTTTTTGGAATTTTTTCCATAATATGGTATCCAAAGACCCGTTTTACCGATTTTTGTGGTAATTTTGCCTAATTTTTGACACTTATGGCACTTTTGAGTTCCGCAAAATCACTCAAGAGGAGTGCATTTTGATGGGAAAAGGGCCAACGGTCAAGACATGTCACTACGTCACATGGTCCTCAGTTTTTTAGCAATATTCCATCGTTTTAGACGGCAAAAATGACGTTTTCTGTTTCCCGAGCGCTTTTGGAGTGCTTTTATAGATGCTTCCCACAGGCTAGGAAAATGTCTCGTTTTAAACCAATGACTTGTGATTAGTAAATACATTCAGGAGGCATTTCGTTTGATGGGAAATGGTGTTCAACCTTTTGGAATTTTTTCCATAATATGGTATCCAAAGACCCGTTCTACCGATTTTTCTGGTAATTTTGCCTAATTTTTACCACTTATGGCACTTTTGAGTTCCGGAAAATAACTCAAGAGGAGTGCATTTTGATGGGAAAAGGGCCAACGGTCAAGACATGTAACTACGTCACATGGGCCTTAGTTTTTTAGCAATATTCCATCGTTTAAGATGGCAAAAATTACATTTTCTTTTTTCCTAGCGCTTTTATGGATGCTTCCGACAGGCTAGAAAAATGTCCCATTTGAAACCAATGACCTAGGATTAGTAAATACACTCAGTAGGCATCTAGTTTGATGGGAAATGGTGTTCAAGTTTTTGGAATTTGTTCCATAATATGGTATCCAAAGACCCGTTTTACCGATTTTTGTGGTAATTTTTCCTAATTTTTACAACATATGACATTTTTTGAGTTCCGCAAAATCTCTCAAGAGGAGTGCATTTTGATGGTAAAAGAGCCAACGGTCAAGACATGTTACTACGTCACATGGTCCTCAGTGTTTTAGCAATATTCCATCGTTTAAGAGGGCAAAAAGGACGTTTTCTATTTTCCGAGCGCTTTTGGAGCGCTTTTATGGATGCTTCCCAAAGGCTAGGAAAATGTCTCGTTTGAAACCAATAACCTGGGATTAGTAAATAAATTAACTCAGGAGGCATCGATTTTGATGGGAAATGGTGTTCAACGTTTTGGAATTGTTCCATAATATGGTATCCAAAGACCCGTTTTACCGATTTTTTTGGTAATTTTGCCTTATTTTTGACACTTATGGGACTTTTGAGTTCCGCAAAATCACTCTAGAGGAGTGCATTTTGATGGGAAAAGGGACAACGGTCAAGACATGTAACTATGTCACATGGTCCTCAGTTTTTTACCAGTATTCCATCGTTTAAAAGGGCAAAAAGGACGTTTTCTGTTTTCTCGGTAACTTTTATGGATGCTTCCCACAAGCTAGGAGAATGTCCCGTTTGAAACCAATAACCTGGTATTAGTAAATACACTCAGGAGGCATCTAGTTTGATGGTAAATGGTGCTCAACTTTTTGGAATTTTTTCCATAATATGATATCCAAAGACCCGTTTTACCGATTTTTATTGTAATTTTTCCCAATTTTTAGCACATATGGCACTTTTGAGTTCCGCAAAATCACTCAAGAGGAGTGCATTTTGATGGAAAATGGTCCAACGGTCAAGACATGTAACTATGTCACATGGTCCTCAGTGTTTTAGCAATATTCTATCGTTTAAGACGGCCAAAAGGACGTTTTCTGTTTTCTGAGCGCTTTTGGAGCGCTTTTATGGATGCTTCCCACAAGCTAGGAAAATGTCCCGTTTCAAACCATTGACCTGGTATTCGTAAATACACTCAAGAGGCATATAGTTTGATGGGAAATGGTGCTCAAGTTTTTGGAATTTGTTCCATAATATGGTGTCCAAAGACCCGTTTTACCGATTTTTGAGGTAATTTTGCCTAATTTTTACAACATGGCACTTTTGAGTTCGCAAAATCACTCAAGAGGAGTGCATTTTTATGGGAAAATAGCCAACGGTCAAGACATGTAACTACGTCACATGGTCCTCAGTGTTTTAGCAATATTCCATCGTTTAAGAGGGAAAAAAAGACGTTTTCTATTTTCCGAGCGCTTTTGGAGCGCTTTTATGGATGCTTCTCACGGGCTAGGAAAACGTCCGTTTGAAACCAATGACCTGGGATTAGTAAATACACTTAAGATGCATCTAGTTTGATGGGAAATGGTGTTCAAGTTTTTGGAATTTTTTCCATAATATGGCATCCAAAGAACCGTTTTACCGATTTTTGTGGTAATTTCGCCTAATTTTTAGCACTTATGGCAATTTGAGTTGTGCAAAATCACTCAACAGGAGTGCATTTTGATGGGAAAAGGGACAACGGTCAAGACATGTAACTACGTCACATGGTCCTCAGTTTTTTAGCAATATTCCATCGATTAAGAAGGCAAAAATGACGTTTTCTGTTTTCTAAGCGCTTTTATGGATTCTTCCCACAGGCTAGGAAAATGTCCCGTTTGAAACTAATGACCTAGTATTAGTAAAAACACTCACGACGCATTTGGTTTGTTGGGAAATGGTATTCAACTTTTTGGAATTTTTTACAAAATATGGTATCCAAAGACCCGTTTTACCGATTTTTGGGGTAATTTTTCCTAATTTTTAGCCCTTATGGCAATTTTGAGTTCTCAAAATCACTCTAGAGGAGTGCATTTTGATGGGAAAATATACAACGGTCAAGACATGTAACTACGTCACATGGTCCTCAATTTTTTTAGCAATATTCCATCGTTTAAGAGGGCAAAAATGACGTTTTTTGTTTTCCGAGCGCTTTTATGGATGCTTCCCACATGCTATGAAATGTCCCGTTTGAAACCAATGACCTGGAATAGTAAATACACTAAGGAGGCATCTAGTTTGATGGGAAATGGTGTTCAAATTTTTGGAATTTTTTCCATAATATGGTATCCAAAGACCCGTTTTACTGATTTTTGTGGTAATTTTGACTAATTTTTAACACTTACGGCTCTTTTGAGTTCCGCAAAATCACTCAAGAGGAGTGAATTTTGATGGGAAAAGGGTCAACAGTTAAGACATTTAACTAAGTCACACGGTCCTCAGTTTTTTAGCAATATTCCATCGTTTAAGAGGGCAAAAATGACGTTTTCTGTTTTCCGAGCGCTTTTATGGATGCTTTCCACAGGCTAGGAAAATATCCAATTTGAAACAAATGACCTGGTATTAGTAAATACACTCATGAGGCATCTAGTTTAACGGGAAATGGTTCTCAACTTTTTGGAATTTTTTCCAAAATATGGTATCCAAAGACCCGTTTTACCGATTTTTGTGGTAATTTTATCTAAATTTTAGCACTTATGGCAATTTTGAGTTCCGCAAAATCACTCAAGAGGAGTGCATTTTGATGGTGAAAGGGCCAACGGTTAAGACATGTAACTACGTCACATGGTCCTCAGTTTTTTAGCAATATTCTATCGTTTAAGATGGCAAAAAGTATGTTTTCTGTTTTCCGAGCGCTTTTGGAGCGCTTTTATGGATGCTTTCCACAGGTTAGGAAAATGTCCCATTTCAAACCAATGACCTGGGATTAGTAAATACACTCAGGAGGCATTTGTTTTGATGGGAAATGGTGTTCAACTTTTTGGAATTTTTTCCAAAATATGGTATCCAAAGACCCGTTTACCGATTTTTGTGGTAATTTTATCTAAATTTTAGCACTTATGGCAATTTTGAGTTCCGCAAAATCACTCAAGAGGAGTGAATTTTGATGGTGAAAGGGCCAACGGTCAAGACATCTAACTACGTCACATGGTCCTCAGTTTTTTAGCAATATTCCATCGTTTAAGTTGGCAAAAAGTATGTTTTCTGTTTTCCGAGCGCTTTTGGAGTGCTTTTATGGATTCTTACCACATGCTAGGATAATGTCCCATTTGAAACCAATGACCTGGGATTAGTAAATACACTCAGGAGGCATTTAGTTTGATGAATAATGGTGTTCCACTTTTTGGAATTTTTTTCCATAATATGGTATCCAAAGACCCGTTTTACCGATTTTTGTGGTAATTTTGCCTAATTTTTGACACTTATGGCACTATTGAGTTCCGCAATATCACTCAAGAGGAGTGCATTTTGATGGGAAAAGGGCCAACGGTCAAGACATGTAACTACGTCACATGGTCCTCAGTTTTTTAGCAATATTCCATCGATTAAGAAGGCAAAAATGACGTTTTCTGTTTTCTAAGCGCTTTTATGGATTCTTCCCACTGGCTAGGAAAATGTCCCGTTTGAAACCAATGACCTAGTATTAGTAAAAACACTCAGGAGGCATTTGGTTTGATGGGAAATGGTATTCAACTTTTTGGAGTTTTTTCCAAAATATGGTATCCAAAGACCCGTTTTACCGATTTTTGGGGTAATTTTGCCTAATTTTTAGCACTTATGGCAATTTTGAGTTCTCAAAATCACTCTAGAGGAGTGCATTTTGATGGGAAAATATACAACGGTCAAGACATGTAACTACGTCACATGTTCCTCAATTTTTTTAGCAATATTCCATCGTTTAAGAGGGCAAAAATGACGTTTTCTGTTTTCCGAGCGCTTTTATGGATGCTTCCCACAGGCTCTTAAATGTCCCGTTTGAAACCAATGACCTGGAATAGTAAATACACTAAGGAGGCATCTAGTTTGATGGGAAATGGTGTTCAAATTTTTTGTATTTTTTCATAATATGGTATCCAAAGACCCGTTTTACTGATTTTTGTGGCAATTTTGACCCATTTTTAACACTTACGGCTCTTTTGAGTTCCGCAAAATCACTCAAGAGGAGTGAATTTTGATGGGAAAAGGGCCAACAGTTAAGACATTTAACTAAGTCACACGGTCCTCAGTTTTTTAGCAATATTCCATCGTTTAAGAGGGCAAAAATGACGTTTTCTGTTTTCCGAGCGCTTTTATGGATGCTTTCCACAGGCTAGGAAAATATCCCATTTGAAACAAATGACCTGGTATTAGTAAATACACTCAGGAGGCATCTAGTTTAACGGGAAATGGTTCTCAACTTTATGGAATTTTTTCCATAATATGGTATCCAAAGACCCGTTTTACCGATTATTGTGGTAATTTTTTCCAATTTTTAACACATATGGCACTTTTGAGTTCTGCAAAATCACTCAAGAGGAGTGAATTTTGAAGGAAAAAGGGCCAACGGTCAATACATGTCACTACGTCACATGGTCCTCAGTTTTTTAGCAATATTCCATCGATTAAGACGGCAAAAATGACGTTTTCTGTTTTCCGAGCGCTTTTGGAGCGCTTTTATGGATGCTTTCCACAGGTTAGGAAAATGTCCCGTTTCAAACCAATGACCTGGGATTAGTAAATACACTCAGGAGGCATTTGTTTTGATGGGAAATGGTGTTCAACTTTTTGGAATTTTTTCCAAAATATGGTATCCAAAGACCTGTTTTACCGATTTTTGTGGTAATTTTATCTAAATTTTAGCACTTATGGCAATTTTGAGTTCCGCAAAATCACTCAAGAGGAGTGAATTTTGATGGTGAAACGGCCAACGGTCAAGACATGTAACTACGTCACATGGTCCTCAGTTTTTTAGCAATATTTCATCGTTTAAGATGGCAAAAAGTATGTTTTCTGTTTTCCGAGCGCTTTTGGAACGCTTTTATGGATTCTTACCACATGCTAGGATAATGTCCCATTTGAAACCAATGACCTGGGATTAGTAAATACACTCGGGAGGCATTTAGTTTGATGAAGAATGGCGTTCCATTTTTTGGAATGTTTTTCCATAATATGGTATCTAAAGACCCGTTTTACCGATTTTTGTGGTAATTTTGCCTAATTTTTGACACTTATGGTACTTTTGAGTTCCGCAAAATCACTCAAGAGGAGTGCATTTTGATGGAAAAAGGGCCAACGGTCAAGACATGTAACTATGTCACATGGTCCTCAGTGTTTTAGCAATATTCCATCGTTTAAGAGGGCAAAAAGGACGTTTTCTGTTTTCCGAGCGCTTTTGGAGCACTTTACGGATGCTTCCCAAAGGCTAGGAAAATGTCCCGTTTGAAACCAGTGACCCGGGATTAGTAAATAAATTAACTCAGGAGGCATCGATTTTGATGGGAAATGGTTTTCAACGTTTAGGAATTTTTCCATAATATGGTATCCAAAGACCCGTTTTACCGATTTTTGTGGTAATTTTGCCTAATTGACACTTATGGCACTTTTGAGTTCCGCAAAATCACTAAAGAGGAGTGCATTTTGATGGGAAAATAGCCAACGGTCAAGACATGTCACTACGTCACATGGTCCTCAGTGTTTTAGAAATATTCTATCGTTTAAGAGGGCAAAAAGGACGTTTTCTATTTTCCGAGCGCTTTTATGGATGCTTCCCAATGGCTAGGAAAATGTCCCGTTTGAATCCAATGACCTGGGATTAGTAAATACACTCAGGAGGCATCGATTTTGATGGGAAATGGTGTTCAACGTTTTGGAATTCTTCCATAATATGGTATCCAAAGACCGTTTCTGATTTTTGTGGTAATTTTGCCTAATTTTTGACACTTTTGAGTTCCGCAAAATCACTCAAGAGGAGTGAATTTTGATGGGAAAAGGGCCAACGGTCGAGACATGTAACTACTTCACATGGTCCTCAGTTTTTTAGCAATATTCCATCGATTAAGAGGGCAAAAATGACGTTTTCTGTTTTCCGAGCGCTTTTATGGATGCTTCACACAGGCTAGGAAAATGTCCCGTTTGAAACCAATGACCTGGAATAGTAAATACACTAAGGAGGCATCTAGTTTGATGGGAAATGGTGTTCAACTTTTTGGAATTTTTTCCATAATATTGTATCCAAAGACCCGTTTTACCGATTTTTTGTGGTAATTTTGACTTATTTTTGACACTTATGGCACTTTTGAGTTCTGCAAAATCACTCAAGAGGAGTGCATTTTGATGGGAAAAGGGCCAACAGTCAAGACATGTAACTAAGTCAGATGGTCCTCAGTTTTTTAGCAATATTCCATCGTTTAAGAGGGCAAAAATGGCGTTTTCTATTTTCCTATGCGGTTTTATGGATGCTTTCCACAGGCTAGGAAAATATCCCGTTTGAAACAAATAACCTGGTATTAGTAAATACACTCGGGAGGCATCTAGTTTAATGGGAAATGGTACTCAACTTTTTGGAATTTTTTCCATAATATGGTATCCAAAGACCTGTTTTACCGATTATTGTGGTAATTTTTCCTAATTTTTAACATATATGGCACTTTTGAGTTCTGCAAAATCACTCAAGAGGAGTGCATTTTGAAGGAAAAAGGGACAACAGTCAAGACATGTCACTACGTCACATGGTCTTCAATTTTTTTAGCAATATTCCATCGTTTAAGACGGCAAAAATAACGTTTTCTGTTTTCCGAGCGCTTTTGGAGCGCTTTTATGGATGCTTTCCACAGGTTAGGAAAATGTCACGTTTCAAACCATTGACCTGGGATTAGTAAATACACTCAGGAGGCATTTGTTTTGATGGGAAATGGTGTTCAAATTTTTGGATTTTTTTCCAAAATATGGTATCCAAAGACCCGTTTTACCGATTTTTGTGGTAATTTTGTCTAATTTTTAGCACTTATGGCAATTTTGAGTTCCGAAAAATCACTCAAGAGGAGTGCATTTTGATGGTGGAAGGGCCAACGGTCAAGACATGTAACTACGTCACATGGTCCTCGGTTTTTTTTTAGTAATATTCCATCGTTTAAGATGGCAAAAAGTACGTTTCTGTTTTCCGAGCGCTTTTAGAGCGCTTTTATGGATTCTTACCATAGGCTAGGATATAGTCCCATTTGAAACCAATGACATGGGATTAGTAAATACACTCAGGAGGCATTTAGTTCGATGAAGAATGGTGTTCTACTTTTTGGAATTTTTTTCCATAATATGGTATCCAAAGACCCGTTCTACCGATTTTTCTGGTAATTTTGCCTAATTTTTACCACTTATGGCACTTTTGAGTTTCGGAAAATCACTCAAGAGGTGTGCATTTTGAGGGGAAAAGGGCCAACGTTCAATACATGTAACTTTGTCACATGGTCCTCAGTTTTTTAGCAATATTCCATCGTTTAAGAGGGCAAAAAGGATGTTATATGTTTTTGGAGCGCTTTTATGGATGCTTCCCACAGGCTAGGAAAATGTATCATTTGAAACCAATGACCTAGGATTAGTAAATACACTCAGGAGGCATCTAGTTTGATGGGAAATGGTGTTCGAATTTTTTGAATTTGTTCCATAATATGGTATCCAAAGACCCGTTATATCGATTTTTGTGGTAATTTTACCTAATTTTTACAACATATGCCACTTTTGAGTTCCGCAAAATCACTCAAGAGGAGTGCATTTTGAAGGAAAAAGGGCCAACGGTCAAGACATGTAACTAACTCACATGGTCCTCGGTTTTTTATCAATATTCCATCGTTTAAGATGGCAAAAAGTACGTTTTCTGTTTTCCGAGCGCTTTTGGAGCGCTTTTATGGATTCTTACTACATGAAAGGATAATTTCCCATTTGAAACCAATGACCTGGGATTAGTAAATACACTCAGGAGGCATTTAGTTTGATGAAGAATGGTGTTCCACTATTTGGAATTTTTTTCCATAATATGGTATCCAAAGACCCGTTCTACCGATTTTTCTGGTAATTTTGCCTAATTTTACCACTTCTGGCACTTTTGAGTTCCGGAAAATCACTCAAGAGGTGTGCATTTTGATGGGAAAAGGGCCAACGGTCAACAAATGTAACTTTGTCACATGGTCCTCAGTTTTTTAGCAATATTCCATCGTTTAAGAGGGCAAAAAGGATGTTATCTGTTCTTGGAGCGATTTTATGGATGCTTCCCACAGGCTAGGAAAATGTCCCATTTGAAACCAATGACCTGGAATAGTAAATACACTAAGGAGGCATCTAGTTTGATGGGAAATGGTGTTCAACTTTTTGGAATTTTTTCCATAATATTGTTTCCAAAGACCCGTTTTACCGATTTTTTGTGGTAATTTTGACTTATTTTTGACACTTATGGCACTTTTGAGTTCGCAAAATCACTCAAGAGGAGTGCATTTTGATGGGAAAAGGGCCAACAGTTAAGACATGTAACTAAGTCAGATGGTCCTCAGTTTTTTAGCAATATTCCATCGTTTAAGAGGGCAAAAATGACGTTTTCTATTTTCCGGGCGGTTTTATGGATGCTTTCCACAGGCTAGGAAAATATCCCGTTTGAAACAAATAACCTGGTATTAGTAAATACACTCGGGAGGCATCTAGTTTAATGGGAAATGGTACTCAACTTTTTGGAATTTTTTCCATAATATGGTATCCAAAGACCATTTCTACCCATTATTGTGGTAATTTTTCCTAATTTTTAACATATATGGCACTTTTGAGTTCGCAAAATCACTCAAGAGGAGTGCATTTTGAAGGAAAAAGGGACAATACCAAGACATGTCACTACGTCACATGGTCTTCAATTTTTTTAGCAATATTCCATCGTTTAAGACGGCAAAAATAACGTTTTCTGTTTTCCGAGCGCTTTTGGAGCGCTTTTATGGATGCTTTCCACAGGTTAGGAAAATGTCACGTTTCAAACCATTGACCTGGGATTAGTAAATACACTCAGGAGGCATTTGTTTTGATGGGAAATGGTGTTCAAATTTTTGGATTTTTTTCCAAAATATGGTATCCAAAGACCCGTTTTACCGATTTTTGTGGTAATTTTGTCTAATTTTTAGCACTTATGGCAATTTTGAGTTCCGAAAAATCACTCAAGAGGAGTGCATTTTGATGGTGGAAGGGCCAACGGTCAAGACATGTAACTACGTCACATGGTCCTCAGTTTTTTTTAGTAATATTCCATCGTTTAAGATGGCAAAAAGTACGTTTTCTGTTTTCCGAGCGCTTTTAGAGCGCTTTTATGGATTCTTACCATAGGCTAGGATATAGTCCCATTTGAAACCAATGACATGGGATTAGTAAATACACTCGGGAGGCATTTAGTTCGATGAAGAATGGTGTTCTACTTTTTGGAATTTTTTTCCATAATATGGTATCCAAAGACCCGTTCTACCGATTTTTCGGTAATTTTGCCTAATTTTTACCACTTATGGCACTTTTGAGTTTCGGAAAATCACTCAAGAGGTGTGCATTTTGAGGGAAAAGGGCCAACGTTCAATACATGTAACTTTGTCACATGGTCCTCGCTTTTTTAGCAATATTCCATCGTTTAAGAGGGCAAAAAGGATGTTATATGTTTTTGGAGCGCTTTTATGGATGCTTCCCACAAGCTAGGAAAATGTATCATTTGAAACCAATGACCTAGGATTAGTAAATACACTCGGGAGGCATCTAGTTTGATGGGAAATGGTGTTCGAATTTTTGAATTTGTTCCATAATATGGTATCCAAAGACCCGTTATATCGATTTTTGTGGTAATTTTACCTAATTTTTACAACATATGCCACTTTTGAGTTCCGCAAAATCACTCAAGAGGAGTGCATTTTGAAGGAAAAAGGGCCAACGGTCAAGACATGTAACTAACTCACATGGTCCTCGGTTTTTTATCAATATTCCATCGTTTAAGATGGCAAAAGTACGTTTTACTTTTCCGAGCGCTTTTGGAGCGCTTTTATGGATTCTTACTACATGAAAGGATAATTTCCCATTTGAAACCAATGACTGGGATTAGTAAATACACTGGGAGGCATTTAGTTTGATGAAGAATGGTGTTCCACTATTTGGAATTTTTTTCCATAATATGGTATCCAAAGACCCGCTTCTACCGATTTTTCTGGTAATTTTGCCTAATTTTACCACTTCTGGCACTTTTGAGTTCCGGAAAATCACTCAAGAGGTGTGCATTTTGATGGGAAAAGGGCCAACGGTCAACAAATGTAACTTTGTCACATGGTCCTCAGTTTTTTAGCAATATTCCATCGTTTAAGAGGGCAAAAAGGATGTTATCTGTTCTTGGAGCGATTTTATGGATGCTTCCCACAGGCTAGGAAAATGTCCCATTTGAAACCAATGACCTAGGATTAGTAAATACACTCAGGAGGCATCTAGCTTGATGGGAAATGGTGTTCAACTTTTTGGAATTTGTTCCATAATATAGTATCCAAAGACCCGTTTTACCGATTTTTGTGGTAATTTTGCCTAGTTTTTACAACATATGACACTTTTGAGTTCCGCAAAATCACTCAAGAGGAGTGCATTTTGATGGGAAAAGAGCCAACGGTCAAGACATGTAACTACGTCACATGGTCCTCAGTGTTTTAGCAATATTTCATCGTTTAAGAGGGCAAAAAGGACGTTTTCTATTTTCCGAGTGCTTTTGGAGAGCTTTTATGGATGCTTCCCAAAGGCTAGGAAAATATCCCATTTGAAACCAATGACCTGGGATTAGTAAATAAATTAAATCAGGAGGCATCGATTTTGATGGGAAATGGTGTTCAACGTTTTGTAATTTTTCCATAATATGGTATCCAAAGACACGTTTTACCGATTTTTTTGGTAATTTTGCCTTATTTTTGACACTTATGGCACTTTTGAGTTCCGCAAAATCACTCAAGAGGAGTGCATTTTGATGCGAAAAGGGCCAACGGTAAAGACATGTAACTAAGTCACATGGTCCTCAGTTTTTTAGCAATATTCCATCGTTTAAGAGGGCAAAAAGGACGTTTTCTGTTTTCCGAGCGCTTTTATGAATGCTTCCCACAGGCTAGGAAAATATCCCGTTTGAAACCACTGACCTGGTATTAGTAAATACACTCAGGTGGCATCAATTTTTAACACATATGGCACTTTTGAGTTCCGCAAAATCACTCAAGAGGAGTGCATTTGAAGAAAAAAGGGCCAACGGTCAAGACATGTCACTACGTCACATGGTCCTCAGTTTTTTAGCAATATTCCATCGACTAAAAGGGCAAAAAGGACGTTTTCTGTTTTCTAAGCGCTTTTATGTATTCTTCCCACAGGCTAGGAAAATGTCCCGTTTGAAACCAATGACCTGGTATTAGTAAAAACACTCAGGAGGCATCGTGTTTGATTGGAAATGGTGTTCCACTTTTTGGAATTTTTTCCATAATATGTTATCCAAAGACCCGTTTTACGGATTTTTTTGGTAATTTTGCCTAATTTTTAGCACTTATAGCACTTTTGAGTTCCGCAAAATCACTCAAGAGGAGTGCATTTTGATGGAAAATGGTCCAGCGGTCAAGAAATGTAACTACGTCACATGGTCCTCAGTTTTTTTAGTAATATTCCATCGTTTAAGACCGCAAAAAGGACGTTTTCTGTTTTCTGAGCGCTTTTATGGATGCTTCCCACAAGCTAGGAAAATGTCCCATTTCAAACCAATGACCTGGGATTAGTAAATACACTCAGAAGGCATTTAGTTTGATGGGAAATGGTGTTAACCTTTTTGGAATTTTTTCCAAAATATGGAATCCAAAGACCCGTTTTACCGATTTTTGTGGTAATTTTGCCTAATTTTTAGCACTTATGGAAATTTTGAGTTCTCAAATCACTCTAGAGGAGTGCATTTTGATGGGAAAAGGGCCAACGGTCAAGACATGTAACTACGTCACATGGTCCTCAGTTTTTTAGCAATATTCCATCGTTTAAAAGGGCAAAAATGACGTTTTCTGTTTTCCGAGCGCTTTTATGGATGCTTCCCACAGACTAGGAAATGTCCCGTTTGAAACCAATGACCTGGAATGTAAATGCACTAAGGAGGCATCTAGTTTGATGGGAAATGGTACTCAAATATTTGGAATTTTTTCCATAATATGGTATCCAAAGACCCATTTTACCGATTTTTGAGGTAATTTTGACTGATTTTTGACACTTATGGCACTTTTGAGTTCCGCAAAATCACTCAAGAGGAGTGCATTTTGATGGGAAAAGGGCCAACAGTCAAGACATGTAACTAAGTCACATGGTCCTCCGTTTTTTAGCAATATTCCATCGTTTAAGAGGGCAAAAACGACGTTTTCTGTTTTTCTAGCGCTTTTATGGATGCTTTCCACAGGTTAGGAAAATGTCCCGTTTGAAACAAATGACCTGGGATTAGTAAATACACTCAGGAGGCATTTTGTTTGATGGGAAATGGTGCTTAACTTTTTGGAATTTTTTCCATAATATGGTATCCAAAGACCCGTTTTACTGATTATTGTGGTAATTTTGTCTAATTTTTAGCACTTATGGCAATTTTGATTTCCGCAAAATCACTCAAGAGGAGTGCATTTTGATGGTGAAAGGGCCAATGGTCAAGACATGTAACTACGTCACATGGTCCTCAGTTTTTTAGCAATATTCCATCGTTTAAGATGGCAAAAAGTACGTTTTCTGTTTTCCGAGCGCTTTTGGAGCGCTTTTATGGATTCTTACCACATGCTAGGATAATTTCCCATTTGAATCCAATGACCTGAGATTAGTAAATACACTCAGGAGGCATTTAGTTTGATGAAGAATGGTGTTCCACTTTTTGGAATTTTTTTCCATAATATGGTATCCAAAGACCCGTTCTACCGATTTTTCTATTAATTTTGCCTAATTTTACCACTTCTGGCACTTTTGAGTTCCGGAAAATCAGTCAAGAGGTGTGCATTTTGATGGGAAAAGGGCCAACGGTCAAGACATGTTACTTTGTCACATGGTCCTCAGTTTTTTAGCAATATTCCATCGTTTAAGAGGGCAAAAAGGACGTTATCAGTTTTTGGAGCGCTTTTATGGATGCTTCCCACAGGCTAGGAAAATGTCCCATTTGAAACCAATGACCTAGGATTAGTAAATACACTCAGGAGGCATCTAGTTTGATGGGAAATGGTGTTCAAATTTTTGTAATTTGTTCTATAATATGTTATCAAAGACCCGTTTTACCGATTTTTGTGGTAATTTTTCCTAGTTTTTACAACATATGACACTTTTGAGTTCCGCAAAATCACTCAAGAGGAGTGTATTTTGATGGGAAAAGAGCCAACGGTCAAGACATGTAATTACGTCACATGGTCCTCAGTGTTTTAGCAATAATCCATCGTTTAAGAGGGCAAAAAGGACGTTTTCTATTTTCCGAGCGCTTTTGGAGAGCTTTTATGGATGCTTCCCAAAGGCTAGGAAAATGTCCCGTTTGAAACCAATGACATGGGATTAGTAAATAAATTAAATCAGGAGGCATCGATTTTGATGGGAAATGGTGTTCAACATTTTGGAAATTTTCCATAATATGGTATCCAAAGACCCGTTTTACCGATTTTTGTGGTAATTTTGCCTAATTTTTGACACTTATGGCACTTTTGAGTTCCGCAAAATCACTCAAGAGGAGTGCATTTTGATGGGAAACGGGCCAATGATGCGTGTCGTTAACCACAACAAATTAATCAATATTTTTCCACCTAATTAACAAGTAATATAGTGTAGTCAAGTTCGTTCCCACGAGGAGCAAGAGATTCTAGTTGTAAAAATTGTCACAAAAGGGGGGTGTAAAGCAAAAGAAAATAAAAAAAACAATTAAAAGTTAAAGTTGAAATCAATAAGAGAGACAAGATCAAGGAATCCTTCTTTGTTGCAAAAAAATGATTCAAGTTATGTTTTTCATCTACATGTTATTAGTCACAGATTATCACCAACCATAGGATAGCAGGTTCGCTTAGCTAGCCCCAAAATCCCTTATTTCACTGAGTAACAAGTCCTCTTAGTTATCACATTCTATTCAAAAGAACCACCTTGAGGTTCGCTTACAAGATGTAATTCCCCGAATGCATTAAGATCTATGAATTTAGGTTTAGTACTAGTAGTTACACTCGGTTCGCTTGGTCCACTTTCTAGCGTTGTTTTTACACACAATCGCTCCACGGAATCCCTCCGCAAGGTCTCGTGATTTCTACTTGTGTAAAGTGTCGAGAACGATTACGTATTCCCTAACTTATACTAGATTTAGATCAAATTAACAAATCAATTTAGCGTGCACTCTAAATAATCTATCAATCAACCATGAATGTATAAACATTCGTATTAGTAAAAACAAACGATAATCATGTGAAAAACTTCAAGATAGAATTGAAAACAAAACTCAAATAATGTTAAGAACTAGGAATTCATCCTCGATCAATAATAAAATTATCTACTCATGTTAAGGAGTTCACACAAAGAATAAAGAAAAGTGAAGTGTTGTGTGTGTAGAGAGATGTGTAAAAAGATATGTCAAAGTGTGTAGAGAACTTCTCTACTTATAGGCTTCAATGTTCTCCAAATCTTCCAAGGAATAGAATCCTCATTCCATAATAATTCAATTTCCAAATTCAAGTCTTTCTCATCTTCCATCTTCTCTTACCAAATTTAAGCCAAATTCTCCATCCAATTCCAAGTCCAAGTTTTCACACCCATGAGTAGAATCCACACAAAAATCTCGTAATTTTGGTCGCCGGAAAGCGGTATTATGGCCGAATTTGGCGGAATCCGACTCGAAATCTTCTTCTCCGTTGACGAATATTCGTCACGGCACCGGGCCTGTTAACGGTCAAAACAGTCAAGTTGTTAGTCAAGGAGTCAAAGGAAGAAAGAGTCACTGAAGGTTAAATGCTCTAAGTCGTGGTCCGACTCGTTTGGATCGTTCATCGGACTCACCGAACTCAGTGTACCGAATCACCGAGTTGACTCATCTAAATGAAACTCCAGCCGAGTTTAAATTTTTATAGAACTTTCTCACCAAATTCAGGCCTCGAGTTTTCAGCTCCATCCTGCTTAAGAATCCTACACATACATCTAGTGTTTCATTGCAATCATTCATACGCAGCTCCATTTTATAACACCCTTCAGCTCTGCTTCATACTCTTCCCTGCAATGCCATACACATCCTGCAGGTTAGCTTCATGTCATTCCCGGCTTAGCAGCACCATGACAAGCCCATAATCACTCCAACATCGAACCTGTAATCAATTCTCAATACCAGCTGCTTCAATTCCACCTCTATTATAACCCATTTTCCGTTTCGATTACAGCCACACAAACTGGTTCTCAAACCACAGACCCATTCATCCCATGCATTTCCTGATGAACTCAGAGAACCCATTCTCTATTAACCCATGGTAGCAACAGTACCACCTTCATCTACAGATCCCCTTAAACAACACCACCAGAGATTCGAGCTTCAATTGAACAGCAGTAGACCCCAATTCCTTCAAACCCTGGCATAAATTCATCTTCGATTTCTTCTCTCCGTCTCACAAATTCGACATCACCTAAATCACAAGACCACTTTTCCATCTTCTCCTTCTCTGATTTCCATCGATATCATCTTCAGTTCATGGCCACCTCCGATTCATCTTTCGCTCCATTTGGAATTCTGCTCAAGACCCATTAGCAGAAACTACTCAATCCCTCCTTCCAAATCGATCTCGATCTCTCAATCGGTTTCGAATTCAACCGTAGCAGCAACACAACTTTCTATCCCTCGGTTCAATTCCGTAAAGAGGAAAAGCTATCTTGGTTGAACATCGACCACCATTTCTTAGTGTTCTTCTCAATATCTCGGATTCACAGCGGCAACAGCTCTCTCTCGGTTTCAGGTATGGGATGAATACACGAAAATAATGAATAGAAGAGATGACTCTTCTCGATTTAGGGTTGGAGTTGGATCAGTACACCCCAGGATATGTGCACCCGATAATTACACCCACTCATAAATGATAAGGGTTACCTTGAACGACATCCCCTTAATTAATTCTGGATGTATTTAGCACTTTCTTCCAAAAGAGTTGCCCCTTAACCTTGACTGGGCTCCAGATAGTGTTCGCCCATGAAATGACAATTTTTTCCTTTTGCTCAAATAGAGTAATTTCTTCTTCTTTTCCTCCGCATGACTTAAAAACAAACGTAAAATACAAAATTCACACGAAAAATAGCAAAGAAAGCATAAACTCTAGATAGTAAATACGGTGTATTCTACACCTATCAAATTCCCCCACACTTAGACTTTGCTAGTCCTCGAGCAAATCAAACTAAAACTTACAACTTCAAAGCGTTCAAGCGTCCCAAGCATCCAAGGAGTTATGAGGACATAGATTTTCTGCATGCTAGTAATAAGAAGTTAGAAATACTAAAGAACATATTCTCATTCTTAAATGTTGAGTGAGAAATAACCACACCATAATGAGAGAACACGTGTTTGAGAAACGATCAATAAGCATTTCGCCTCGACTTCGCCTCACCAAAAAGATTTTATGATAATTGCACTCAAAAAGACGGCTTTTTTATGGGTCTCACATGTGCAGGTAGGAATGAAGAGAGAATTCCTGCAACACGTTGAATGGTGGGAAGGACAACTTCCAAATATTTTAAAAACCCACATCTTTTAACATTTTGAAAAACCATTTTTCCGACGATCTCTAAGAAAGGAAATCAACCACTATTATCGAGGATGAGATTACTTACTCACCTTCACATCCGATCGCCAATTATGATAACACCACTCTCACGGCATCCAATAAAAACGTCTTCCGCTCCTCGTCTTGATCTTCTTGGTCTTCGTCTTCGGTTTCAACTATTGATGATAAACTCTTGAATTTCATAAATCCTTGACAATTTGTAACCCTTTTTACCTTAAATCCTTGTCGCTTGAAACTTCCTTATAGATTTTCCTTCCTCACGACTTATTAAATAAAAATAAAACAAATATTTCTCTTGTTCTTTTTTTATTATTTTATTTTTTTTTTTTTTATGAAATTTTCAATTTTTTTTTTTTTTTTTTTTTGAAACACAAGAGAAATATAACAAAGTGAAAATAAAACAAACCATGGCCGTGAGAGAAGTATTTTACCGCTTGATTCTTCACAACTTGTATCGTCTCGAAATCATAAACTTCAACAATTCTCACCTTTCGATTTTCTTCGCTTTTATAAATAAGTCTTCATACTTGGATATAAAATCACCTCATTGTAGTTAAGTCTTCAACATATATGTAAAAATCTGCTCTTTGTATGTTGCTTTACTTAAATATAAAATTTGCTCTTTTTCTCGTTCCGTTGCTTGCAAACCTTAAACTTTTCCAACTTTCCTTGTAGATTTTTATGTCGCTCCTTGTTGATGATGATGGTGTTTCTATGGATCCGTTGTTGTGGAGAGAATGGTGCTAACTGCAAATCGAACTACAAGAAGGAGGCTTTCATCTATAGACGTCACCCTTATGATTGACAAAATTAGCACTCAAGAGATCAAAGAGTAGTGCTTCTATTGGTGGGAGGTTGGGTAGCTCACCATTCTACCCGGAATTAACTTACGGTGACACACACTCAAAAGAAAGCTCTTTAGTCAGCTACAAAGAATATTTGGTCGGTGCCTCACATGATATGAATACGGGTAGTCTCCACTAATGATTGATCAGAAACTCTAATAATGCATTTCTCCCTGCACCAAATTTGCATCACCGGCATGATTAAATCCATTATTTAACACTCTAACAAGAAAGAAATCCGAATGTAGTTCTCTAACATTTCCAAGTTTAATTATTTCGGTCAGAATTCTCTATGTAAACATACCTAGAAGTATGCTAGTGACTCTAAAATCTCTACAAGTTGAAGGTTTTTTTTTTTTTAATTTTTTTTTTTGTTTTTTAAATACATGCTTAACCACTCCCCCACACTTAAACCTTACATTGTCCTCAATGTAATTGAATCCTCCTAGTAAAGTCAAGGTGGGAAATTTTAACATGATATGGAACAAGAAAAATAAATAACAAAAATAAAAAGAAAAAGGATAAGAAATACAAAACCTATGGGTTGCCTCCCATGAAGCGCTTGTTTTAATGTCGTCGGCCCGACTTAGCTCTTGTAAGATTCACTCCCCATATACTAACAATCGGAAAATTTGGGGATCCACCCATAATACCTGTTTTGAAAACAATAACTCCATACAAATATTAGCACAAGAAAACAATAGTGAAATTATTGCTCGATAGAAATTTCCCCCACACTTATTCTCGTCCACACTCGGAAGTGTATAAAGAACATAGAATTTGGGAATTTCCATATATTCCTCTTGGCAAACCTGTATAGTGTTAGCATCAAGTGTTTCCAATGGTGGGTATTTAGAAACAAAATCATCCAAAAATACTTTCGAAGCACATACATTCAAACCAATAAGAGGTAAAGGAGAATAATCAATATGCAAAGGGTTAGGCAAACCTTGCACAATCTCTTATTTTACGGAATCCTCTTCATCCTTAGAGAATTCATGTGAATTACTTACCTCTTGTATATCGTGGTCCTCTTTCGAATCTTGCAACCATTCGTCGTTATTGTCTACCTTAACCAAAGTTTTGGCATCATTATAATCATTGGCAAGTTCAATTGGGTCTTCCACAAAATCAATCAATTTGGTTTCATCCTCTAGCATCATTTCTTCAACATTCTCATCATCGGAATCGGGCCATTCACTAAAATGATTCTCGTCGGTATAGATTTTAAGATCTTCTTGTGCGGGTGTTACATCGTTTATAACAATAGGTAAGTCACACCCAATCTCCTCCTTTTGAATAGGTGAAGGATTGTTATTATGATCCAGAGTTGGAATAACTTCCTCATTGTTGCAACGCTCATACACTTCCGCGGACTCATATCTTTCCCTAAGGAATTTTTTCCAAGCACTAATTGCATCTTCCTCAAGCTCTACCTTTTTAATAGGTGCTTGATCATTATTAAGATCAAAGCTCGAGTAAGCTACACTAGCATCTTCAAAAGTCTCCAAAGGTTGGCCTTTTCCAACATAATCATCGATCAAATATTCACTACACACCATAGGCACATTAGAATAGTTATTGCTTTGATAGCAAAATTCTTCTTTATCCCTCTCCTCCTTGTATTAATCCATGTCTCTTCGTATTTTAGCAATGCTGTCTTGAAGTTGTTGGAGTTGCGCATCCCCATTTTTATCGAGTTGAGTAATTTGTTCGTACAATTTCTCCGAATTCCTTTGAATTTCTCGATGTGTTTCCTCCCAAACATAGGGTTGCTGGTCTTGTAGTGATTCTTGCAACTTTTGTTGAAGATCCCCAATCATGGCACACATCTTATCTGCAAAATTAGAGAATTTCTGATGATAAACAAAACTATCCTCCCATCCTTGTGATTGTCCACTTACATACCCGTCATAAGGTTGTTGATATGTATGAGAATATCCATAAGGTTCTGTAGGAATTTGATCATAGCCAAAAGATTGGTTTTGATTGTATCCTAAGGATGGTTGGAAGTTGCCATAATGTTGAGGTTGAAAACTGTATTGATTGTTGTAATATGCTTGCTCTTGTCCACCATACATGGAAAACCGATACCTAAAATAAGATTCTCACAAACCAAGTTAGATACGATATACAATCTAACAAAGCAAGAATAAAGCAAAAAGAAAAATAAAAACAACTAAAATCATCCGTCGCTCCCTAAGAAGCGGCGCTAAAATTTGATGCGTGTCGTTAACCACAAAGAAATTAATCAATATTTTTCCACCTAATTAACAAGTAATATAGTGTAGTCAAGTTCGTTCCCACGAGGAGCAAGAGATTCTAGTTATAAAAATTATCACAAAAGGGGGTGTAAAGCAAAAGAAAATAAACAAAGCAATTAAAAGTTAAAGTTGAAATCAATAAGAGAGACAAGATCAAGGAATCCTTCTTCGTTGCAAAACAATGATTCAAGTTATGTTTTTCATCCACATGTTATTAGTCACAGATTATCACCAACCGTAGGATAGCAGGTTCGCTAGCTAGCCCCAAAATCCCTTATTTCACTGAGTAACAAGTCCGCTTAGTTATCAGATTCTATTCAAAAGAACCACCTTGAGGTTCGCTTACAAGATGTAATTCCCCGAATGCATTAAGATCTATGAATTTAGGTTTAGTACTAGTAGTTAAACTCGGTTCGCTTGGTCCACTTTCTAGCGTTGTTTTTACACACAATCGCTCCACGGAATCCCTCTGCAAGGTCTCGTGATTTCTACTTGTGTAAAGTGTCGAGAACGATTACGTATTCCCTAACTTATACTAGATTTAGATCAAATTAACAAATCAATTTAGCGTGCACTCTAAACAATCTATCAATCAACCATGAATGTATAAACATTCCTATTAGTAAAAACAAACGATAATCATGTGAAAAACTTCAAGATAGAATTGAAAACAAAACTCAAATAATGTTAAGAACTAGGAATTCATCCTCAATCAATAATAAAATTAGTTACTCATGTTAAGGAGTTCACACAAAGAATAAAGAAAAGAGAAGTGTTGTGTGTGTAGAGAGATGTGTAAAAAGATATGTCAAAGTGTGTAGAGAACTTCTCTACTTATAGGCTTCAATGTTCTCCAAATCTTCCAAGGAATAGAATCCTCATTTCATAATAATTCAATTTCCAAATTCAAGTCTTTCTCATCTTCCATCTTCTCTTTCCAAATTTGATGCAAATTCTCCATCCAATTCCAAGTCCAAGTCTTCACACCCATGAGTAGAATCCACACAAAAATCTCGTAATTTTGGTCGCCGGAAAGCTGGTATTATGGACGGAATTTGGCCGGAATCCGGCACCGAAATCTTCTTCTCCGTCGACAGAATATTCCGTCATGGCACCGTCCAAGTTAACGGTCAAAACAGGTCAAGCTGTTAGTCAAGGAGTCAAAGGGATAAAGAGTCACCGAGTCGGTTAGTCTAAGTCGTGGTCCGACTCGTTTGGATCGCTCATCGGACTCACCGAATTGGTGTACCAATCACCGGGTTGACTCATCTCGAATGAAACTCCAGCCAGTTCGTCTGTTTATAGAACTTTCTACCAAATTCAGCCTCTGGTTTTCAGCTCCATCCTCGCTTAAGAATCCTACACATACATCTAGTGTTTCATTGCAATCATTCATACACAGCTCCATTTTATAACACCCTTCAGCTCTGCTTCATATTCTTCCCCCGCAATGCCATACACATCCTGCAGGTTAGCTTCATGTCGTTCCCTGTTTAGCAGCAAGACCATGACAAGCCCATAATCACTCCAACATCGAACCTCGTAATCAATTCTCAATACCAAATGCTTAATTCCACCTCTATTATAACCCATTTTTCGTTTCGATTACAGCCACACAAACTGGTTCTCAAACTATAGACCCATTCATCCCCTGCATTTCCTGATGAACTCAGAGAACCCATTCTCTATTAACCCATGGTAGCAACAGTACCACCTTCATCTACAGATCCCCTTAAACAACACCACCAGAGATTCGAGCTTCAATTGAACAGCAGTAGACCCTAATTCCTTCAAACCCTGGCATAAATTCATCTTCGATTTCTTCTCTCCGTCTCACAAATTCGACATCACCTAAATCACAAGACCCCTTTTCCATCTTCTCCTTCTCTGATTTCCATCGATATCATCTTCAGTTCATGGCCACCTCCGATTCATCTTTCGCTCCATTTGGAATTCTGCTCAAGACCCATTAGCAGCAACTACTCAATCCCTCCTTCCAAATCTATCTCGATCTCTCAATCGGTTTCGAATTCAACCGTAGCAAAGAACACAACTTTCTATCCCTCGGTTCAATTCCATAAAGAGGAACAAATATCTTGGTTGAAAATCGACCACCATTTCTTAGTGTTCTTCTCAATCTCTCGGATTCACACAATGCAACTCTCTCTCTGCCTTGTGTGTGGGATGAATACACGAAAATAATGAATAGAAGAAATGACTCTTCTCGATTTAGGGTTGGAGTTGACTCGATGACACCCCAGATATGTGCACCCGATAATTACACCCACTCATAAATGATAAGGGTTACCTTGAATGACAGACTCCCTTAATTAATTCTGATGTATTTAGCAATGTCTTCCAAAAGAGTTGCCCTTAACCTTGAATGGTCTCCGAGATAGTGTTCGCCCATGAAATGACAATTTTGCCCTTTGCTCAAATAGAGTAATTTCTTCTTCTTTTCCTCCGCATGACTCCAAAATAGCTATAAACTCAAAAACAAACGTAAAATACAAAATTCACACGAAAAATAGCAAAGAAAGCATAAACTCTAGATAGTAAATACGGTGTATTCTACACATATCATCCAACGGTAAAGACATGTCACTAAGTCACATGGTCCTCGCTTTTTAGCAATATTCCATCGTTTAAGAGGGCAAAAGGACGTTTTTTTTTTACGAGCGCTTTTATGAATGCTTCCTACGTACTAGAAAATATCCCGTTTGAAACCACCGACCTGGGTATTAGTAAATACACTCAGAGGCATCTATTTTGATGGGAAATGGTGCTCAACTTTTTGGAATTTTTTCCATAATATAATATCCAAAGACCCGTTTTACCGATTTTTGTGGTAATTTTCCCCAATTTTTAACACATATGGCACTTTTGAGTTCCGCAAAATCACTCAAGAGGAGAGCATTTTGATGGAAAAAGGGCCAACGGTCAAGACATGTAACTACGTCACATGGTCCTCAGTGTTTTAGAAATATTCCATCGTTTAAGAGGGCAACAAGGACGTTTTCTATTTTCCGAGCGCTTTTATGGATGCTTCTCACAGACTAGGAAAATTTCCCGTTTGAAACCAATGACCTGGGATTAGTAAATACAGTCAGGAGGCATCGAGTTTGATGGGAAATGGTGTTCAACATTTGGAATTTTTCCATAATATGGCATCCAAAGACCCGTTTTACCGATTTTTATTAAAATTTTTCCCAATTTTTATCACATATGGCACTTTTGAGTTCCGCAAAATCACCCAAGAGGAGTGCATTTTGATTGAAAATGGTCCAACGGTCAAGACATGTAACTACGTCATATGGTCCTCAGTTTTTTAGCAATATTCCATCGTTTAAGACGGCAAAAAGGACGTTTTCTGTTTTCTGAGCGCTTTTATCGATGCTTCCCACAAGCTAGGAAAATGTCCCGTTTCAAACCAATGACCTGGGATTAGTAAATACACTCAGGAGGCATTTAGTTTGATGGGAAATGGTATTCAACTTTTTGGAATTTTTTCCAAAATATGGTATCCAAAGACCCGTTTTACCGATTTTTGTGGTAATTTTGCCTAATTTTTAGCACTTATGGGAATTTTGAGTTCTCAAAATCACTCTAGAGGAGTGCATTGTGATGGTAAAAGGGCCAACGGTCAAGACATGTAACTACGTCACATGGTCCTCAGTTTTTTAGCAATATTCCATCGTTTAAGAGGGCAAAAAATAACGTTTTCTGTTTTCCGAGCGCTTTTATGGATGCTTCCCACAGGCTAGGAAATGTCCCGTTTGAAACCAATGACCTGTAATAGTAAATACACTAAGGAGGCATCTAGTTTGATGGGAAATGGTGTTCAACTTTTTGGAATTTTTTCCATAATATGGTGTAGCGCCCCTTAAGCTAGCAGCTGACTAATCCAAGAGATTAACTAAATAAAAAGGCACGAATAATCTAAATTATTTACTTAAACATTCAATTTATAAATCTACTACAAAAACTCAACCAAAACTTACCCCGCTCAGAAATATATATACAAGTACTCCTCTCAAGTGATACATATACAATAGTCATTTGGTTTGCGAACACAATATGCAACTTAATAAACATAACAGAAGACTCAACGCCACAAAACTTTCGTTCCGCAACTCTGATCTGTCTCTGAAACTGAAAGTGGGAAAGGGTGAGCACATCATCCCTAAAAGGAGTGCCCCGTAGAAATAAAAACTAACTTTCAAGTAAATATTAGTATGATTCGAAGACAATGCAAGTTTTATCGAAAAATGATAATACACGGAAAGACAGTAAAACATAATGTAGAAACTTAACTTTTTCAAAGTAATTTAAAAGAACAATAATAACAAACAGTAAACATCCATGAATAACAGTAAATAAACATCCAAGTATGAGATGTGTGTGTTGCCGCACATAAGGAAGAGTAATATTGAAGCCCACTTCCACTCCGATTAAGTAATATTGCGGTGTATCGCCCTAGCCATAGAAAATGATATAAAGGAAGATAATTGTTGGCCATGTAATATTGCGGTGTATCGCCCTAGCCATAGAATACTAATATTGTGTCGGCACACATCTCATACCACACAAAGCACACAAAGATATGCATGAATTTCACAACATAAATATTGATTTGTAAAACAATAATGAATACAAGAGAGTTCGTTATCGATTCCCACCTCTTTTGATGACAAGCCTCGCCTACCTCGAGATCCATGATCCACTTGTTCATTCTTTAACCAATTGTTGTTAATAGACTAATAACTGTTAATCATACAAGAACTCTAAGAGTTTAGCCAAAAGGCTCACACAAGAATCATACAATTCTATCTAATGTTTCTAAGCCCATATGATATCTTATTCTCTATCTTTTGTATAACTAAGAGTTTACTAATCCAATTAGATTGATTATCTAGTCCATAGCTAAGTCTTATAAATATCTACAACTTTGTAGAATAAACCAAAGGCTAATTGGGACCACAAGAGGTCCAATTCATCAAAATGGAAACACAAAACCTAAGCCCAAGTACACTAAACAAACCCATTACACAAGGCATGGCCCAACTGGGTCAATTAACGGTCACTGATGGTCAATCTTAACGTTAAAAGGGTCAATTAACGGTCAACGTCAGTCCAAGGTCAAGTCCAGGGTCAAACAGTCAACGAGTCAAATCCACCGAGTCAAGTCGGGTCAACTGAGTTGTACTGATTCAACTCAGTCAGAAAACCGAGTCAGCTAAACTAACTCAATGTCAAAGCCTTTGCAAAGTCCAAAGGCTGAACTGCACCATAATGGTGCATCACCAGACTCAGCACCCCAAATTAATCTCAAACTGAGAAACATTCCTTTCTGCCATAGCTTCATTTCTAATTCAACTTCTTTAACATTTCAACTCTACATACATTCATTCAAAGTAAACTTCATAACTCATTTACAATTATAACTAAGTTTACCCTCGCAATTGCAACTTTAAGCTTTTCGAAGAATCACTAACTCTAATCCTACAACTACCATCTCAATTACACCTTCCTTGCCTCGCAACTCTCAAACACAAACATCACTTGAACCCGTAGGTTCATATAAACCACCATCGAAACCTCGTAACTCAGCCCCCTAACCATTCTTTTCGAGTTCATCTCAATACCTACAAAGGCCTGCACAATCCAAACTTTTATAATCCATGTAACTCAGCTTCATTGCGAGAATCAAAAATAGCAACACATCTCTTCCCTATCACTACGATTACACAACACAACACCAAATCTCAACCATTGTTCTCAGATCCAATATTTTTAAGCCTAAACCACCAACTCAGGCAATTCTACAAACTCAATCAATCCCAACATCATCATTTCCAACGAACATATCTTATGTCTCAACATTAGTGATATTCCATTCTCAACCACAAACATCTGCAAATCAAATTTTATCCACAACTACATCTCAAGACAAACATAAATCCTCGTGAATGTGATTCTGCATAACACCTAGTTATAACTTCAACTTCAACTTCAATACATATTGTTCACATCCCAATTCCCGGTTCTCACGAAAATTTCATGAATTTAACAATAACAATTGCATAACTTTACTAAAGAAACTCAAAGAGCAATTACCTCAACGTAATCCAATTCAAGGTTAGTCCATACCATAAACACCCATCATGTCTCAATCAATCTAGCCACCAGAATAACTCTTCTGCTTCTACCGACCCAAATCCTCAAGAACAAACCTTAGCTTCATCACAATTTCTAATAATCAGTCTCAGTTATAAAATCATAACCCTATATTCTAATTCAAGTGAAACCCATCTCAATTCAATCCCTCAGACTCTCAATTTCAACTTCTACATCTTCTCTAAAAAATTCCACGAAACCTTAATTTGAATTTCAATTCAATTTGCAGAAACTCTAATCCCTCTATTCTTTACTAAGTCAACTTCATGACTCAATTAGACATAAACCCATCTTTAAATTTCTTTTTAATCATTACCCAATTGAATTCTAACTCATACCAGTAGAAACCCTAACTCCTCAGTCACTTTCTCAATTTCTTTCTTAAACAACTTCACGGCATCAATCAATCGAATACCCTTTTGTTCTTCATCAATCTGCTACTATAAACATCTATCGATTCTATAAAAATCCAATATCATAAGAAAACCTAACTGATTCTCCCTGATTTGCCTCTTCTTATAATCTGAATCAACTGCATGAACTAACATCACCACTACCATCCAGTCTTTGATCTAATCAAACCTATTTCGATCTCAAAACTCTAATTTGTCTGTCAAATTTCTACCAGGATGAACAGAGAAGAAGAAACAGAGAAAAAGAAAGAAAGAAGAAGGAAGAGAAAGGAAAAAAGAAAGATAAGAACTTCTCTTCGGTTTGGTCATGATAAGACCAACGAATTTTAATGAAGGCACCCATCACTTGGATATGGGCAGCCACAGTCGGTCTATCTCACTAATCAGATAAATTCTTCTCCGACTGGTATCCGATTGGCACATTCGAGTAGTCCATCTCACACAACTTTTCGAGACCTATTTACTGATACTAGTTTCGTATCTAAATCGTTGTCAGATTAATTTATAATATATATCGTTCGCGTTAAACTAATCGAGTTATTATCGGCTAATTCGACGCTTGACCGGTCTAATAGCGTTGACGAGCTTAAGGGTCTTTACATATGGTTTCCAAAGACCCCTTTTATCGATTTTTGTGGTAATTTTGACTAATTTGTGACACTTATGGCACTTTTGAGTTCCGCAAAATCACTCAAGAGGAGTGCATTTTGATGGGAAAATGTCCAACAGTCAAGAAATGTAACTAAGTCACATGGTCCTCAGTTTTTTAGCAATATTCCATCGTTTAAGAGGGCAAAAATGACGTTTTCTGTTTTCCGAGCGGTTTTATGGATGCTTTCCACAGGCAAGGAAAATGTCCCGTTTGGAAAAAATGACCTGGTATTAGTAAATACACTCAGGAGGCATCTAGTTTAATGGGAAATGGTGCTCAACTTTTTGGAATTTTTTCCATAATATGGTATCCAAAGACCCGTTTTACCGATTATTGTGGTAATTTTTCCCAATTTTTAACACATATGGCACATTTGATTTCCGAAAAATCACTCAAGAGGAGTGCATTTTGAAGGAAAAAGGGCCAATGGTCAAGACATGTCACTACGTCACATGGTCCTCAGTTTTTTAGCAATATTCCATCGTTTAAGATGGCAAAAATGACGTTTTCTGTTTTCCGAGCGCTTTTATGGATGCTTTCCACAGGTTAAGAAAATGTCCTGTTTCAAACCAATGACCTGGGATTAGTAAATACACTCAGGAGGGATTTAGTTTGATGGGAAATGGTGTTCAACTTTTTGGAATTTTTTCCAAAATATGGTATCCAAAGACCAGTTTTAACGATTTTTGTGGTAATTTTGTCTAATTTTTAGCACTTATTGCACTTTTGAGTTCCGCAAAATCACTCAGAGGAGTGTATTTTGATGGGAAAAGGGGCAACGGTGAAAACCTCAGAACTAAGTCACATGGTCCTCTGCTTTTTAGCAATATTCCATCGTTTAAGAGGGCAAAAGGATGTTTTCTTTTTCGAGCGCTTTATGGATGCTTCCACAAAGTGCTAGGAAAATGTCCCGTTTGAAACCAATGACCTGGTATTCGTAAATACACTCCGGAGTCATATAGTTTGATGGGAAATGGTGCTCAACTCTTTGGAATTTTTTCCATAATATGGTATCCAAAGACCCGTTTTACCGATTTTTGTGGTAATTTTGCCTAATTTTTACAACATATGGCACTTTTGAGTTCCGCAAAATCACTCAAGAGGAGTGCATTTTGATGGGAAAAGAGCCATTGGTAAAGACATGTAACTACGTCACATGGTCCTCAAAAGTTTTAGCAATATTCCATCGTTTAAGAGGGCAAAAGGACGTTTTTATTTTGCGAGCGCTTTTGGAGCGCTTTATGGATGCTTCTCACAGGCTAGGAAAATGTCCCGTTTCAAACCAATGACCTGGGATTAGTAAATACACTCAGGAGGATTTAGTTTGATGGGAAATGGTGTTCAACTTTTTGGAATTTTTTACAAAATATGGTATCCAAAAACCCGTTTTACCGACTTTTGTGGTAATTTTGCCTAATTTTTAACACTTATGGCACTTTTGAGTTCCACAAAATCACTCAAGAGGGGTGTATTTTGATGGAAAAAGGGCCAACGGTCAAGACATGTGACTTTGTCACATGATCCTCGCCAGCAATATTCCATCGTTTAAGAGGGTAAAAAGGACGTTTTCTGTTTTCCGAGCGCTTTTGGAGCGCTTTTATGGATGCTTCCCACAGGCTACGAAAACGTCCGTTTGAAACCAATGACATGGGATTAGTAAATACACTCAGGATGCATCTAGTTTGATGGGAAATGGTGTTCAAGTTTTTGGAATTTTTTCCATAATATGGTATCCAAAGACCCGCTTTTACCGATTTTTGTGGTAATTTTGCCTAATTTTTAGCCCTTATGGCAATTTGAGTTCCGCAAAATCACTCAAGAGGAGTGCATTTTGATGGGAAAAGGGCCAATGGTCAAGACATGTCACTACGTCACATGGTCCTCAGTTTTTTAGCAATATTCCATCGTTTAAGATGGCAAAAATGACGTTTTCTGTTTTCCGAGCGCTTTTATGGATGCTTTCCACAGGTTAAGAAAATGTCCTGTTTCAAACCAATGACCTGGGATTAGTAAATACACTCAGGAGGGATTTAGTTTGATGGGAAATGGTGTTCAACTTTTTGGAATTTTTTCCAAAATATGGTATCCAAAGACCAGTTTTAACGATTTTTGTGGTAATTTTGTCTAATTTTTAGCACTTATTGCACTTTTGAGTTCCGCAAAATCACTCAGGAGGAGTGTATTTTGATGGGAAAAGGGCCAACGGTGAAAACCTGTAACTAAGTCACATGGTCCTCTGTTTTTTAGCAATATTCCATCGTTTAAGAGGGCAAAAAGGATGTTTTCTGTTTTCCGAGCGCTTTTATGGATGCTTCCCACAGGCTAGGAAAATGTCCCGTTTGAAACCAATGACCTGGTATTCGTAAATACACTCCGGAGTCATATAGTTTGATGGGAAATGGTGCTCAACTCTTTGGAATTTTTTCCATAATATGGTATCCAAAGACCCGTTTTTACTGGATTTTTGTGGTAATTTTGCCTAATTTTTTACACAACATATGGCACTTTTGAGTTCCGCAAAATCACTCAAGAGGAGTGCATTTTGATGGGAAAAGAGCCATTGGTAAAGACATGTAACTACGTCACATGGTCCTCAGTGTTTTAGCAATATTCCATCGTTTAAGAGGGCAAAAAGGACGTTTTCTGTTTTGCGAGCGCTTTTGGAGCGCTTTTATGGATGCTTCTCACAGGCTAGGAAAATGTCCCGTTTCAAACCAATGACCTGGGATTAGTAAATACACTCAGGAGGATTTAGTTTGATGGGAAATGGTGTTCAACTTTTTGGAATTTTTTACAAAATATGGTATCCAAAAACCCGTTTTACCGACTTTTGTGGTAATTTTGCCTAATTTTTAACACTTATGGCACTTTTGAGTTCCACAAAATCACTCAAGAGGGGTGTATTTTGATGGAAAAAGGGCCAACGGTCAAGACATGTGACTTTGTCACATGATCCTCAGTTTTTTAGCAATATTCCATCGTTTAAGAGGGTAAAAAGGACGTTTTCTGTTTTCCGAGCGCTTTTGGAGCGCTTTTATGGATGCTTCCCACAGGCTACGAAAACGTCCGTTTGAAACCAATGACATGGGATTAGTAAATACACTCAGGATGCATCTAGTTTGATGGGAAATGGTGTTCAAGTTTTTGGAATTTTTTCCATAATATGGTATCCAAAGACCCGTTTTTACCGATTTTTTGTGGTAATTTTGCCTAATTTTTAGCCCTTATGGCAATTTGAGTTCCGCAAAATCACTCAAGAGGAGTGCATTTTGATGGGAAAAGGGCTAACGGTCAAGACATGTAACTACGTCACATGGTCCTCGCTTTTTAGCAATATTCCATCGATTAAGAGGGCAAAAGGACGTTTTACTTTTCTAAGCGCTTTTATGGATTCTTCCCACAATGCTAGGAAAATGTCCCGTTTGAAACCAATGACCTGGTATTAGTTAAAAAACTCAGGAGGCATTGTGTTTGATGGGAAATGGTGTTCAAGTTTTTGGAATTTTTTCCATAATATGTTATCCAAAGACCCGTTTTACCGATTTTTGTGGTAATTTTGCCTAATTTTTAGCACTTATGGCACTTTTGAGTTCCGCAAAATCACTCAAGAGGAGTGCATTTTGATGGGAAAAGGGCCAACGGTCAAGACATGTAACTACGTCACATGGTCCTCAGTTTTGTAGCAATATTCCATCATTTAAGAGGGGAAAAAGGACGTTTCTGTTTTTCGAGCGCTTTTATGGATGCTTTCCACAGGCAAAGAAAATGTCCCATTTGAAACCTAGACGCTTCTTGATCCCATAAAAGTATTTAAACTAGCGAACGTAAGAGATTTCGCCAATTAGGTTACTCTTCTCTCTTATATAGTACATCAGTGACTACACAATAAAGGGCCTATATATCTCAAGATAAGTTTGTAAGAAGAAAAAACTTCACTATTTATAAACCATGATAGTTTGGACACCAAAGAATTTCCATAACCGAAAATATTCTCAAGATATGTAACAAAAACCAATTTTCGTTTTTGTCTAATTCCAACCAAGATAACCACTTTGCTTTTGCTCGTAGTTTTTTTTCTTTTTTTTTGCTTCCGGTAATCCTGATTTGATATTATGGGCATATACCCATCATGCTTTTATTTTGTTCTCGAGACGTTGATATATCTCTTAAAATCTAATGACAGTAGACAAATGACATTGGGTGGTTTAGTAAGGTTACACATATACGGGTTTTCTAGGATGATATGATATCAATGTGAAATGCAATTGTAGTAATCTTTAGTTGCCTGGACTTACACCTCTTTTTATAAATTTTGTACATGTACATAAATGTGACCGTGTAGTGAAGACATATTTGATTTGGGCTACTTAGCTTTGTTGTGCTTGTATGTGCCTGGAAACATAGTTTACTACAGACAACGGTTCGAAGCACATGGACAAGACAATATCCACATTTTGGGTTATGCTGCTTAAGTATATATGCTTATTCTTATTTGTTACCCAAGGCAACTTTTAGGACCTTTAGGTCACCTTTACGAATCCAGGAAGCAGATTTACAGACGTTAAACTAATTGGGAGTACTTGTTCTTCTGTGATTTTCGTTCATAAATTTGGATTAAACAAAATGTGAGGTAGCTATAAGTAAGTGGTCATAATTGCCGTTTCCATTGTAATCGCCATACATTTTATGTGAATTATTTTTCAGGAATGCAAGTATGATTCGGGTATTCAAATATTTGAGCTCGAACTCTGATTTTCCCTATTATGTATTTACTCTGTTACTTGGTCTTCATGTTAATATAATACTTTTAGTTACCGCTCAAGCTTTCAATAAATTTGACGATTTCTTACCATTTATTGATCTATTTTGCTTGGTGTTTTTTTTTTTTTTTTTTTTTTTGGATCTGTTTAGCAGGATTTTGTGGCCTGGGAATGGATTTCTGGTGTGGATTCAACGCAGAATAGGTTTAATTTGAAGCATCAAGTGTATCATAAAAGTTTGAGATTGTGTAAATTTATTTTATCTCGTCTTATTTCTTATGTAAAAGTTGGAATCACTATACTTTGTAACAAACTTATATTTATGAAATTTGAATTCCTTGTTCCGAACAATTTTTGTTTATGAAATGCTTGATTTAGATTTTACATCACTGTCTATGAATCATATACATCATCAATGGTATATAAACTATGGTAGAAAAATAAGCATTTGCTGCAGAAATGTTGTTGCGATAAAGATCTTCTTGCCACACTTATGTTGTTGCAAAAGAAGACTACAGCAGAAGCCAATCGGTGTGGCAAAAGATTTTTTATAAATAAAAAATAAAAAATTAAAGTAAATGAAATAATAAATAAATAAATTACTCTTTTGCTGCACATTATTGCCTCACCAGTTGATGTGGCTAGAAACCCACCTTTTGCTGCGGTGTACATAAGGTGTGGCAATAACTTCTTGTCACACAGGTTGTTTCCACATGGTGTGGCAAAAGATTTTGATGAGGCAAAAGGCTTTTGCCACATGAAACAGGGTTTCTTGCCACACCGTGGACGTGTTGCAATACACTAATTTTCTTGTAGTGTACATAATTCCCTCTTGGATGACAACTCAAGAATAGTTGGTATACAGGATATTTTCTAATACAACTTCCAGAGATCATATGCTATTCAATATCTTCATGATGCGTGTCGTAACCACAACAAATTAATTAATACTTTACTACCTAATTAACAAGTAATATAGGGTAGTCAAGGTCGATCCCACGAGGAGCACGAGATTCTAGTTGTAAAAATTGTCACAAAAGGGGGGTGTAAAAAGCAAAAGAAAATAAACAAAACAATTAAAAGATAAAGATGAAAGCAATAAGAGAGACAAGATCAAGGAATCCTTCTTCGTTACGAAACAATGATTAAAGTTATGTTCTTTTCTACTTGTTATTAGTCATGATTATCACCAACCGTAGGATAGCAGTGCACGCTTAGCTAGCCCCAAAATCCCTAATTTCACCGAGTAACAGTCCGCTTAGTTATCGTATTCTATTCAAAAGAACCACCCCGAGGTTCGCTTACAAGATGTAATTCCCCTCAATGCATTAAGATCTATGAATTTAGGTTTAGTACTAGTAGTTAAACTCGGTTCGCTTGGTTCACTTTCTAGCGTTGTTTCTACACACACAATTGCTCCACTTAATCCCTCCGCAAGGTCTTGTGTTTTCTACTTGTGTAAAGTGTCGAGAAACGATTACTTATTCCCCTAACTTATACTAGATTTAGATTAAACTAACAAATCGATTTAGCATGCATTCTAAACAATCTATCAATCAATCATGAATGTCTTTAAGATCATTCCTATTAGTAAAAACAATCGAAAATCATGTGAAAAACCTCAAGATAGAATTGAAACAATACTCAAAACATATATTAAGAACTAAGAATTCATCCTCAATCAATAAATTAACTACTCATGTTAAAGAGTTCACACAAAGAATAAGAAAAGAATAGAATTGTGTGTGTAGAGATGTGTAGAGAGATATGTAGAAGTTGTAGAAAACTTCTCTATTTATAGGCTTCAACATTCTCCAAATCTTCTAAGAGTAGAATCCTTTTCCTTTAGCAATTCAATTTCCAATTCCAAGCTTTTCTCAACTCTTCCACCTTCTCTTTCCAAATTTGAGTCCAATTCTCCATCCAATTCCTAGCCCAAGTCTTCACACCCATGAGAGAAGTCCATAGAAAATTCTGGAATTTTTGCTCGCCGGAAAACTGGGATTGTGGCCGGAATAGTCGCCGCCGGTCACCTGAAAATTTCTGTCCGTTGAGAGAATATTCCGTCCAAGATTCTATTACCGTTAGGTCAAACTAACAGTCAACCGTTAGTCAATCGGGTCAAGGTCTGGGTCACGAGTCGAACTGAGTCAAGATTCGAGTCCACCAATCGGGTCGACTTCGGTTAAGTTGCCATGGCATAAGCATTGCTCGCCGTAGCCGTGTTGTTGCACAAAGATTGTGCTTCACGCCTCGCCATCATGGCTATTATCTTCTTCACATGTGCAGCTTCAGATCCATCTTGAGCTTAAGAGCAGCACAAACTCCATAACTCTCTGCAATATAGCCAAGCTCAGTCTCAATCTGAGCCCTGCAATTTCAAACTTCCGCTGACCAACCATTTCAGTCACACATCCACCACTCGCAACAAAATGCATTCCTGTGCTCAACCATCAATTCCCCCGCAATATACTTCATAATGAACCAAACCCCTAGCAAAAATGTGCTCAAATCATTCAACACAGACTCATTCTCCTTCTCAGTCCAACACAAGCCTAGCATTCAGCTGCCATCTCAAACCTTCAGCTCTGCCATTCCTAGCATACATCTGCTTTAACAGTCATTATTATCATTGCATTCTCCATTTCAGTTCCTTGCTCAGCTCAGACTTGAGCTTCAATACCAACTAATCCCGCGCTTCTAGCATCACAAGTACGACTCTAATATCCCCCTGTAACTCATGTCATAACAGCCCATTTCCACTTCCAGTTCTTCATTCAACACAGGACAACAGCGTCACAAACCTTGCCCGCACTTTCAGACTTCATCTGCACTGTCTAAATTGAGCACCATCCCCCAACCGGTGCTTATGTACCAACAAAGACCAACTAAACCACCCGCAACTCCACTGGGAACCCAAAGCAATACTGAGACTCAATATCCATTTGACTCTTATTAAGAGCATCCATTCAAAACTACCAAAGAAAACAAGCACTTCATTACAAATCCTATCCATTCTCGCTTTTATCGTAACCACCAACACTTCCTTCCCACCGACCCGCTCCCACCATACTTAAACTCAAGCCAAGATCAAACTTCTTAACCAAAGCACTAAATCATTCTTCCACGGCTCAAAAACACCCCCGCAACTGAATTACCAAAAGCTCACTAACCCCGATTTCTCAATCTCTTGGTTCGATTCAAACCACTTCCAAAACCCATCTCGCTTCTCAAGATCGGACACGCACAACTCGAGCCGCTTCCGCTTGCGCTTCACTTCACCCCTGTGCATTACGTAACCATTAACTCCATCCGAGCTTCAATTTCATTCAATCTCATACCGATTCATCACAACCCATTCTCGTAATTTCTTCTTCTCCATTACCACAATCGATTGCAACAAAGACCTTCGATTTCTTCTCCCAAACCATAAATCAAATCCATCTTCTTTGTCGATTGCACTCAACAAAGATCGACTCCTTCTACAACCGAATTCGCGATGCAACTCTCATCTCTCAATTCTCGCCTCTAAATTCAACAATGAGCTAATTCCTCCGATTTCCTTGAATCGCCATGAATCCAATCTTCACCTACGCTGATCTTCATCAATTCTTTTCTCGATCTGCTCTTCTTTGCATCTCGATCTCCGCCTCTCTCGATTCAACAAAATCACTCAAACCCCATCTCGGTTTCACTCAAGAACATCGATTCCTTCTCAACCTCACAATGCTTCTCTTTTTCGATTTCGGATGCAAAAAATGATTGAGAAGATAAATCTTCTCGAATTTAGGGGTAGGTTATCAATGGGTCGGATGGTACACCCCAAGGACAGGGACCACCCTTTTGGGTTCCCATAATAGGATGTCACTTCTGATAAGGGCTAGCCAGATGGCAGCCCCTTAACCACAACTAGTATGTCTTTAATAATCCTCCAAAATAGAGATGCCCCTTAACCTCAACTGGGCTTCATATATCAATCGCCTGTAAAATGACCTTTTTGCCCTTGTGGCTCAAATTGGGTAATTTCTTCTTCTTTTCCTCCGTGTGACTCCAAAGTAGCTACAAAACTCAAAACAAGCGTAAAATACATAATTTACAAGAAAAATAGCGAAGAAAGCATAAACAATAGATAGTAAATAGGATGTATTCTACACCCTATCACTTCATCATCCCTGGTTTTAGAGAACATGTTGATCGAAGATACTCCTTATCCTCCATTTGATGGTTTTCATTATGTTTTGCGCAAGAAGTCAATACAAATAATTTACATGAAAGCTCCTGAAAATAATTTTTTGATGAAATGGTTTACATGAACTTGTTGTGTAATTTCTCGCTTTTCCGGCTTTTTTTTTGTTTCTTTACTGCTTCTTTCTTTTTTCCGATGAAGGTGCTTACTCCCCTTTATTTGTATTTCTTTATTTTTTAAAGTTAAATTTTCCTCCGAAATTTGTCGATTTTCTTTTATGAAATTAAAACTAAGTAAATTTCCTCCGAAGTTTGTCAATTTTTTTTTACTCCCTCCGTTCCACTTTACTTGACATTTTAGGGGTTTTTGTGTGTTCCAAAATAGATGATAGTTTTAGTATTTTTCTCATATTCTCACTGATTTTCCCTTGCTTTGGAATCACACAATATCATTAATTTTTATTGTAATCAGTACTCTAATTTTTAAATCTACTATAATCTTTTATAGTAGATCCAAAATGATGGAGAATTTGGTAGTATATCCCAAGTAAATTACTACGAGATTAATAACTTTCCTAGAAATTGGAAACTAAAAACTAGGTCATTTAAATATTTAATAAGGAATTAATATGGGTAGAATTGGAAAGATTTTACTCTCTCTAATATTTCTTAATCCGTGAAAATTTCTACAACGTCAAGTAAATCGGAACAGAGGGAGTATGAAATAAAAAGTAATGTTTTTTTTATTATTGGATAAAGAGTATTACATAAACTAGTTGGAAGCCTAACAAGCTAAGCTCCAACAATATACTACTACATTACAGGTTGCTGAGCTAGCCTACCAACGAGCCTCATGGGTAACCTAGCCAAGGGAGCCGAAGCGGATGGGGGGACTGAGATTGTTTCACAAGGTGGGCAAACTAACTCTACCTTCCACATTAATTTCTACAATATTACGCCATTGGGGGCTCAAACCTGAGACCTCCTGGAACGCATGAAACTTCGGGGAACGGGGATGACCAGCTGAGCTAGGTACCCGTTGTTTCTACAGTGGTAAATTAAGGTGGAAGAAATAGGTTTGGTCATTGGTGAGCTTTCTACACTGGACCTCTTTCAGCATTGATGCGCAGCTGTATTTGGTTCTCCTGATTGGTCCAAGTGCCGCACCTGTATTTGTCCAGGCTGTTTCTGTCAGTTAGAGTTTGGACCGTTACTGTCTCTCTATGTATTCTTGTCTGTATAAAAAAGGTGTCAAAATTTACATTTTCTTAACTACATTTCTTTTCGGAATGGACCACCACATGAACTCCCTCTCTGTCCATATGTTTTCTCCACTCCTCTCCTCCATAAATTCCTCATCAAACCCAGAATCAAGAACACATTTCTCAACCTAATCCAGTATAAAAGTTTATGCAGATTTCTCATCATTTTAATTAAAAAGCTTCAAACTCGGAAGGAAAAAAAAAAAATCAATTTGGTTATGGCATCGGGAAGCAGCAGTAGAGGAGGAACTTCAGGTAATGCAAACAACCAGCAGAAGAATTCATCATCATCATGTGGAAGTAACATAAGAAATACTATTACAACAAAGACAGAAGGTGCTGTAAACAAAACAAGTGCACACTATACAATTGATGCAGGACTACATGCTGCTTTTGAACAATCAGGTAGTGAATCTGGTGGTGGTGGTGGTAAGTCATTTGATGATAATTACTCACAATTTGTTAAGAATAATACTACATCACAATCAATATCTGATCAACAGATTACAGTTTACTTATCAAAAATTCAAAGAGGGGGTCATATTCAACCATTTGGTTGTATGATTGCCGCTGAAGAGAGTAGTTTTAGGGTCATTGCTTACAGTGAGAATGCACCAGAAATGCTTGATTTTATGCCTCAATCAGTACCTAGTCTTGAAAAAAATGAATGTTTATTAGTAGGTATTGATGTTAGGACTCTATTTGCACCATCAAGTACAGCTTTGTTGGAAAAAGCATTTTCCGCGACTGACATTTTGCTGTTGAATCCTTTATGGATTCATTCAAAGAGTTATGGAAAAACCTTTTATGCAATTTTGCACAGAATTGATGTGGGTATTGTAATTGATTTAGAACCTGCAACATCAGAAGACCCTGTGCTTCCTGTTTCAGGGGCAGTTCAGTCTCAGAAGCTTGCAGTACGGGCGATATCTCGGTTACAGGCTCTTCCTGGTGGGGATATTAAGATTTTGTGTGATACTGTAGTCGAACATGTCAGGGAGCTTACTGGGTACGATAGGGTTATGGTGTACAAATTTCATGAGGATGAACATGGTGAGGTTGTAGCTGAATGTAAGAGGCCGGATTTGGAACCGTATAAGGGGTTACACTATCCTTCAACTGATATACCTCAAGCGTCGAGATTCTTGTTTAAGCAGAGTAGAGTTAGGATGATCGCTGATTGCCATGCTACACCTATTCCGGTGGTTCAAGATGAAGAGCTATTGCAGCCTCTATGTCTAGTTGGTTCAACTCTTAGGGCACCACATGGATGCCACGCACAGTACATGGCTAATATGGGTTCAATGGCCTCATTAACAATGGCAGTGATCATTAATGAAAGTGAAAAAGAAACTACCGGAGTAACCGGACCTTCTGGTACTTGTAATTCAATGAGGCTATGGGGACTTGTTTTATGCCATCACACATCTGCACGCCGCATCCCGTTTCCTCTTCGTTATGCCTGTGAGTTGCTAATGCAGGCTTTTGGGCTTCAACTGAATTTGGAATTAAAATTGGCTTTCCAGATGCAGGAAAAACATATTTTGCGAACCCAGACTCTCTTGTGTGATATTCTCCTCCGAGATTCCCCCTCTGGGATTATTACTCAGAGACCAAGTATTATGGATCTTGTGAAATGTGATGGGTCTGCTCTCTTCTACCAGGGGAAATATTTCGCTCTTGGTGTTACTCCTACTGAATCCCAGATTAGTGATATTGTGGAGTGGCTGTTGGCTTACCATGGGGACTCAACAGGATTGAGTACTGATAGTTTGGCTGATGTTGGATACTCGGGAGCAGGCACATTAGGTGACGCAGTTTGTGGGATGGCTGTTGCTTATATCACTTCAAGAGACTACCTATTCTGGTTTAGATCCCACACGCCGAAAGAAATTAAGTGGGGAGGGGCAAAACATCATCCAGAAGACAAGGATGATGGCCAAGGAATTCACCCACGTTCTTCTTTTAAGGCGTTCTCGGAAGTAGTAGAGAGCCGAAGCTTGCCATGGGAAAATGCTGAGATGGATGCAATTCACTCTTTGCAGCTTATACTGCGAGATTCATTTAAAGATGCTGATGGAAGTGTTTCCAAGTCGGTGGTCAATACTGAAGTTGCGAATTCTGATTTGCGAGGGACAAACGAGCTCATTTCAGTTGCAAAAGAGATGGTTAGGCTAATAGAGACCGCAGCTGCTCCAATTTTTGCTGTAGATTCTGCTGGTCGGATAAACGGGTGGAATGCAAAAATTGCAGAATTGATAGGTCTGCCTGCTGAGGAAGCTATGGGAAAGTTGTTACTTCAGGACCTGATTTACAAAGAGTATGTTGAGGTTGTTGGCAACGTTCTTTCCCGCGCATTGCAAGGTGAAGAAGATAAAAATGTAGAGCTAAAGCTGAAGACATTTGGTCCGCAGAAGCTTAACAAAAGTGTGTTTCTGGTGGTTAATGCCTGCTGTAGCAAAGACTTTCTGAACAACATCGTTGGAGTTGGCTTCGTGGGTCAGGATATTACTTCCCAGAAAGTGGTTATGGACAAGTTCATCCGTATTCAAGGTGATTATAAAGCTGTTTTACATAATCCCAGCCCTTTAATTCCACCCATATTTGCTTCGGATGAGAATACGTGTTGCTTGGAATGGAATAAGGCTATGGAAAAACTAACTGGTTGGGACAGAGAGGAAATGCTTGGGAAGATGTTGGTGGGTGATATATTTGGCGGTTGCTGTCGGCTTAAAGGCACTGATGCTCTTACAAAATTCATGATTGTCCTACACAATGCAATTGAGGGCCAAGACACTGAGAGATTTCCTTTTCAATTCTATGAGCGGAACGGAGAGTATGTGCAAGCTCTCTTGACAGCAAATAAAAGGGTTAGTTTGGAAGGAGAGGTTATTGGGGCCTTTTGCTTTCTACAGATTGTGAACCCTGAATTGCAGCAGGCCCTGGAAGTGCAAAGGCAGCAAGAGAAGAAATGTTTTGCTAGGAAAAAAGAGTTGGCTTACATTTGCCAAGAGGTAAAGAATCCTTTACGCGGGTTGCAGTTTACAAACTCTCTACTGCAGGAAACAGACTTGAACGAAGATCAGAAAGAGTTTCTTGAGACGAGTGTTGCTTGTCAAAGGCAGATGATGAAGATCATAAGGGATGTTGATCTAGAGCGCGTTGAGGATGGGTCCCTGGAACTGGACGAGGCTGAATTTTTACTTGGGAACCTTATAAATGCTGTTGTTAGCCAAGTTATGATTCTTGTAAGAGAGAGAAGCTTACAACTGATGCGTGATATTCCAAAGGAAATCGAAACGCTGGCTGTTTTTGGTGATCAAGTTCGAATTCAACAAGTCTTGGTTGGTTTCCTGATGAATGTTGTGCACTACGCACCATCTCCAGAAGGTTGGGTAGAGATTCAAGTCTGCCCAAGCCTGAAAACTATATCAGATGGCATAGAACTTCTGCACCTTGAATTCAGGTTTGAATCTCCTGGTGAGGGCCTTCCCCCTGAACTCGTTCAAGACGTGTTCAACAGCAACGACAGCTGGTTGACTCAAGAAGGTTTGGCCTTAAACATGTCAAGCAGGATTCTAAAGTTAATGAACGGTGTTGTTCAATATGTCAGGGGATCTGAACGATGTTCTTTCCTCGTTATTTTTGAACTTCCAATGCCAAGGAAGGGTTCCAAACCATAATAAAAAAAAAAAAAAAAAAAATTCGGAGATCAGGCCAGTAAGTAGAATAAATCATTTCAATGAGCAAATGAAACTTCAGAAACACATGCTTAGATACAAAAATGCAGTAGAGATATGACATTATTCACCAAGTCACGAAGAACCAATGAGCTACGATGTTTACCATCAACATTGCCTAAAAATTACGGAGTAGCATACTTATTTACTATATTCGAATTCTCAAAACTAGCACTTCCACAAGAAACAAAACTAATCTGTCGTTGGTTTACTTGCAGCATATCTAGAAAGCCTTGGAACATACTTGGTCACTATTTTCTTGTATATTGGAGATAAATCTTCTCAACTCCATCTCCCAACAATAATATTAGTATCGGAAAATGGGTCATTTGTCCAAAAAATTTTAAAACATGGTTCAAATGGAAGAGTGAAAATCATTATGAATGAAATGGACACAAAAAAAAAATAGCAAGGATGAAACTGGATTCATCCTAGCTTAAACTTAAAAAATAGCATCCTGATGTAAATTAAACTGAATGCATCCTGATGTAAATTAAAAATAAGAAAAAGAATTTGAAAATGGATATGATGAAACTCAGCGACGGATCCAGGAATTTATGTTTGGATGGGCTAATTTTTTTTTTCTCGAACTCTCAACTTAATTTGTCTCAACCGCAAGAATGACAACTGTGATAATATACTTAAAGCTGAGTATGGGTATGCCACACGATCTCTTTTCCTTGGAGCATAAAGCTATGAATCAAAATTTTCACCTTGTAACTAATATTGGGAGGAATAATTTGAGCAATCCTCACAGTAATCCTAAGGTTTCCACTTTCCCTTACAGAAGGACAAGGTCTCGGTCAAGGTAAGTTGACGGACAGAGCCAAATGGGTGGTCCTGGTTGGGATAGAATCGGTTTGGAATGACGTTTTAGTCCTTTAAATGGTTAACCTAACCAAACCTGACATGGGTGAAGTAAATAAGCATTAGTGTGAACCCATATCCAACTTCCCTCCCTGCCCGCATTTTATACGGTTTCTTCTTCTTCGATCTCCCTCATTTTCCCTTTTCAAAAAAAAAAAATCTCCCTCATTTTCCTATTCTTTTCGTCGAAAAATCTAGCAGAGACGTTAGAGCTTGATGGATGGGAGGGTGAAGTAGATGCAGCCCCCTCTTCCTCCCCCCTTTTTCTTACAAAAACTCACCAAGGTGTCAAATTTTTTTTTTATCAGTTTAGTCCACTAATCACAGCTGTTTAGTCCACCATAATCTTATATGTGTTTCTTGTTAGCAGAGTAAGAAAAAGAAGAAGAATAGAGAACAAAAAAGGGAAGATTTAGTTCATATTGTGCAGTATTAGAGTTGCTTACTATGTGTTTGTTTAATTGCTTCAAAGTAGTTGCTTGTTCACTTGTAAACAAAGGGTAACATCCAGGTATGCGGAAAAATAATGTATTTGCTTGTTTTCCTTCTCCTCATATACTGTTTCCGCAAAAAAGGTTCATTATAGTTTATAGAACATTAGCCATTTTTTTTTTGTGAAACAATGGAACGTTGTTCTCTAATTCTGCTTTTGGTGAGTGATATAAAAATGAACTTTTACAGTAGTCATCATCTTCTTCTCAGCATGTATCGCCTATTATTTTCATGCTCCAGGATAAAAATTCAACTTCCCAATTCCCAAACCTAACATTTTTTTTTCTGCGTATATAGCTTGGCACTACATCATTGGACAAAAGAATGTTGAGAGAACCCTAACAAACTCATCAACGTAGTCATAAACTATAGAAGATAGTTCCAAAGAGATTGTCAGTGAAGAGTCAATCTTTTCTTGCTTGAATTCAATTGGGTATGTCATCTGTATTGTATCCAAAGCTTTTGTTACTCACTTGTGCTTTTAAACATCTAATTGTGAATATTGAATGCACACTGTTGGTTAAAATTTATTGATGTTGTTTTTTTACCCTACCTGTTTATATTACTTAAAAGGAACTAATGCAAATGCTAAGGTGAAAATGCATTATAGATCTGCGAAGGTACCTTCATACGGGTTTTTTTGATTGCCAACTTTTTCGTTGTTATGTAGTAAACTGATCTATGGCTACCAAGAAATTCATTGGATCCTGATTCATATATACTTTGAAGGACCATATGATAAAGGATTGTACATATCTGGTAGTAATTAACACATGTACGAAGAAGTAATTGCACTACTAATGAAAAAAATGAAAACTTAACTGAGAATATTAAGTACAAAACCGTTTTGGAAATCAAGAGTTAAAACCTAAAAAAATCATTTCAATCACTGGACCCAAGGCCCAAGGCCCCGCTCTCCCGATTTTTAATAAATATTATAGATATATAAATATACCTATTCAAATGCGTTTGGGTGAGACTTGAACCTAAGTCTATAGTGTGGGAGCCCAAAATTATACCACCACACTATTTCTCTAAGTTTGATATAATATTACAAAACTATGTTTTTAAATATATATATCTCCCAACAAACTGCACTACTTCAAACTATAGTTACTCTGTTGGGCAAGCGTTTCATATAAGCTTCATTTCAATGTCCCTTGTGTTTGGTTGGTATATTAAGTCAAGAGTAGCTGCAATACTTCAATCAATAGTTACTTTGTTGGGAAGGGTCCAATATGAGCTTCATTGCGATCTTCCGTGAGTAATCTTTTGATTGGTATTTTCAGTCTCCACATCGCAGTATTGTATTATATAAGTCCCTGCAATTATAGTACGTTAAAAGCTACTCTTTTGCTTTGGTCCTATATATACTTTGAAAACATGCATTTGATTCAGTTCCAGTTAATTAAGATTTTGTGAAGTGGAAATCAATTCCATGGCATTAATCATGTGTAACAACTTTGGAAGTTTTTCTTATCAACATATAGCAATTTTAGTACATTGTCGTTTCCCTCGAGTAATATATATAGTCTTATTTAATCAGTACTTTGAAGCTGAAGTGGTACTGTCCTCCCGCATTTATTTGGGTGTGGTAAAAAAAATTTGTAAACAAAGGTGGCCAAATTGGTGGTATTGGTGTGCCTATTCATTTAGCTTGACAAACCGCAAACAATACTGCTATAAATTTAACTTAACTTACAGTAACTTCTTTTTATTTCAGAACTTGATTTTTGGTTTCTAGTGGGTGCACCATTCCATGAAACTAACGCATTTCTGATACTCAACAGCTTAAGGTATACTTTGATACCTTATGGACGAAGTTTGTGCATCTTTTCCTTGTTCCCATTAAGCGGATTGACTCTTTTTACATCAAAATGACTCTTTTTTCTAACATAACTTTATTGTTTATTGCCTTTCACTTATTATTAAAGCAATAACATGAATTTTAGGTCGTTGAAGAGATTTTAGCTTCGGCCAAATTATACTGCCCTGGAGAAAATGAAAACCATCGAATAAATTCTTTCATGTTGAATTAATACTAAAATCTCACATGCCAACTTTGAGATCCGACTTCTCTTTCGGATGGGTGCGACTAAAAACAACTCTTAGTGATACCATAATGTTTCTTCGTATATTGTCCGGCAAAATAACATGAAAAAAAAGGAGTATTGTTTTCCAGGAAGTTGTATAAATAAATTGGGTATCTCACCAAAACGGCCATATAAAATAAATTAGGTCTGTTGGTCTGGTGGTGATATAAATTAATGTGGGTACCTACGTCAAATGGTCAGTATAAAAAAGAAAAGATTAATTCTTTTGGTGCGAACATATTTTAGTGTCAGGTAATTGGTCCTAATTTCTTTACTATAGACACCAAAAAATCTTAATCATCCAAGGGGCTGCTTTTCTGCAATACCACTGCAATCATAGGACATTCCACATGGCGATAAGGCATAAAATCCATTAAGGATCGTACAAGGAAGAATTGATTTTTGATTTCTATCTTTGTTAATTACCTGAGCTTCATTAGCCCAAGAACTCTATAAATATGCACTTAATTAGACACAATGTTAGTGACAGGTGGTCTAAAAACAAAAAGCCTTTGGAGTCACCATATTTCTTATTTCTGTTTTTACGTTTATACACAACTAATGTAATACAACTTTGATATATGTATTGCAAGTCTAAAGCATCCCACTAATGTATGTTTGGATCATCCTAACGTTTCTGATCTGATAGAGCATTATTCGGACAATTTTCCATTGTGGCTTTTTCCAATCCATCCCGAGTCTTCTCCTGTCGATTTTCAGTGTCTGCCACTAAATGTAACCATCAATTTCTACTTTCCAGCATCAATTTCTCTACTTTCCAGCATCAATTTCTCTACTTTCCATTTCTTGCTAGGTATTATGAATAACAATGTTGCCAGCATCACCTACATTAGACAATGTTAGGTGATTAGGTTTGATTTCCATTAGTATGGATGATATAAATTGCAGTAACAACATTGTGCAATACATACACATCTGCAATAATATTTTGTGGTCAGATAAGATACTGAAACATCAAAAATTAGTGTCTTCTCACTAATAGTTACATCACCTACGTTCCCTTAAAAAACTCACTGCTACTAGGAACATGGTTTGTTAAACGTCTTCTCATCCATAGAGGTATAGTACCTGCATTCACAGAAAATTGGTGTATTGTAATGAGCATAAGTCATCCAGCGGGAACAAAATCTAAAATAAGTTAACACGCTCAAACCAAAGAGATTTTTTTCATATTGACCATTTCATTTTTACCCAATTTGTTATCTACGACATGGATGGAAGGCTACCCAATTTATTTTACCGGACAGTGTTGGGAACAATATAATATAGGTTTATTTTTTTCGTGCCATACCGGACAATATACTTTATGAAAATTTATTATTATGGTACCACTGATCTTGTTAAGCAGATGGTGGTGAAGATTTGTTATGAAAATTTATTACTTGTTTACTAATACTCACAATGAGATATCTCGTGTAGCTGGTTTGATGGGAAAAATCAGAAGTTCGACTTCATTGAAGTTCCCTTTCAGAGATAAGTCCTCCTTAATCATGATTTCCCATAATCTTTCATAGTTCATTTGTTGTTATATGATACGCATAAAACAAAACCAGACTATTAAATGTCACCAACTGGATTCAGCTACTCGACTATGTAAAGTGACATAAAACAAACCTCTCGATATATCTTCCGTAACCCGATCCTGAAACTGTGTTGGCCATGCAGTCAACAATGTACTTCCTCCAATAAAACTTTGCAAGAGGACTTGATTACCACCTCGGCACTTAAGGAACTTTGGGGATGAACCGATCGATATATGTGCTTGAATCCCATAAAAAAAACTATAACTCTCACACTTTTTTGCACCTCAAATCCACATCCTCAGTAAACAAGAAATCAACATATATGTAGAAATCCACTTTTTGCACCTCAAATCACTTTGTTGGCATACAGATGCCTAACTAGAGCTGATATGCCTTTGTCGGAAATCTTATGACTACTAGAGCAGCTAGAATTGTTTTTTGTGCAACTTTCGTGAGTATCACATATGTAAGATTAGTAACACCTGCTAATAAAATTGCATACCAATATGGTTTACAAAAATTTAGAACCACAAAAAGTATTAAAATATACAAAGAGAATAAAACTCTACGGTGCAAATAAATAGAGGATCGAAAAACATTAGCTTTCATCAATTCACCACTAATAATCTTTAAACTTTTACTAAAATATATGTAAAGTGAATCGTGCAATTACCAACTTGAAATCGATAATGTATTAATCACACTAAATCAAGATTTCTCTGTCTTCGCGTCTATAGAAGATCTCAGCAACAAAAGAATTAGGATTTCTTCGTCAATTGCTAACGATTGCCGTAACAAAGAATTTAAATAGCCAGAATTGAGATTGAGGAGATTGGTGAATTGATGCTCTGTAGAACAAAATTTAGGGTAAATACCCTTTTCTGAGAGAGATATTTTTATTTTCTAGTCTTCCATATACACTATCCAGATTCCAAACCGATTTAAGAAGTAACTGAGGTTGGCTCTTGTTAACTATGGTTGAGGGTACGCATGGAAGAAAAAAAAACAAAACTTAAGAAATATTGACGGACAACCGATTTTGTCCGTCAACTTGGGTTGAATGAAAAGTAATTTGTATGCCAAGCAAAACTCAAACGTTTGGATTTCTTTGGCGATTGCTCGAATAATTTGCGTATCGAAAATAATAATTCTGATTTATTTAGCGGCCGAAGGCCGCCCAATTTTTTTCTAGTTTTAAAGGTTATTATAGGGATGCAAAAATATTTGGAGTTTGTACATATACGCATAATAAGTCATGACATATTGTATTTTTTGTCTCATGAATACACTTTGCATTTTTAGATTATACATAGATATACAAAAATTGTAGTCACTTAATAGAAGAAAAATGAATTTTTGACAAACACTTGATTTTGTTCTTTTTTTATAAAGGTGGACAAACGCTTTGTTTAGTTAAGGACAAGACACCCCCATTTGACACACAGTTTTATTTTATCAAGCGACATGTATGGTGAGCCTATTCAATACGATTTTAAAAACATCATGAATACTTATTTTTCCCTATAGCCTTTGAATTATTGAGATGCTATTCAAAAATTAATCCATGCGGGATAGGGTTCCAAAATCTTCCCGATTTCTTCCACGAATCATATCTTAACAATTAATGGGCTAATTAAAATTTACACCCCAAGCAAATTTTACAAATGTTAAAAATTACACTAACAAAACACCTTTTTAGAAATTTTGGGGTGGGCTTGACCGGGTAAGCCAACCCATAATACGTCCCTGATGAAACTGGTTACATCCTGGTTATTTTTATATTTTTGTCCATTTAAACAGTATCAAAATCTAAATATCATTTTCATCCCGGAATTATTGATTTTGGTCTTTTAAACCAATTTTGTGTATTCGTATTAGGTAACTTTTTAGCTCGTTTTTTGGATCTACCTATTCCATGTTCAATAGTTTTACAGAATTTGCAAAAGACAAGTAAATTCTCATACAACGATGAAGGCATATCCCTGTCTCTCCGACGGAATTTCTACACGAAGAGCCTCGACTAAATCATGTTCAACCAAAACGTTGCACAATAGTATCAAATTTCATAGGACCCCGAATATTCATGAGTGAGGTGCTCTAGGTAGAGCTGCTATCTTCAAATCATGTCTTTCTCATCAAGATGTAACAATTGGATTTATTGTCATTTTATGAGAGAAGTGGTTCAGAACAAACCTTTACAATTATGTGGTTCTTTTTACCTAGTCTATCCACTCTTGACCAACTGGCAAACACTTTTTCTAATAGCCTTGCAAGTCCCATATTTAAATTGGCTCCACCTATTTACCACCCCCATTTTTCTTATTTGCCACTCTCATTAATTGCCACCCTCATTTATCTTATTTACCAACTCCTATGCTTTCTCATTTATCATAAATAAATACCATCTCTTTGACTTTTTGTTAACACCCCACAAAGAACCACCCCGATAATAAAGAACGCGAAATTGTGGGATATAAAAAGGAATTGGGATATTGATTACTTCTCCCAATCCATGGTGTTAAAAGGCGATTTTAGGTATGAAAATACTAAAATACCCTTTGGTTAATTAAAAATATTATGAAAATACCATACTACCCTTTCTCTAAAACATTAAAATCAAAAAACCAAAACATATCTCCCATTCTCCCAAAATCGATTCTAGCACTCTTAGGGTTTTAATTATTTTTTCTTCCATCTTCTTCACCCGTTCTTCATCAACGATTCATTTATTCGTCGATTAACCTACCCGAATCATAAACAATGCCTCCACGAAAGAAACCAAATGCCCACCCGAACTCAACATCGATTGCTCAACAAAAACAGGCAGAAAGACTTGCTAAGATTTCTCAAGAGCAAGAACACGAAGAAGCAACGTTCTCTGACGATCAACTACTCAGAAATATGGCTTACGGCCGGAGAAGGTAAGTCATTTAAAACTGTTTAATTAGTGTTTCAATCGATTTGTAGCTATGGGTTTAGGTTAGAATCACGAACCTAACTCAAACAATTGAGTTTGAGAGGGAGTCAACTGATATTTGTATGAACACAGTCTGGGTTTTGTATTCCTAAGCATTCAATCTAGGATGAATCGGTCATGGGTTTCCACCCCAGATTCGCGAACTGAATTTTCCTCAGGCATTCAATCTAGGATGAATACGATTTTTCATTTTAGTATCGTCGGTGTTGGATAATAATTCGTGTATGCCCGGTAGTGGACTTAAAACATACGGGAGAGTTTATGAATTTGTCACCAATCTTTGGCATAGATTTTGGTTTCATTGCATGCCGATTTTGGGCACCGCATTCTTTTGTAATAATTCTAGCATGCCTCTGTAGTGGACTTAAAACATACGGAAAATTGTCACAAATACCGACAAAGATTTTAGGTTGCATTTGTGTCTTGGGGTACTTGGTACTGCATCGTCGATAGTCAATGTGTCTTCTTGGACCATTCTAATGTGGTTTATTTTAAGGTAGTCAATGTGATCTAGAACGGAAGGTGAGTTGTCTTTATATTCATTGCTTTCCGTGTGCTTTTATATAGGTCAAAAGCAAAGGAAGCTAACAAAAGAAAAACTAAAGATGTTGTCACTAAGAGAAGAAGGAAGGACGGTCTTGATACTCTAAGTCTTTGCCTCCTCGAGGAAAGATGAAGGTCGTAAGATACGTTTGGGGGCTGGTATAAGAGGGATAATTTGGGAGAGTGGTGGTGACCGTAGTCGACTTGCAAACCGGTGAGCACGATGATCAAGATGAGCAGATGAAGAGGAAAGTCAATCGGCAAGCCAAAAATGAGTTCTTTAGGCCAAGTCAACAACCAACACAAGGCAATGGTAAGAAGGGAAATGTCAAAGTGAAAGTTAAAGGTTCCCACCTTCCTCATAGTAAAGTTCAAGATACTAGGTGAAAAGTATTCTTTGGTCGGATCAGGAGGGATTTTATAGTATTCCTACGTATCCCGATAAAGCGGCTTTGCATTTGTTGGATCAATATATGTCACCACCTAAAGATCGAATGAAAATTAGTTCCAAACACAATTACAACACTATGCCTAAACGATAAGCATGCTCGACCATTGTTCCAGGCATAGTCTAAGTTAACCAAACGGAAGACCAAATTTGAAACCTATTAAGCATAAATTTTTCATTAGAATACAACGCCTAGGAATCACTGCAAGCATTCTCGTAATCTAATGTCCCAAGCAGGTACACAATTCCGGCATTGACAATTATTGATATTAAACGCCGGTTTCGGTGCCAGCGTTATCGATATTGATGGTACCACGCGGTACCCGGTTAAGCGTTGATGGTTATTAAGTTTCAATGCGATTTTAGGTTTGGGATGGCACTTGTTTCTGATGTTTTTCATGCGATGCGGCATGGTAACCTATCAATGAAACCATGGAGGTTGAATATTCCGTAGTATATTCCTTGGTAGGTAAAAAGGTTAACTGTGTACCGGCATAGTTGTTTAGAAGAATTCTATGGGATCAATATTCAAAATGGGGGATATCGGTCTACCCGGCATGGTCGTAGTATGAATACCATGCAGGTACCCTTACTACCGGCATGGTCGTAGCATGAATACCATGCCTGAGTACCCTTACTACCGACATGGGATTCATACAACTACTATGCCGGCACCTAGGTATTTCATTGAAAAAATGGCGGGTTTCAAGAAAATTTCGATTTTTCAACATCCTACAACTTTACCTATGTGTTGGGGATGCTACTATGTTGTGCAAGTTTACTTTCTTGTGTAGGTTCTTCAAGAAACTCTCCATACTCGTCAAAATCATCATTCAAGGGTGTTGACTCAACAAAGAGTTGCAATTGAGAGTTGTTGTCATTAGCTGAAGATTCAAGATATGCTCCTTTTTGTAGTTGAGCTAAAGATTCAGCAACATCAATTCTCTCTTCACAATCATCCTCTATTTTTCTCAAAAAAATTTCTCTCTCAAAATATTTTTCCCTCCTTCTACTCTCACCTCACTAACCCAAATTCAAATAAAACACAAACTAATCATTTTATAAAAATCTTATGATTTTATTAATTATTATTAATCACTAATCCTAATTAGTGAGGGTAGATTAGGTATTACATAAAATACTTAGATAAGGGGTGACCCAATTGATATCTCTGGATCCACTTTTTGTCCTTTTCTTATATCCCCAATTCCTTTTTATATCCCCAATTTGGCGTTCATAATAAACTCTAAAAGGAAAAAAAACCTAAATTCTATTAATTCTTATTCACTCAGACGGGCACTTCTTCTTCTCCGTCTCAAGTTTGAGAAGAACTCAACTCCCTGCTCATCACAAGGTTTGTTGGGACACCAACACCAATTAGGAGAGTCTAGTTATTTTAGGAGATAGCATACGTTTCCTTATTTAGTATTTGCTTAGTGTTCAAGTTATAATCACTATATATTCATAGTTTGTTATAGGGTTTATATTCATTCAATCAATAAAAAACTCAGTTACATTATTGTTTCACAACAGAGGTGGCTAATCCCCATAAAAAGGATATTTATCTTAGGGTTCTTATATTACATTACAGTGTTTTGGTTTAGAACCCTAACATCCTGGATCGAAGACGAGTTTAGGTCTTCATATTTTTCCCAATTTTTTTTTCTTTATCATCTTTATTTATCCTCTATATTAAAAAAAAAAAAATTGAATATTAGTCAGAACTTTTGTCATCATCAACGTTGTTACAAGACTCCAATTTTCTATATCATGACCTTTTCTTGAAAGTGAAGAAGTTAAGGGTCTCAGGGATGCGATACATGATTTAGTCAATGTTTTAACCAAACAACGTATGGAGGATCTCGAGAAAGCTAAGCTACAAAAAGAGCGAGATAGAGCTAATCGTAAAGACAACATGGCTGCTTTTACAAAATCTATTAATTAAATTATTACGAAACTTTCGGGCAAGAAAAGCAAGGTCGTGTTCTTCAACATCGATGACACTATTAATAGCAATATTCTCGGATAATGGTGGTCTTTGAAAATATTACAACAATTCATACGGGAACCATTAACTTGAAGTTTCCTACGTTTGAAGGTGCGATCCGAAGGTTGGATTTTCAAGCTAATCAATATTTCAGCTTATATGGAATAGTTCCGGCCTTTCAAATCCTAGTAGCTCTTTGCTCATCTTCAAGGTGATGCCATTTCTTGGTATCGATCGATTAGGAAGTCTCTTACTACACCAACTTGGGAAGAATTATGTTCTTTACTTAGTTTTCGATTCGGATCTCACACGCATATTGACTCATGCAATATTACTTCTACAACAACGCAAACATGTACCAAATCTATCATTCGTTTTCAATCGATGCTACAACGAAGTAAAAAGGAAGTGGTGAAGAGAAATTAAGCATCAAGGTTACCAATGTTGATGTTTTTGGGAGTGTTTTTACCAGAAGAACACCAAAAAAGTAAGCCATATTCACGAGAAAGAAGAAGAAATTGGTAGAGAGGGATTGTTCAATCGTTGTAATGCGAAACGAAGCGTGAATAAAGAATTTTGATAGTAAAAGTAGGAAAATAGTTGAGAAATCTCAATATTGATTGATAATAATAATGTGTATGTAATACAAAGGACTTGTCTCCTATTTAAATAACTCTAAGACTCAAACTTGGAAAATAAGAAATCCCTAAAATAAATAAAGTTCTAGAATTAAATGACTTCTAAAAATAAGTAATTCTAAAAATAAGAAATACTACTCTAAATTAATTAAACTCTAAAAATAATAAGAAAAATACTAATCCTAAATCTAACGGATGTCCTACATCAGGCCCGCCATCTTGAAAAGAAGTCGTCTTCGAGTTCACCAAATATTGTAAACGACCCGCCCAACAAATAATATACTTTGAGTAAGTTGATGATCGAAGAGTATAACACCACAAACCGACCGTTGAACACAAAAGTTGATGTCGACATTGGCAACACTTGGAGTAGTAATTATCTGGCAATACTTTTGACTAACGAAAATATTTTCGCATAGCTTTTGATTTTCAAGAAGAATGGCATTAGGCGACTTACAAGAAGATGGTGTTTCCGGTGTTGATATTGGCAAAACTTCTTCAACTTGTTTTTGTTCATAAGAGACGTAACAATTTTCATCCACTTCACCGTTAGGAACACAAACATCACTGGAAATAGGTATGAATGGTGGTTCTATAATTGGCGAAGGTGTTGATGATAATTCTAATGTTGGTGAAGAAAGCGCTGGTGCCTGAGCCTCTATCATTGGAGGAGTAACCTCATGAAGGGTATCGAGTTGTGACCAATCTATTTGATCCAAAATAAGCTTTGCTTCTACGAGATGTTGAAGACTCTTCTTTTGTGATTCCGCAAATTTACGTTGGAACTCGGCTTGGGATTCTTTACGATTTACAACATGTGCAACCAAATTGGTCGAAATTAATTGAAGTTGACGTTGAGTCTCGAGTTGAGATTCCCTAAGCTGACGTTTGAAATCGGCTTGAGTATCCATAAACTTTTGTTGGGACTTTGCAATAGCACATACATGATCTTCAAGACTAACACGATTGTCTTTTGCGCCGTCTTTCTCTTTGCCATTCATGATTAAATTAATTGATTAAAACCGGACGTGATATAAAAACATGTAAAGAATCGGGTTTAGTAGTTTGGGACGGAATGGGTTTCGAAAAAAGGAAGGCGAAAACAGATGTTTAATGGGAGTGAAGTTTAAGAGAGAAAAAATAGTGGGCAGAATCAATTAACTAATGATTGGGAGGAAGGAAAGAAGTAGTTGGATGGAACGATAATAAAAAGATGGAAAAAGAATGGGAGGAGAAAAAGGGAGCAGATGGGATTGATCAATTGATTAAATTAATCAATAAGAGAAGTTGGGGGTCCACTGGAGCGATAATGGATAGTGGACAGAAGAATGTGGTAGAGAGGGTTCGGTGAAATAGCTAACAGACGTCTTCGTTTATTTTTTTTTATTTTTTTTTATTTTTTTGGTAAACGAAAAAAAAAGATAGGGTTTAGAAGAAAAGATGCGGAGATCTTGATAAGTAAAGGTGACGAAAGGGTAGAGAAAATTTAGAAGAAAAGAATAAGAGGATCGAAGCCGAAGCTCGTGATGCCACTTAATGCAGAAACGGAAGCGTGAATAAAGAATTTTGATAGTAAAAGTAAGAAAATAGTTGAGAAATCTCAATATTGATTGATAATAATAATGTGTATGTAATACAAAGGACTTGTCTCCTATTTAAATAACTCTAAGACTCAAACTTGGAAAATAAGAAATCCCTAAAATAAATAAAGTTCTAGAATTAAATGACTTCTAAAAATAAGTAATTCTAAAAATAAGAAATACTACTCTAAATTAATTAAACTCTAAAAATAATAAGAAAAATACTAATCCTAAATCTAACGGATGTCCTACATCACGTTGTCAAGTTTTCCTTGTACTCAATATAACAAGCCTAACTGTATGGGATTGCTCAACCAGGATTGTTCCAATATATTATGGAGCTCTCATAAGGCGGTTGACTTGCAGTTAAAGTTACCAACTATAACGAGAAGTACTCCAGATCAATCAAATTCAGGCGATGATCGGTGGTTGTACAACACAAGAAAAGGTCAGACGCTATTGGACTATGCTGGTAATTTTGATTTGACTGGTCCGCTGACACCATATCCTATCTCAAGTATGGACATTATTCCAGCACTTTTTGACAAACTAGTTGGTGCCAATGAGTTGGAATCTACGGAAACGACCTACAAGCTGAACGTTGTTAACCACAAACTGTCAGGTGAGAATGGTTTTTATCATCGGGTTTACTATACTCGTAAGTTGTTCGATCGTGGGAAGTTTATAGCTATGTCATCGAATTATTATGGGGAATTGATTTTTCCATTGTTTCTTAAACATGGGTATCGATCATATTTTGGTTTTATAGATTTTATAGCTCATTCGTTTGTTATTGATACTGATATTTCCTATATGGGTAAGCTGTTTCTGAGAATGCCGCAACAGAAAAGTGTACCTGAGTGTGCCTTCACGGCTTTTACGGTAATTGGCATATACAATTACTGGCAAGATGGTCATGCATTCAGTGGAGAGCCCGTTCACCACAATTCTGATGATAATGTGGCTAAAGAAATGTTTCGGGAATTCAATGATTTTCCATCTAATTCTAAGTGCAAACCTATTCCAAGAGTTTCAACGGAAGAAATTTGTGCATTATTTGTGGCATTAATCGGTAAACTGTCAGGTGCAAAGTATTATTACTCTTGTCTCGAATACAACCTTAGTAAGTCTACCTTGAATAGTTTTGAAGATTGGTGTAAATTGGGAAAAGAATTAGGTCAGGAAATTATGGTGTCATTCGTGAGTGTTACGACAGAAAAAAATAAAGAGACATGCGCGTGTAAGGAAAGACCAGTAAAACAAGATGATCTCCCGGATATCCGAAATGTGCAGCTAGAATTTGATATAATGAAAAGATTATCTGGGCATTCGAATTTTGTGAAGCTTATGGAAGTTTATGAGGATGCGAATCCTTTCCGCTTAGTAGAGGACCACTTTGGAGACGACACCTTCAGAGAGTGCTATGTAAACATCTTAGAAAGGCATGACATGTGGTTAGTTCTTTTACACATTAAAATGGGAAGGCTTCATCTAGCAGTAGTTGTTCTCGGCATGTACTCAAGTGAGGAATACAATCTATTACCGAGTGTATGTCTTTCATGGGGGTTAAGGACTTTAGTTTCGGTACTAAAAAAAAAGGGAACATTTATAACTCCTTATATTTCCGTTGGTTCGGTACTTTATGCTACACATGGGACAGGTGATAACAAAGGTTATAGAAAGAGGTATGTGGGTGCTCCATATTCTCTCGTCCAGTCTACTTCAAAGGGACTGTTAATCTTATTATTGAAGGTTCGAGAAAAGTTTCTGGTGGGCAGTCCTGATCTTTGTCAACCCATTAAAACTGAACTTGAGAAGAACCGTAAGGAGAAGTCACTGTTTAGTAATTATCTGTTTTCAAGTTTGTAAGTAATCAAGCAGCTCTACTTTTCGCATTTCGGCTAAATTTGACAACTACGAGAGGGGAAAAGTGATATTTGGTTTAATGAGTTGTTACTCTATTTGCTTAAAAGAGTTCTTCTTACCATATAGTATTACCGATGACTGCGAACACCAAGTTTTGTTATCCTCGGTCACGGCACCTATGGAAATTTTTAAGAGCCTGGGAATTGTTAGTGAACATGATGCGAAGGCGAGAAAGTATTTCTAAAAATTTTAAACCCAGGTAACGGGTATACAATTTTACAAATATTTGAAATTCTTGGAGAAACTAATTTTGTTAAGACGCTGGTCGAGAAGATCTCCAAGTTGACTCAAATACGTAGGCAAAATACAAGTGTTCTTGGATCAATTACTACCGACGGGAGATGGTTAGCTAACATCATATTCTTTTCACCACATACTGCTGCATCGTCCGTTGAGACACTTCGAGATGATACAGTTGGCGCTATACGTTACGTCAAAATTACAAGGCTTGGTTGGTGGATTTTATTTCAAAACAGAAATATAGAAAATGAAGTAAAGGGGTTAGTCCATTTCTTGGACCAGCAGAGGCAAGAGTCAATTGGTTGTGCATTCAAATGTGTAGCTCAGAAGTTGGGAGATACGCATTATGTACTCGTTGTGGTATTTGTTGGCATGGTTTTCATTACCACCATTAATGAAGTGACTTTTGTGTTTGATCGTGGTAAATTGTTGAACGTCAAATCTGCGCTTTCCCAGGAACGAAAAGAACTCATGTTCTATGAACGAGTCCGGCACAACAAGATTATGGCAGCCACCTTGGTTGAGATGCAGAGTCTAATGATGTTTCCGTGATGAGTTATAGCGATCAACTTGGGGACAAGTTGCGTTTCAAGGGGCTGGGAATGTCAAGATGCTGATTCTATTTTTTGGCTAGATATATTTTAGCTTCGTCTTAGGATCCAACTTGAGGACAAGTTGTGTCTCAAGGGGTTGGGGATGTTGGGACACCAACACCAATTAGGAGAGTCTAGTTATTTTAGGAGATAGCATACGTTTCCTTATTTAGTATTTGCTTAGTGTTCAAGTTATAATCACTATATATTCATAGTTTGTTATAGGGTTTATATTCATTCAATCAATACAAAACTCAGTTACATTATTGTTTCACAGCAGAGGTGGCTAATCCCCGTAAAATAGGATATTTATCTTAGGGTTCTTATATTCTGTTACAGTGTTTTGGTTTAGAACCCTAACAAGGTTCATATTCTATCTCTTGTCTAACTGGCAAGGAGTATTTTTACAGAGCAATGGATCCAGATTCGGCAACTTGACCAGGCACTACAAGTCACAGAAGTATTACTTCACTTGAACATCTTTATATCAATTCAAAACTTGATTGAAACCATGGGATTTCGGTTCCACTTCTGATTTGTTGTTTGGAACTTGTTATCAGATCAGGATTCTTAAGGCTAAAAGTAAAACAGGGACCACCGAATGCACGTTCACAAACGTATGATGATACTTGAGATGACTATGTTGTACCTTCTTCTAGAGTGTTGGATTAGATATAGGTGTGTCCTCCACTTGAAATTTAGTGGGTACTGGGTATTAGAGTTCTTGTGCAATTGACTACTTTACCATATTTGTCACGCATTCTGAGTGAAGAAGTGCGTGGTCTTTAGAAAAGTGGATATTTGGCAAGTTGGAGGTTGTCACACATCCGTGAACCTTCATCTTACATTTACCATGAACTCATGTTTGTTAGGCCACCCCGGATAATTGAACAGAGTACTAATGTAGGTTAATATTTTAATGGGTTTTCAGTGAAGATAGAGATTAATGGAGAAGAAAACAAATTAAATTTGACTATTGTAGGTGGTAAATAGGAAAAAGCGGAATAGAAAAGTAGAATTACTTTAGAAATTCTGATAAGAGTGGCAAATAGGAAAAATGAGGATGGCAAATAGGTGTTGCCTTTAAATTTCTTAAAAAGAGAACTGAAGCAGGTTTTGCTTTGGGCGAATTTCAGTTTGACAGGGTAAATTAGAAGCATAAATTTTTAGTCAAAATAAGCCGCTTAAAACAAACTCCTCAAAAACCACAAATTGTTTGGGAGTTTTCGTGCAGATTAAGGAAAAAGAAAAAGATTAAATTTTTTGTATCTGTGTCCATAAAAAAATATTGTAATTGATATTACTGTGTTTAAAAGAAACCTTATAGTTCCAAGAAAAAATTCTAGGGTATTGTTGGTAGCTTTGTGACAAATATGAAAACCTACAGTATTTTTGAACTAGAAAGAAATTTTAAACCCTCATATATAGTGGAACTGGGTTTTTATTTTTATCTTTATGATAAGCAACACACAAACACAAAACTAACTAATTAGCCTCACATTTCTAACATCGATAAGCTCTTCCTCTATAATCATCACCAAGATGACAAATAATCACATCGAGAGGATGGGAAAACCACACCCCCTCAATTTCCTTAGATGTACTAGCTTTTGCAAGGTAGTCAACAAACGAATTAGCCTCTCTGTATCTCTGAGTTATGACAATATCATTGAAACTTTGTTATTAGATGTTCAATATCCTTTATCAGTCCTCCCATCACCCATGGTATAATCGTCTCTTTGTTGAACTGGGTATTTATAAATCCTATGGTATTTCTCTTTTTTCTTAATGACTGTTTTTATAGTATTTTATTCCTTTTTAATGTTTAGTTTTCACGTAAAGAATAGAAGCACGAAGTGAATATATTCATTACAATTAGGCTTTTGTTAACTTGTATACCCATATATACGTTAGAGCAACCACAGTCGATACCAAAACCAAATATTTGGTCCAAAAGACAGACGCTATCGAACGTAGTAAAGAGCAAATACCATACTAAAACCAAAAACCAAACTATATTTGGTCTTTGGTTTGGTCTTTGGTCGGGCGAAGTTTAAAGGTTGCGCCTGGTGGGGCGAAGATTAAAGTTACGCCCGAATTTAAAAAAAAAAAAAATTGGGGCGCAACTTTAAAGTTGCGCCGGATGATCGGGCGTAACTCAAAGTTACCCCCAAATTAAAAAAAAAAAAAAAAAAAATGGGGCGCAACTTTAAAGTTGCGCCTTGAAAAAAATAAAAATAAATAAGTGGGGCGCAACTTTAAAGTTGCGCTCCACCAAATTTGGTTTTCCCACCGTAGCGTCGCACCACGGAGTAAACCCATTTTTTTCAATTTTTTTTGGTTTTTAGTCTTTGGTTATAGTCTCCCCACTGGAGTTGCTCTTAGGTAGGGGTGTTCATGGTTACTGGTTAACCGAGAAACCGAACCAAACCAAACCGATTAGGGGGAAACCGAACCGAACCATTAACTAATGGTTGGTTTTGGTTTAGAAAAGATGAAAACCGAGATTAATGGTTTGGTTTTGGTATGATAGAGAAACCAAACCAATAACCAATGGTTAACCGAATATTGATAAAAAAAACAATCATTGATTAAATTTTCATTGGAGATGTCACTGCCATTAGTTAAATCTTCTTTTAATCTCTAGATTTAGAGTAAGCTTTAACTACTCTTGATATTCTTTTTATTTATTTTTTGTCTGTAAATTTTTGTAAACCAATACTATTTTTTTCTCAGAAATTAGTGTAATTTTTTTTTTTTTGGTTTGACATAATTATTGGTTAACCAAAAAACCACTGAAAAACCGAAACCTACTGAACCATTTGGAAACCTAACCAATGGTTAATGGATTGGTTTGGTTTCAATTTTTAGAAACCGATAGTATTGGTTTCGGTTTTGGTTTGGCTTGAAACCGAACCAAAACCGACCATGAACACCCCTACTCTTAGGGATTAGTAAATAATAGAGTAGGGATTAGTAAATAATTATATATTGGCATAGATTCCTTAACTATCTCTTGGAACTATTTTAAATAGTTTAATATTAGTCCCACTGTAATAAATATGTTTCAATTTCCTTCTTTACCCTTGTAGTGTTATAGAAAATAACGTCAATTTGTAAAGAGGGGACCTAGGTTTTCACGATCATCAACTCTTCCCATAAGAAGATTGAACCATTTATTATAAACCAAACTAAATCTTGTCCGCTGATCAACCTTTATTACATCTCATCTGATAATCTATGATAATATTGATTAAAAATCATGAAAACCCATAACAGACTTGATGATTAACGACAATCAACGGAATTTGATCTCAAATATACTTTTCAACTAACTTTTGTTTAATCAAACTCAAAAACAGATTTACAATAAATCAACGGATTCGATTAGAAGCCAATTAGAGAAATTGCTGCAATTTTTGATGATCAAACAATCGCAAACTGCAGATGATAGTTCTAATAAAATCCAAAACATGAGTCCATTAATTAAACAGATATATATCAAAATAAGATAAGAAAAGTCATTGCCTACCGACTAATCAATAACCGGTAAGCTTTTTCTTCTTTTCGTTGTAAAATAAGACCGGTAAGTTTCTTCTTTCTTAAAACCAGACCAACAATAGAGAGGAAGTTGAACGGGTAGTTGAACCCAGAGATTAAAATAAGGTTATTAGAGGAATTTATTTATCACTGATAAAGATGATTAACTTGTTATTATCCCAACCACTGATTTCTATTCTCCATATGAGTATAGGACTAATATACCCCTATTAACGTGTATACGGGTATACAGGACCCATTTAGCTTTTGATTTTGAAAGTTCTTTATTTTCTTATAAAAATATTTTCTTTCTTTGGTATAGGATATCTGGATGCTGGATATATAGATGGTTTAGATTCTATGATTCCCAAAATTTGCGATTTATGATTCAATATTTGAGTGATATAAAATTAGTTTTTCTATAATTTTTATACTATACCTTGTTCAAAATCAAATAAAGTTACTGTGAGCGTAAAAGTTTGTTACTATGATTGTAAAATTCGTTTGTTGAATGAAACCACTGTACCTTGCCAGATGGAAGATAAAAATGGAGAGGGATGAAAGAGAGCAAGTTGCACCTTGAGTTGTTTAAGCAGCAAGAATCCAATTCTGGCCGACAACTTGTCAAAACTTGGGAAAGTACTGTTGACATTCTCTCTCCCGCATATACTAGGTCAAAGTCAAAGTACCTTTTTTGACTGCATATTCATTTTCAAGGAGAAAAAGTGATACCTTCTTGGCTTCTTCTACTTTCATGTGTTTGTATCATAAAATGATAAGATGCGAGAACCACATTTTGTGTTGTGGCTGAAAGTGACTAAAGGTAAAGAGGAATATACAAAGGACTCCTGTATGGACTTCATTGCATGTCCATACATGCGATGAAGTTGTAAACATGCAGCTTTGATTGAGGGACGGTAACTTGTAAGTTGTAAACCTGCAAAAAGGAAAAGAATTCTTGAATCCATGGTTGTATATCCCTTTTCCTGTTTTCAGCTGTCCATGTATGGATAATTATTTGTTGCATCCGTTAAGTGCTACCTCAACATTTGTTTATGAATTTTAGTTTATTTCTTTTATGAATGAATTTTTTTCTTTTCGAAAAAAGAAGAAAGGATCTGATGTGTCGTACTGAACTTGGATTAACTATGATGGATAGTGGTGGAGTCTTTGATTAGCTAGTGGACTACGAGATAAACATGCTAGGTTTACATTGTTTTTAGATAAAGAATTTTGAAAACAAGGATTTCATGACCTAAAGTAGCGTACTAGCATCAAGAACAAGAAGAAATTGAGTAAACTTCCACACCTCATGTGGATACAAAATACCGCACATTCATTTTAGGTGCGAAGTAACTACATACACAATGAGCGAAAACGACCGTATATGTTACATTCAAGATGACGAACCAGGTGACATAGCCAAGTCACGAGTAAAGTGTGAAGAACTGTGCGGCAGTAAAGAAATCGTGCGATCATGATAAACTCATGTGCGATATTGATGCACGTCAGATCCGAAATTAGGGGCTTTATTAGCTGTCATCCACTATGTAAATTCCTATATAAGGAGCGGAGCACCTTTGTAAAAGAGGGATTTTTTTGGGTGAGCTTAGATAAGAATTCTAAGAGAGAGAAAGTTATTTTCTCCCCAAGTTAGGGTTTCTTCATATCATTGTAATTTTTCTAAGATTTTAATAAAAGTTCTTGAGATTCTTATGATGGTTTCTTAGATTAATTCATAGAGTATCGTTAGGGTGTGGTTGTAGGATTTCCTGCAACTACATTTTGGCACTAGAAAACAGCTCGGAGATATACCATGTTGATGATTTCTTTAAAAATAAGCTTGAAATTGTTCATAGTTTTTCATCACTCTATTAATAAGAATCTTTAAAGGTTAGATCTAAAACATTCAGCCAAAAGTTTAAATCTCAATCTTCATTGATTCAGTTTTCATTTCTTCAAAGAGTACCTTTCCTTTTATTGTTACAAGACGGAACAGATGGTAGGAAAAAATCTACAACAGAACAAGTGATAGCAACTAGGAGGAGCAGAAGAATCGGGAGGAAGAAGAAGAAGCGAAATCGCTGAATCATCAAGGATGGGAGAAAGGAATAATAGAGGAAACCAAGTCCAAACACAGATCCAACGCGAACGAGGGGAGGACAACACTATCGACTATGATAGGGTAAGTGTTCATACTGCAAACATAGGTTCAACACAAGAAGAAGAGCAAAGAACTGGAGATGGAGGAACGATAGCAGATAATGAAGAAAATATGACCATAGAGGAACTCCGACAAAGGCTAATCGCAGAAAGAAGGATAGAAGAAGAAGCGCTTGCGAATTTGACGCGTCAAAATGATGAACTAAGAGAAGAAAATATCAGATTACAAGAACAAAGGTCACGAAGTACAACACGTACAAGCTCAAGGTCAAGAACAAGCAGGAGCACGTCAAAGCGTAGTCGATCTAGCCGCAGAGATGCTAGACAAGAGCAACCCTTAGCTAACAACATGGTTGAACACTTTCAGGTAGGCGATAATATACAGGGGCAGCACGGTGGTAATCGTATAGAGCAACAACCAACTGACCGATACGTGCAGCAAGGCGAAAATCACCGCATGCAAGAAGACCATCGAGTCAATCGACACGAACGACAAGGCGAATGTTATCGCACGCATCATGATCAGGATGATGAAAAAGACGAGGAGCAAGGGAGGATGATACTACACGATAGAGAACTGTTGCGAAATCAGAGAGAGCGCGAAAAAGAAGAGGATAGGAACTTTGACGCACAAATTCATGCAAGAAATGAAAGGGATATGCGAAGCAGAAGAAGAGAAGAGGCGGAAAAACGAGAACTACAGGAGGCGATGCGTCAAAACACGCATGATAACAGGATAAGACAAGCAAGGTTGAAAAGACCAATGCAACAATACGCAGAACAAACAATAAACGTAGAAATCCTAAGAGAATTAGCAGAAGTAAGAGCGATGATGACCGCACGAAGAGATGGAGGTAGGCGACAGTTAGATGAAGCAATTGAAGAAACTGGAAAAAAAACCATTCGCAAGACAGATACAAAGTATAGGAATACCAACCAAATGCATTTTACCCGTATTCACTAGTATATTCGATCGAACCACATGTGAAGTGCAGCATATAAAGGCGAGCAACAATTCCTTGTTACAATGGGAAGATAATGATGCGGTCTTATGCAAGTATTTTCCTGCCAGTCTAACTGGAGAAGCTTTACAATGGTTTGAAGGATTGCCTATAGGAACAATAACATCATTCAATCATCTATAAAGCATATTCTTAGGAGCATACATCAGCAACAACATGTTACGGCCAGGAAGACATACCAGAACTACCAAACATGGGTCATGAACCCCCGTCAGGAAGACGAAGTAGGGAATTTTGTGCTTATCACCGCTTCCACGGTCACACTACCAATAATTGTCGGAATGTGCAAAAAATAACACTAAGAATGATTGATCAAAGAAAATTAAACCATTTTCTAGTATCACAACAAAAAAATCTACCACCACCACCAGAGCGGCAAACACCAGGAGATGAAGTGGGAAAAAAGACGTATTTAATTGAAGTAGAAGCGAAGGCAAAGAATTTATAATGTAACTCAATAATACATTCATTTAGAAACATAGAATACTTTCATGATAATGTCTTAAGTCTAGTTCATGCAAGAGATAATGATGGAAAAGAGATACTCAACCTGGCAAAGATATCACCACTGAATGAAATTGGTTGCCTCTGTGGAAAAGAGATACTCAACCGCACTCTCTATCAAAAGAGCGATATGAGAAGAGGCAAAATGTGGATACAAAATACCGCACACTCATTTTACGTGCGAAGTAACTACATATACATTGAGCGAAAACGACCGTATATGTTACATTCAAGATGACGAACCCGATGACGTAGCCAAGTCACGAGTAAAGTGTGAAGAACCGTGCGGTAGTAAAGAAATCATGCGACCATGATAAACTCCTGTGCGATATATATTGACGCACGTCAGATCCGAAATAAGGGGCTTTATTAGCTGTCCTCCACTATGTAAATTCCTATATAAGGAGCAGAGCGCCTTTGTAAAAGAGGGATTTTTTTGGGTGAGCTTAGATAAGAATTGTAAGAGAGAGAGTTATTTGCCCCCTAAGTTAGAGTTTCTTCGTATCATTGTAATTGTTCTAAGATTTTAATAAAAGTTTTCGAGATTCTTACGATGGTTTCTTAGGTTAATTCATAGGGTGTGGTTGTATGATTTCCAGCAACTACACCTCAAGTATGGTTAATACAGTGTATCCATGGATCCGTGCGGCAATATTGTTTAAAGCATCTTCCCCTCTGCTTTGTGAAAATAAGACATGCGTAGTTGCTTTAAATTTTTCTAATCTTATTAGTCGTATATAATCTTGAACATCTTGAACATCGTATGAATTCGCTGGCATGAAGACTATCCAACTTTACTATGCTCCATAGAAACCCTACATACATAAAGTTAATCTATTCAACGTGCATAATGTAACTTTTGGCCGAACTTCTGAAAGCTTAGTGAATCATGCACATCAACGTCCATACGTGGAGCTAGCCAACATGGCTTCCTGACGTAGTTCATCTGAGAAGAAGAAAAGTAGTAGGGAAAGGGAAATATTCCAGTTGACACTAAATGGACCCGTCAACTATGCATTTTCGGATTGCTACGAATGTGTTATGTTTCCATATGAATGAAATCAAGGGTCAGTGATCAGTGATGAGAGTGACCAAGTAAGTGCCATAAGGAACGAAGAAAACTCCAAAGGCGTTGAAACTTGTTGAGAAAAATAAATATTTTTCCTTTGAAGAAGAATCATCATTTCCCTTTCAGAAACCATTATAAATAGTAGCAGCTGTTCCATCCTTTTTCTTCAACAATCTCTGCACATCTATCTTTCTATTCTCAAAAATATTTTTTTTCTCAACAATCCTTCCACTTCTCTTTATCCATTAAATATATCGTTGTTAATCATCATTAATTCATTGCCGACCATGGATTCGGAGTCTCAAATTAGGTATGTACATCAAATAACCCCAGCTCTCCTCCCACTCTCTCTCTCTCTATATATATATAGTATATGTCGTCATATCTGCGGGTTCGTACGTGTTTCTTGTTATATATGTAATATAACTTGCTCTGTGGGTATGACAATAACCAGGAACAAGTGTGCAGCATGCTACAGACAATTCAATAAGAAAGAACACCTTGTTGATCACATGAAGATCTCATTTCACTCTGCTCATGAACCCATATGTGGTGTTTGTCGTAAACACTGCCGTTCTTTTGAGTCCCTCAGGGAGCATCTTATCGGTAAATTAAGCAATCGTCTGTCTCTCTAGATATATATATATATATATATATAGATAGATAGATCTTGTGGAAACCCATATGTATATCATATATTGATCTTTGCTTTTCAATGGTATTAACAGGACCCTTGCCAAAGGTAGAATGTGCTAGGGTATTCAGTCCCCGAGGATGCAACCTTTGTTTAACTATTCTTAATGGACCTAATGCTGTTCGCAGTCATCGCCAAACATGCCAGTTCTCCAGAAAAAACCTTGTAAGCTTAATATATATATATAGATGCATCGTTTAAGTAGTGTTTCGTGATATATAGCTAGTGACCTCTGGTTTTGAATTTACTAGGGTTCACCCGACGACATCCTCTCCCGAATGTCCAATATGGGTATAAACAGTGATGGAAGAACGAGAGCACCTCAAGCATTTGCACTAGGTTGCAAAATGGTTGGCGGTGGAAGTGATGGATCACTCCATCTTTGTGCAAGAGTGTGCCTTATCGATGAGGATAAAAGAGTCGTACTTCAGGCTTATGTTAAGCCACTCATTCCGGTCACTAACTATCGGTAAGTTAAAAAGTTATTATGGACACCGATTGAGATTAGCAGATTATAGTTCATCACAAAAATTAATGAACTAACTAATGATATGAATATGTACGACGCCAATTTAGGTATGAAACTACTGGTGTACGGCCTGAATACTTAAGGAATTCAAACGCAATGCAACTGAGGGACGTGCAAAAAATCATTCAAGATTTCTTGTGTAACGGTGAGCCTTTATGGAAGATACGTTCATCAAAATGTACCGGAAAAGCAAGGATACTTGTAGGTCATGGTCTGGGTCAAGACCTTGAGTGTTTAGGAATCGAATATCCCTCTAACCTTATCAGGTACGTAATTAATTAAGCTCCTTCAAGCGTAGATTTGTAAGGATGCTCCTATTCACAGTGTTCTGGCTGAAAAATCTATTCATCAGGGATACAGCAAAATATCCTCCACTAATGAAAACCAGTAAGCTGAGCAACACACTTAAATACCTAACACAAGCTTATCTTGGGTACGTAAAGTTTTTGAATTGATACATCATGCTAGTTTTGTATTGAAATTATAGTTGATGCTGAAAGAAAAACATACATGGAAACTGAACAGGTATGATATTCAAACTGGGATACAAGACCCTTTTGAGGATTGTGTAGCAACAATGAGGCTCTACAAGAGAATGCGTAGTCTAAATCACAAAGCCGAGGACGTTTCAACTGGTACAGATGTACGTAACAACAATTTTGCAAGTTGGAGGCAGAGTGAACTCGATAGAATGACCCCGGATCAGCTCTTGGACATTTCAAGGTCTGATTACTATTGCTGGTGTTTGGATTCCAAGTAAACACTGACTCGAATGTTAGCCAAGACATCTCAGCCAATTTGTTACCAGAAATATATAACGTCTAATTATCAAGATATAAAATCAGATTATAACCTACTTTATTTTTAAGAGAGCTCTTAGCTTAATTTATCCTATTACATCGATATAATATAGCAGAGTAATAGCATGGAACTTATCCCTATTTTCATTTAATTACATCATCGTGGGGAGGAATTTGCTTTTTATGCCTAGCTACCCGGGTTGTAGGTAGCAAACCTCTTTTTATAAAAGAGGATTAAAATAAAAATAAAATAATAAACTATCTCTATTTGGCTACTTCCTCTTCAACATATCCGTAGTTGCAGGAAATCCTAGAACCACACCTAAGTAAAATCTATAAACTCTATTCAAGTCATCATGGGAAGAACTCTAAATCATTTTATTAAAAGATACATCAAATACAAAATATATGAATAGAAGCCCTAACTTGGGAAGCAAATAACCTTCTCTCTCCTAAATATCTTATCTCAGGTCACCAAAAAGATCTCTCCCTTCTACAAAGGCATTTGGCTCATTTTATAGGAGTTTACATAGTGGAGGACAGCTAATTAAGCCCTTATTTTCGGATCTGGAGCGCGTCAATGTCGCTTGGACTTTAATATTGCCGCATGGATTCTTTACTGCCGCGTGGTTCTTCACACTTCTTTTATGACTCGGTGACGTCATCTAGTTCGTCATCTTGGATATATTGTACATGTTCATGTTCGCTTGCTACCAACGGGATTATTTCGCATACCAAATGAGTGTGCGGTATTTTGCACCCACATTTTGCGTCTTCTGGTATCGTTCTTTTGAGAGAAAGAGCGGTATGAGAAACCCTAGTTTGTTATCTTGCCGCACCAACTCATCTTTTCGTATTCTCTTAGACTGACATGTTTCCGGAATTTCGGTTTAACCGTCTACACGTGTTGTCCTTTTCCCTTTTAACCGGCACGTCCTGATTTATCCGGTTGTCTCTTTCCCCATATTTTCCTTATTTATTGAATGTGGTGAGGAGAGATATTTTTTCTTTTCTCTATTTTCCTTCCCTTTTTCTCTGTGATTTTTCTTCATCTTTATCCTCTTTGAGCCTTCCTTCTCCACTTTTTCAGAAATTTTACCGGTGTTGATCTTCCAACTTCTTCAATATATCCGCAATTAATTTTATTAGTTGCTTAGCCTGCCCATTGCTCTGCGGATATAAAGGAGTTGACTTTCCACTTTGGATCTTGAACGCGTTAAGTAGCATCTCTATATTTTCACCCTCAAATTACTTTCCATTATCAGATACTATTTGCATAGGAATTCCAAATCTGCAAATGATATTTTCAAATATGAAGGTGAATACATCCCGATCTCGGATATGTTGGACTGGTTTCACCTCCGCCCACTTTGTAAAGTAGTCTGTTGCGACGATTAAGTATCTCCTCTGCCCCGTTCCTGGTATAAATGGACCCACAATGTCTAGACCAAATTTTGCGAATGGCCACACACTTGTTGATGAGTTTAGCACCGTTCCTGGTGCATGTATCCTTTTCCCGTGTCGTTGGCATTCTTCACACCTCCTGGATACCTCTTTTGCGTCCTCATGCATGTAGGGCCAGTAGTATCCCTACATCTTTGTTTTGTTAGCTAAGGACCTTCCCCCAATATGGTTCTCTGCGTCTCCATAGTGTATTACCTTTAAAATTTACATTCCTTCCTTCCACGTTAAACATCTGAGTGATGGTCCAAGGAAGGAATTTTCGATAGAATACTCCCTCTCTTAATTCATAGTTTGTCGCCCGACTCTCTTTAACTTTTGCGCCTCTAATCTATTCCTTGGGACCTCTCCCTTATCCAGATATATATAAATGAAGTTGTGTTCTCCAATCTGCCTCTTTATCTGTTTGTCCTTCTTCTGCATTTTCCACTATCATAACGTCTGCGTCTTCTTCTTCTTTTTTAATTGATGGGAAAGAGATCATATCTATCTTTATATATCGTGCGGTAGGATCCACTAACATAGAGGAAATGAATGCCAGTGCGTCTGCGAATCGATTATCTTTCCTGCATATGTGCCTCCAATTTACTTTTTTTTTTTTTTTTTTTTTTTTTTGCTGAGAGTTATAAGACGAGTTGCTTGTATTTTTGTAGAGATGAATCATTCGTACTGTACAGCCTTGTATTTTGCGTATTACCAATTATGAGTCACTAGTCACCCTGATGTCGTTTAACTCCATCTCCACTGCCAACCTTAACGCATGCACTACTCCCTCATATTCTGTCTCATTATTAATGGATGCGAACTCCAATTTGAATGTGTGCACCATTCTCGCTCCTTGCGGTGAAATTAAAACTATGCCTATACCATTTCCTTCGCCGTTCACTGAACCATCTACTAGTATTTTCCATCTTTTTGAGTTACGCTCTGTTAACAAGTCTTTAGGATTTCCTTGATCTTCATCTATGTCCATCAGTTCTTTTACGCCTTCATCTTCTTCTAATGGAAATTCTGCCAAGAAGTCCGCAATAGCCTGTGATTTTGGTGAAGATAGTATTTCGTACTTGACTCCAAATTGTCCTACTTGTGCATTCCATCTTTCTATTCTTCCTGATATTTTCGTATTCTTCATTACAGATTCGATTGGTACTTTCGTTAATACTTTAATTTTGTGAGCTTGAAAGTAAGTATGGAGCTTTTGTGTTGCATAGATCATCGTGAGGATAAGCTTTTCAATCATTGTGTAATTTTTCTCTATGGAATTATAAGTTTTGCTTATGTAGTTGTTGATGGTGGTTTTTAAACAAGGGGTAAAATCGTAAAACCCCATGACCTAGTGTTACCCGCAACACATTAACTAAGAGCATTTAACTCAGGTGTAAATAATTAATAGGGGTATTTTTTCAAAATACCAGATTAGGGTTTTCGACACAGAACCCTAATTCCAAAACCAAGCCGCACACTGCGCACCATGGCAACAATGCCAACCCAAGCCGCACACTGCGCACCATGGCAACAATGCCAAGCCAAGCCGCACACTGCGCACCATGGCAACAATGCCAACCCAAGCCGCACACTGCGCACCATGGCAACAATGCCAAGCCAAGCCGCACACTGCGCACCATGGTAACAACGCCAAAACCAAGCCGCACACTGCGCACCATGGCAACAATGCCAAGCCAAGCAGCACACTGCGCACCATGGCAACAACGCCAAAACCAAGCCGCACACTGCGCACCATGGTAACAATGCCAAGCCAAGCCGCACACCTAGCACCATGGCAACAACGCCAAAACCAAGCCGCACACCGCACACCATGGCATGACGCCAAAACCAAACTACATATCGCACTCATTGGCAACCATGCCAAACTAAGCCGCTATGCCATTGGCGCATGCCAAATATAGCGCCCTAGGCTTGCAAAACGTGCAACTAGGTCAACATGGCCGTACGTGCCATTGGGACATGCCAACGCATACCACAAGCCATATTTCCAAGCCGCTATGCCATTGGCGCATGCCAAATATAGCGCCCTAGGCTTGCAAAACGTGCAACTAGGTCAACATGGCCGTACGTGCCATTGGCACATGCCAACGCGTACCACAAGCCATATTTCCAAGCCGATATGCCATTGGCGCATGCCAAATATAGCGCCCTAGGCTTGAAAAAACGTGCAACTAGGTCAACATGGCCGTACGTGCCATTGGCACATGCCAACACGTACCACAAGCCATATTTCCAAGCCGCTATGCCATTGGCGCATGCCAAATATAGCGCCCTAGGCTTACAAACCATGCAACCTAGGCCAAGTCGGCCACGCATGCCATTGGCACATGCCAACATGCTCACTGGGTAGCTTCTCCTACCAAGGCCACGGCCCTAACGGCCACGCATGCTATTGGCACATGCCAACATGCACGCTGGTAGCTTTTCTTACCAAAGCCACGGCCCTAACGGCCACGCATGCCATTGGCACATGCCAACATGCTCGGCCGGTAGCTTCTCCTACCAGGGCCACGGCCCTAACGGCCACGCATGCCATTGGCACATGCCAACATGCTCGCTGGTAGCTTTTCTTACCAAAGCCACGGCCCTAACGGCCACGCATGCCATTGGCACATGCCAACATGCTCGCTAGTAGCTTTTCTTACCAAAGCCACGGCCCTAACGACCACGCATGCCATTGGCACATGCCAACATGCTCATTGTAGCTTTTCTTACCAAAGCCACGGCCTAACGGCCACGCATGCCATTGGCACATGCCAACATGCACGCTTGTTGGTAGCTTTTCTTACTAAAGCCACGGCCCTAACGGCCACGCATGCCATTGGCACATGCCAACATGCTCGGCCGGTAGCTTTTCTTACCAAAGCCACGGCCCTAACGGCCACGCATGCCATTGGCACATGCCAACATGCTCATTTGGTAGCTTTTCTTACCAAAGCCACGGCCCTAACGGCCACGCATGCCATTGGCACATGCCAACATGCTCATTTGGTAGCTTTTCTTACCAAAACCACGGCCCTAATGGCCACGCATGCCATTGGCACACGCCAACATGCACGTAAATAGCCTAACTTGCAAACCGTGCAACCTACCACCAAGGCATTCCGCACATGCCATTGGCACATGCCAAACACACACGCTTTGGTAGCCTAACTTGCAAACCGTGCAACCTACCACCAAGGCATTCCACACACGTCATTGGCACATGCCACATGTGCCCCTAGCAACGCACCACTTGCACTCAAGATGCAACCAACACTCGATACATCAACACAAACGGGGATGCTTTCCGGGGATTTGGTTTGGCGGTCACGACTTGCGGCGTACACTACGCTCACATTAAGAAAGCGTGAAAAGGAATAAAGCGGTCAAATAAATGAGGAAATAATGGTGAAAACATTTTCACCCATTAACACCATGCGGTTACCACCTCCTCCCATTATTTCACCCTTTACCCTCTTCCTTCATGAGGCCAGGGTACGTTTCAATCTCGACTTGTATAAATAGGTCTTACCTATTTCCACCAGACAACAAGTCTCGGTCAGGAGAAATAGACTACACTCTCAGAAAGGCAACTTTGCAAGCTCTCCCAAAAGCTTTCATCTCTTGCAAGCTTCCCAAGCTTTTACTTTCTGATACAAGTCGAGATACTACTCTCTCAGAATTATTCTCGGTCTCAACACCTTTCTTTTCTTCCTCCCCAAATCAACCCTTCTCCTCCACTTTGTGACCGAAGCAAGTCCTGAACGACCATTTCTTGGTTTAGGCCGGACTTGTACTGATTGATCTCTCGAATATATAAAGTGCTCACGTGCAGCACATTTGTTTAGGGTTTGAACCAGTTTCTCACTCACCTACCGAATTTACCGAAATCGGCAGAAACGATTTTTACCCATAAACAGTAGTATATTGGATTTTCAATTCCTTCATCTATGCGGAGCAATACGGCACTTAACGCATGCGGTGTTGATGCTAAATATATTAATAATTCTTTTCCTAGCTCAGCTTTCTGCAAAATAGATAAATTCATTAAATAGTCCTTAATACTTTGCAGCGCTTGCTCGCATTCATCCGTCCATTCGAATTTGGTTCTATTCTTTAAGATGTTGAAAAAGTGCTTGCATTTGTCTGAGGAGCGTGAAATGAACCGCCCTAATGAAGCTAGTAGCCCATTAAATTTCTGCACGTCTCTTACTGTTGCGAGTAATGACATGTCACGAACCGCTTGCACCTTCTCTGGATTTACTTTTATTCCTTGTTTTGATACAATGTAACCTATGAACTTCCCTAATGCTACTCCAAAGATGCATTTCGCTGGGTTTATCTTCATTTTAAATTGCCACATCTGTTCAAATATTTCCTTTAAGTTTTTAACATGATCTGCCGCCTTTTTACTCTTCACTAGCATATCGTCCACGTAGACTTCTAATGTCATATGCACCCACTTTGCGAATATCTTCTCTACCATTCTCTGGTATGTTGCACCTGGATTTTTTAAACCAAAAGGCATTCTCGTATAACAATATAATCCTCTTGGTGCGAAGAAAGCCGTGTGTTCCTGATCTTCTTCCGCCAAAGGGATTTAATTGTAGCCTGAATATTCATCCATTAGTGATAACCTGTCGTTACCTGATGCTGCTTCCACCATTTGTGGTATATCTGGGAGTGGGAAACTATCCTTCGGGCATGCCTTATTTAGATCACTGAAGTTGATGCAAATCCGTATCCCCTTATTTTTTTGGCACTACCACCATGTTTTCTATCCATGTTGGGTACTTTGTTGGCCTAATTATTCCTGCGTCTAGCATTTTCTATAACTCTGCTTCTATTTGAGGATGATATGTTCTTGATATCTTCCTTATCCTTTGCTTGAATGGCCTTGCGTTCTTGTTGATATCTAACCTTTGATGTGCAACAGTAGAGTCTATACCTGGAATTTCATCCATGCTCCATGCGAAAATGTCTTTATATTCCCGCAAAAGGTTAATTGTCCTTTCTTCTTATTCCTTGTCCATCTTAGTTCCGATTTTCAACATCTTTGATTCTTCTTTTGTCCCAACATTTATGTCTTTTGTCGGCTCTGCTGCGGTGAAATTCGCCTTTGGTTCTCCTAACGGTGATGGTTAATTCCTTTATTTTATGTATTTGTTCACCTTCCTTTTCTAGGATCTCACTTGGTATTCCTTTTCCTTCATGTTCTCTTATCATGTATATTCTTAGTTCTTCTTCCTTTTTCAATTATTTTTCCTTCCTCCATCGATCTTTTCGCTTCTTTGCGTGTCCTTCATAATTCTTCACATATATTTGACTGTAAACTTTCGCGCTCCTAGTATCCCCTTTGATTTCGCTTATTGCACTTGGTGTTGGGAAACACACGCACTGATGAAGAGTTGAGGCTACACCTTTTATCGCACGCACCCATGGTCGTCCCAATAGCATATTGTATGATGACTCCACGTCCACTACACACAATTTTACCTGCATTTCTATTTCTCCTAAAAGTATTTGTATGGTTATCTCACCTTTCGGTTTTGTTATCGCCTTATTAAAAACATGAATGTTATATGTAGAGCGCGTTAGATATGCGTCCTTATATCCCATGCTTCTGAATGCACGGTAGAATAAAATGTCTACCGAACTGCCCGTGTCTATCAAGGTTTTGTCTACCGCCCACTCTTCTGATGCTTTCGCGCTTTCACTTTTTTCTTTTCGCTCTGCAGTTATTGTAACCACCAGTGGATCTATTCGCCTTAGATTTTCTTCTGGTATATCATCCCCTGCAATGTTATCTTCTGTTTTTCCCACTCTTTCAAGGGAGATATTTTTTTCTACCGTCATGATCTTCCTTCTTTCATAGTCGCGTTTATGTATTTTACATGTGATTCCTGCATGAAACTCGACATCATTCACAATCGGTTTTGTTATTGAATTGCATTGTATACGCCTGCTACCTTCTTTTGCTATGATAATCCTTATTTCTTTCGTTTGTCCATTTTGCACTTTTTTCACATGTTTGGCTTCTACGGTTATTCTCATTCTGTGCCTATTGGATCTGTGTCTGGATTTGCATAGATTGGTTGTTTCTTTTCGCCCATCTGTGAAGATTCAATAATTTCGCTTCTTCTTTTTCCTGTTATTGTCCTACTCCTTCTGATATATGTTAGACGCTCCCCTGTAGATGCTTGCCTCACCATTTTTCTGAGATGGAAACTTTTGATTTCGCTTCAGAAATCTGAATTTCTAAAACTCTCAAAGATGAATGATAAGACGATAAAAAACGATGAATTGTTTTAAGCATATTTTTGAAAGAATTTTACCAACAGGGTATATCATCCAAGCTGTATTCTAGCGCTAAAATGTAGTTGCCGGAAATCCTACAACCACACCCAAGTAAAATCTATAAACTCTATCCAAGTCATCATGGGAAGAACTCTAAATCATTTTATTAAAATATATATCAAATACAAAATATATGAATAGAAACCTAACGTGGGAAGCAAATAACTCTCGCTTAAATATCTTATCTCAGCTCACCAAAAACATCTATCCCTTCTACAAAGGCATTTGGATCCTTTTATAGGAGTTTACATAGTGGAGGACAGCTAATAAAGCCCTTATTTTCGGATCTGGAGCGCGTCAATGTCGCTTGGACTTTAATATTACCGCATGGATTATTTACTGCCGCGTGGTTCTGCACACTTCTTTTGTGACTCGATGACGTCATCTAGTTCGTCATCTTGAATATATTGTACGCGTTCATGTTCGCTTGCTACTAAAGGGATTATTTCGCATACCAAATGAGTGTGCGGTATTTTGCACCCACAATATCTGGTAATTGCACGGCATAAGTGCCGCGTAACTACTTATTGTTTTATTTATTTATTTTGGAAAAAAAAAAACAAAAACCATCAAGTTTAGAAAGACATTCTCCAGCCACTGGGCTTGAACAGACTCTTGTACAATGTTCTCGTCTTCCCCTTCCTTATGGATGTCTAGCATTTTAAAGAACAGTCTTCATCAGTGGATTGTATAGTTTGCTTAAAAACAAAGTTACACAAAATCACAACAATTCTGAATTTCATATGGTTATGATTAAACTGAGCTTTATAATTAATACAGTCATCTCGATGCGAGCTACTTGAGTTAATCGAGCTTATATTTACTATCAGCACGGAAGATGCCGACTCCATATGTAGACAAGTATATTTCAACAAGAAGAGGAAACTGCAATAATGCGAAAAGAGTGACTGGAAGACAAGCTACTAGAGCTATTGGTATTGAAGCCCATTGAAACTTATTCTTGAGTACGAGAGAAAGTGCTGCAGAAAAAGCTATCATCATAGCAGCTATAGAAATGAAGAGAGTTCCAAGACCTATAATCAGTCTCTTCGGCAATGACCTTAAAAAGTCTTCTTCTGCATAACGTGATGTCAAGATTGATAAGAACATAAGAACTGATGTTGTGGATGAAAAAAGGCCCAGTGCATCTGATATGACAAACCACGTGAATGCGTTGTTATGTAAGAAGATTGGGTTGCCATTCTTTTCATTATTACCATCACTTATATTACCACCGGGAACTGTAAAAGCTCCGGCAAACACCACTGTGGCAATAAGAGCAGCAACCACCATGCATGATTGAGCCGTATCCTTCATCCACTTTTCACCCTTTTCCACCAAGTCCTTGTGCTCGCATGTAAAAACATCTCTAGGTGTACGCCTGTCTTGATTTTCCAACTCCTTGTATGTAGGTTGTACAATTTTCTCCACTTCCTATAAAACCAGATAAAGTTTACAGGAAGTCCTGAAAAAGATGAGACGTTAGATAAAATTCAAGATGCTACCGAATTAATACCTTAAACCATTGAAGGTCTCGCTGCATTTGTAAGGCAGCACCAGAGACTGTATGTAATTGAGGAGAAGGAGCTAACTTGGCAGCCAGGTGTAAGATGTTATTGTCAGATTCAACTCTCCAAGAAGCCAAAATCTTCTTTTGTGCACTCATCCCATACAAGAGATTAAATATCTTTTCCCTTCGATGTTCAACTGCTATGTGAAATATGCTTCTCCCACCGAAAATGAACCAAATTTGGTCTGGAAATGTTTGAATACATTCTACTACAAGCTCAACTATTCCATACTTGGCGCCGGTACTCAAGATGCCTGAGTTCCAGAAGAACTGTAGTATATCATTGTTACTCATGAGCGAGATTTTGGCACAAATGCATTTCAGTAACTCCATGGCTTGTATATGTGCCAATTTTTTGAGGTAGATTTGTTTGATTCCAGGGACTGCAAAAGAAAATCTGATCAACACTACCGGACCAAAGAGTCGATTGAAAAAATACTGAAACTAAGATCCAAACCTTTAATCAAGTTGGTCCACGAGAGAAATTTGATCCAAGCTCCTCTATAGGAAAGGTCTCCAGATCCCACTTGATAATTCCGGTACATGTTTATTCCATATGAGCAGTTAACACGATTGTCGTCAACTTGTAATGGAATCACTTCAAGGAAAAAATTGATTTGGTTAAGAACACGAAACAGACCTATAAAATTAATGTATCAAATATAGGATAAAAATTAGTAAGATAGAAAGACAGTAAGACACCAACTTGAGTATATGGAACTTTCCCAAAATCCCAACTGGCTTCCACTCGGAAATGAAGAAGCTTTTTGTGCCAAAACATTTAGGGCGGTGCAACCAATTTGATCCCGTGCAGTTGCTAAATTCGGATATTTTTGCACTAGATACAATGCTACATCTGAAAACAACATATCAGAAAATTCAATATGTTCATGGTAATTGATGTCAACCAAGTTTTATCAAGTATATAATGTGAAATCAGTTAGCATTATGTTGTATTTGGTCACGCACCATGTAAACCAGCACCTGTAATGTTGCACAAAAGCTGAGCTCCAAAAATACCAGAAAATGGCATACTTGGTTCTTCATTTCTAGTTTCAGTGCATAGATATTGTATCATGTCTTTTTGTTCCTTAGCAACATAGGAAGCACATAGGAGGAGCGCCGTCCACCCATTTTTATTCTGTATCTGGGTTAAGTTGTTATTCTTAGTTATCATTGCCTTTGCGGCTTCGGTAATTCCTGCTACAGCAGCGAAATGAAGGGCCGTATCACCGTTATAAGAATCTTGCAACGCAAGTGCACCTACGTCCATTAGTGCCACTAACTTCAACGTGAAGCTTAAGTGCCCTGAGCTAGCTGCAACGTGCAATGCCGTCCTTTGGTAACCTGTAATTACTGCGTTCAAGGCACAGGGATGGTTTCCGAGGAACTGTTCGGCAGTTTCCCAATCACCTTTTAGTGCAGCTCTGTACAATGGTAGGTAGTAGTTGAAATCCTTTCCATCGCCAGTCACTTCCAAGTTCCATAGGTTTTCAAAACACAGATCCGTTATCAGATGGCGAAAACTTTAAAACGCACAAACTTGCTTTAGATTATACTAAACACAAAATTGGTTAAAAAGACCAAAATCAATAATTCCTGGGTGAAAAAGACATTTAGATTTTGATCTTTTTTAAATGGACAAAAATATAAAAATAGTCAGGATGTAACCAGTTTATCCTACCCATTTTCAAATTCTTTTTCTTATTTTTAATTTACATCAAGATGCATCCAGTTTCATCCTCGCTATTTTTTAAGTTTAAGCCAGTATGAATCCAGTTTCATCATTGCTATTTTTTTGTATCATAATAATTTATATTCGTCCATTTGAACCATGTTTTAAAATTTTTTGGACAAATGACCCATTTTCTTTATACTAAAACAGTAAAACATAGAAAACTTATATAAATGTGTATACAAGATGGTGTCTAATCCATGAACAATCAATTGAAATTAAAAACTTAAAATTACCAGCTGGGATGACATTTTGAGTAGTAGTACTAGCATCACCACCTGTAGTGACAGTGGGAACAGCAGTGGTGTTTGAGCTTCTACTTTTCATCATCTCCTCCACCAATGGATCTACTAGTAATAACTCTTTTCCTTTATTTTCATCAGTGGTTTTATTATTTTCTGATGCTCCCTCCTTTTCTTGAACACCAACAATCTCTTTGATTTCGCCATAGTGTTGATGGTGAGGTTCCATGCTCAGGTGATTTAAGGAACGGCTGGTTGTTCCAGTATTGATCATTTGTTCATGTGGTAAAGAACAACTCCTCATATCTTTGTTTTAATTTGTTTTAGCTCTTTTGCACTAAATGATCGTGTAGAGTACTAGACTCCAATGAGAGAGAGACATTCAAATAGCTACGACTAAAGGTCTTTGTAATCCTTGTTTAGCATATCTCTAGATTTGTTTCACACTTCTTTATGTTTCTATAAGCTGCTTTTTCTTTTTCTTTTTCTTTTTCTTTTGCTTTTTCTTTCTTGGGTCTGAAGATGACAGTAAAGTACTATGTGTGAATCGAAAATGGATTTGGGCGAAAATGCTTTCTATCCCCACCCATTCCCCCACTCCTTTCCCCCGCTTATGTGTCAAGTATCTATCGGTTAAGTCTAATAATAATGGGACCCCTGTTAATCTCAAATCAGGGATCAACGGCTAGAAACCATGACACAATGGGGGGAAAGGAGCGGGGAAGTGGGGAAGTGTAGCACATAAGATTAGAAATCAGCCTATATAGATGGTTGTTAATGGACAAAAAATAATAACCTCGTATTCTTTTCTAGTCCCAACTCCCAAGACTCCCAACTCCAAAAGATGGTACTGTACTTTGTCGAGATTTTAATGTAAATAGTAAGGAACCACTTTCTAGTACAAATTTGCAGTTTGCTTATGTTAGAGTAACTCTGTTTTACCTTTTGGTCTTTAGTGTTATCTGCTAGACTTTATATAGTTTATATAGTTTACAGTTCTTTGTTTTATTGTCATCTTAATTAAGTACTTTTCTTATCAACAACTACTTCCAACATGGTATATATAATTCGTTTGAGTTTTAGATTCCTTTAGGGTTCCCTTTCACAGGGTTGTCTTTCTTTGCTTCCACCGCCACCATACTTCACTAAACTTCATAAAACTTAACTACACTTCAACAAACTTAAATATACTTCCTCATCATCTTTGTTTTACCCTTTGGTCTTTTAAAGCAACCACCGGATATTTTTCTTACATTTAAAATCATGTCTTCAACTTCTTAGCTACACTATGAGATCACAACAAAATTACCTTCTACAAATATAACTCACTTTATATCTATGAAACCAGATAATACTAACTATTTAGTTTGGAAATCTCAGTTATCTTTTATTCTTATTAGTACAAGTCGTTTTGGATATCTAGATGCTTCTCTTCATGCACTACCACAAACCATTAAAGTTGGAGATCAAGGTGAACCGAATCTTTCTTAATTAAAGTGGCTAATTGGACAAATTTGTCAAAAACCATCTCAATGCAACCTTCTTGATAGACGCATTTATGTGTCTATTTTAGTCCCAATTCTCTGTAATGTTAGTACTCGATTTTGCGCTTATTTTGGTATTTTATGTCTTTGTAGGTGTTTTGGGAGAAATAAGCTTTTGCGGCGAAATTGGCTCGAAAAGTGGTTTTTGCACTCGTGGGAGAAAATTACTATACGGACCCCTCATTTGGATAAGGGGCACCTCAATTACTAAGGGGTGACCACTTGCTATTCGCACCCCATGCACGGATAAGGGGCGACCATCTTCAACAATTTAAATCTCATAATTTGGCGGGAAATTGTTTTCTTCTCCTGCGTGTTGTTCTGGCAGAGTTGGATTCGACTTTTGGACGTGTTCGCGGAGATTCAATCACGAAGCTTGTTTGGGTTGGACCATACTCGACTAAACTAAGAGATTTCACGGATTAAGCTGGGCTGGATAATCACTTTGGAGGTGTGCACAGAGTTCTAGGAGTTTTTGAACTTACGGGAAAGATTTGAAATGAAGTTGCTCGGATTTTCTCACATATTTTGGATAGTTAGGGCCTGTCAGGGTGCGTATGTGTTTGAGATTCGACAAAAATGGAAGTTTACACGGATTTTTGGTTAAACAGGAAGGTGAGTATCTCGGGTTCTTTTGGAAGTGCTATATTTGGAGATACGTGGGAAGTAAGGCAGAGTATCTTCTCTGAAGATATCGTTCTGTATAATAAGAGAGTTTTGAATGGCGAGAAACGCTATACATGGGAAAGAAAAAAAGAACAAAATCCCGTAACTTCCTGAGGAGGAAAAAGGAGGATTTACTCGAGATATTATTGGACCTGTTGGCTATATAAAGGAGTTACGAGTTCTAGGAAAGGAGTCGAGGAGTTTGGGGAAGTTTGGAGGCAGAAAATCAGGATACAGAGCCGAGAAGAAGAAGTTACGAGAATTCTGCATTCTACTGGTCTTCTCAAAGAACACCAAGAACAAAAGAACCAACAAAAGCCGTCGTAAAGGAGAAGACTTAAAAACAACGACAAAGTTGAATAACTATCGTTGTTCAACAGTGGAAAATAAAGACCCTCATAGACAGTCTTATATTCCTGAAAATCATTGTAAGCACTTTATTAATATTTTTAATACAATGATTAATGAAATTTTCTCCAATCTTCGATCTATGAGTAGCTAAATTTCTTCTCTAGGGTTTTGGAGGAAACTATTTTTGATGGGTAATATTTAGTAATTAATTTCTTTGGCATATTTACTCCAAAAATTGTGTTTTAATTTGTCTAAAAATTCTCTCTTCTTTACATGCTTCGTGAAAACTGTTTTGGGGTAGTTTCTCTTGTTATTTTATAAGCGAAGGAGGATTAGGCCTTAGAATAGCGACGAAAGTCATAAAAAAAGAGCATGTATTGTTATATCTTCCAAAGCATGAGATTGAGTTCGAAAATTGTTTTGAGTAAAGTCGGAGTATTATGTCAAAGTTTTATTTATTGAGTTTACCATCATTAGAAGTAGCGGAATCCAAAGCCCTAGACTCATCTCTCCTTGATAAAAAAATCAATTGTAATTAGTTTGTTTTAGTATTTTCTTTTAATTAAGTCTAAAATCAAAATCTTAAAAGTCTGAGCCGAACGATACTCTTATACTTACCACTTGTAAAACTGCAATCACTTCTCTCTTTTTATCTCAACTGATGTTTATGGATGTCTTACAGCTGCTGAGGTATGGAAATATCTTGCAACCACTTTTACAAATCAGTTTTCTGCAAGGAGATCATACTCAGGAATCAGCTTCATAAATATTTTCCGTGGTAGTGTATCTGTTTCTGCATATCTTCATGAAGTTAAGATTATCACTGACTCATTAGATGCAATTAATTAATCTGTTTCTTATGATGATCTTGTTATGTATGTTCTTAATGGTTAAGGAAAAGAATATATGATCTTGTTATGTATGTTCTTAATGTTTATTGTAGCAGTTCAAAATAGAGATACAAATTTATCATTTGTTGCTTTGAAGTCTCGTCTAATTAACCATGAACAATGGCTAAAGAATCAATCTCTTAAAACAGCTACTGCTTTAGATCAAGTTGCTGCTTTCTTCAATAAACGAACATTTGGATTTGGTAGTTCTAATGCTGGATGTAGTAATTCTGGTACTCGATATGATGGTTATGGTAATGGATCTCAAAATTCTGGTGTTTGATTTAATAATTCCAGTACTGGATTTAATGGTTCTAATGTTGGATCCAATTTTCATACACATCTAGACCGTATAGTACTTGTAGAAATCCACCATCTTACATTGATTTTGAATTTATGGAGTGTCATATTTTTAAGCAGCGTGGTCATTCAGCTAATAAGTGCAAATACAGATATATTACATCCAGATATGGTAATAATCAAGCTAAATTTACACCAAAACAATACCCACAACCTCGGGCTCATGTTTGTGTTCAAAATCCTCAAGTTAAACCCACATCATCAAACTTTCAAAACCCACAAGCAAATGCTTGCATCCAAGTAAATGTTGCATCCTTTTCTGAGATGTCATCTCTTTCAGCTGTTACTCGTTGGCTACCGGATTCTGCATCTTCTCGTTATATCACAAATGACTCCACTCTTCTTACAAACACACCCACCTACAAAGGCTCATCTCAAGTCATGGTTGTAAATGGTCAATTTCTTCCCATTACCTTAATTGGTAACTCTGTTTTACACACTTCAACTGCTTCATTTTATTTGTCTAGTGTATGTTATATCCCTAGCATTCAAAAGAATCTGTCTCTATCGGGAAGTTTATTGAAGAACATAATTGCACCTTTTCCTTCTCACCTTGGGGATATTAAAGTAAAGATGTTGCAACACATCAAATACTAGCAGAAGGTGTCAAGATAAACAATTTATATCCTATTTCATATCCAACTTCAACTAAACCCACACCTCTTATCTCACTCACAGTTGACTCAAATATTTGACATAAGAGATTGGGTCATCCTAGTTCAAATATTCTTCATACACCATAGCAGAATGGTATGGCAGAGAGGAAGATTAGACGCATTACAGAAGTGTTTGTACCATAAGTAAAAATGCCACATAATGGGACAAATTGGTACTTGAATCATCTATTGGCCCTCATCCAAGCCCGCTAACCAGCCAACCGAAGCATCCCACCATCCTTCCCAGTATTACATAAAATCAGTGACCGGTCAATGGTCAAAGTCAACTCCTGGTCAATGGTCAAAGTCAGCCATCAGTCAATGTCAAGGTCGTGTTACCTATGGTGCTTCCATGCAGATTCCACTAATGTTTCCTGCGATGCCGCCAAACAATTCCCAGCTAAATACTCTATCGCACTTCCATCCAGTCTCTACCGTCTTGTCGGTTGTGATGCCATCCGGCCTCCATCCATCTTGTCGACCATTATGCATGTCGACCCGATCAATCCAGTCTGCGGTAACATCCATCCATATTGCCAGTCATTATGCCTGTCAACTATCAATCCAGTCTGCCTGCATGCATAATAAATTCTGGAGGCATGAATGAGCATTTTTTAGTGAATTAATTCAGGAGGCCTGAATGAGCAGTTTCATGCAGAATTAAAGATGGAGGCATGAATGAGCAGTTTCATGCAAAATTAATGCAAGTGGAAGTAAATTCCATTTATATTCATAATTGTATAAATAGGGAGCAGAAATCATTTAGAGTGGGGGAGGAAAAAGAGAGTTGGAGAGAGGTAGCAAATAGAGAAAAAAATACATTGGAATACAAATATCAATAAAATATCACTCCCCAAGGGGATTCGCCCGTGGACGTAGGAAAACCATGCCGAACCATGTTTTCATCAACATACCAAAATCATCGTGTTTAGTATCCGGAAATATTTCTGGGTGCAAACATTGGCGCCGACTAAGGGGATTACGAGAAAAGGAATCGTGTTTTCCCATTGAGAAAAGTAACACAAAATGCTTCAAAATCATGTCCGTGAAAAAGCAGTTTGAACGTCTTGAAAAATCACTGCAGTCCAGCTGATGGCAGCTGCTGCAGTCTAGTTTTGATCACAATTGCAGCAATCCTGATAATCGCGATTCTTTGCGATCCGATTGGTCGCAATGCTATTGCGATCGGATTCGTTGTTCGAGATCTGCTAAAACTATTACCGTCGGAAACTACTAAAGTGCATCACTACAAAGATCAATGAAACCGCTCTCAGGACATTCGGTCCACGGTAAAAGATGTCGTAAAAACATTATCAAAATTGTTGTTGGATGTTCGATCCGCAACATGGCTTAGTCCAGTTTTTATTTCAATCACTACGATCAGGTGATCGCAGTTCTTTTGCAGATCGATTAATCACGATTCTTGTAGTCAAGTTGATCGCATCGATGCGATGCAACCAGTGATCGGAAGCCGTCAAAGCTAACTCTCTGCGAAAATCACCAAGATTGTTTTCAGGATGTTCGATCCGCAGCATGTTCAAGTCCAAAGTTCGAAAAAATTTGCTTCTCAAATAATGCATTATCCACTTGTTCGGCGGCCGTAGACAATTCCGTCAAAATCGCTGGACAATTTTTGATGCTTCATCTTACATCAAACTTCGATGTTCTGCGTATCCCAAGCGTTGATGCTTTGTGGTATATCAACCTTCAATGATCCGCGGTACACCAAAATTCAACCCTCTGGAAAAGTTTCGTTGCTTCACGTTACATCAAACTCCGATGGGCCAAGTATACCGACCGTTGATGTTCTGTGGTACATCAAACTTCAATGCTCCGCGGTAAATCAAAATTCAGAACAATTTCCATGTCGGTAATGACATGTCAGCGTTTTCGACTGTCCGCTGGTTGCCACGTCATCAAATATGCCCACGTCACGAGCGGACCAACGGTAAACCACGTCATCCACGCTGAGGCACGATCAATGATGCGGCGTCAGCATATTCTAAACGACGTCAGCATATTCCTAATGGCATTGTCATATTCTTAACGTCGTCAGCATATTCCTAACGGCGTTGGAATATTCTTAACGACGTCAGCATATACCTAACGGCGTTGGCATATTCCTAACGACGTCAGCATAATCCTAACGGCGTCGGTATATTCCTTTGGTGACGACATCATGACGTTATTATCACTGACACTGTCATCTTCTTCGGAACCGGTCGACGGCGGCGGCTATTGTCGGAGGCAAATCCTTTCTGTTTCGGTGTAGCAGGATGCAACATAATATCGTAGACCTGATTCGGTGTAGCAGGATGTATCATAATATCGTACATCTGATCCGTGTAGCTCGACGCAACTTAATATCTTACATCTGATTCAGTGGGGAACGCCATAGCTTAATATCATACATTTGATTCAGTGTAGCATGACGCAACTTAATATCATACATATGATTCGGTGGAGAACGACGCAACTTAATATTGTACATCTGATTCGGTGGAGCACGACACAACTTAATATTGTACATCTGATTCGGTGTAGCATGACGCAACTTAATATCGTAAGTCTGATTCGGTATATCACGGTGCAACTTAATATCGTAGATTTGATTCAGCGCATCACGGTACAGTTTAATTCCATGGCCCTTGGATAATTCCGTCCCATACTCTTAGCCTTGAGGAGAATTACGCCCCACTGTGGGCTTGAGCACATTTTTCTTCATTTTTGTATCCTTGATAACTTCTTCATTCCACGTCCGAATTGCACCCAATTCGGATCGTTGTGATCGCATTTTAATATTCTACATCATGAAGTTAAAATTCTTACATTTGGAGAAGCATATTTTTGGTGCAAGGCACTCACCGATCAATTTTGTTTCTTCGATAACTTCTTCTTCGTGCATCCAAACTGAGTGATTTTCGACCCGTTGATATCGTATGTCAATTTCCAACATCATGAAGGCAGAATTTCAATTTTTGAAGAAAATTAAAAAATTTAGAAATATAAAATGACAACACCGGAAACTGTCGCATTAAATTACCAAAGGAATGTTACAATCCACAGTCAATCGAATAGTGTAGTCCAGTTCTCGGCAAATCTTTGCAATCCGGATGATCGAACTATTTGCAGTCTTTTTCATATAATTAATACTGATCAGTTGATCAAACTGTTGTAGTATAGTTTTCCTCAAAAAGCTTTTGATCTGTTTTCTCAAAACTATTTCGATTTTCCTCACAACTTCCTCGTCCATATGATCGAACTTTTGTAGTTCGGTTTCTGTGTTCTTGATCTAGTTTTACTTATAATTTATAGTTCAGCTAATCGCAGCTGCTGAAATACAGTCCCATGGCAAGTGTCTTCAGTCTCACAAACCAATCTAGTCGCTAAGTCAAGATGAGATGCTAGGGAAACTACACTAGTCATCGTTGATGGAAAACGTTAACATAGACAGTGAACATCCTAATCACCTCATAAACGAAGTCGCAATACCACATCTCGTAAGGTACGAATACAATTTAATATTTTGCATCATTTCATATAATCATGCATACTTTTGTTCACTGGGACACCTACAATGTGGCGAGCATCTTCACATGTCAAGGCATGATGAGATGCACACATGTCAATTATGTCTTGAATGCGGAATAGTGGGATTGGCCCCTCTTGGGTTCGGATAGCAGAAAAACTTTCAACCTCATTCCATGCGCGATCAAGATGCAGCAAGGTTGTGCACCCTTGTGCGAGCATTGAGAAGCATGATGATTACTATCTTCTGGGAGCGAGTTGCATATCACTTCAACGTGATTGACTATCACTTGGGGGCGAGATATGTAACACCTCGTGGTCTAAAATAACTCTTTTGGGGTGAGCTACGTAACACTCCATACGCTTGGGGGTGAGTTACATAGCACCTAAATGCAATGCAAAATTCAGTTCCTGAAAATCGAAACAAAAGGTAACCCAAACTTCTTAATCCTCCAACGAGTTACAGGATTAAGAGGGGGCGAGCATACACCTTAATATTTTGACGCAATTATTGCAATCAATAATGTTAAATTTTGCTACAGTTAAGTTGATCGAATTGCTGTAGTCCGATTCTTAAGCAAACTGTTGCACTCAGTTGGACGCAACCGATGTAGTCCAGTTTTGCTCATCAATTATGTATTCAGTTAGACGCAACTGGTGCAGTGTGGTTTTATTTATAACTGTTACACTCAGATTTATCGAAATGTTTAAGTCTACTCCCTCAGCGGTGATCTGATCAAGGCTGATCGAGCTGCACAATACGGATATGCTCGTTCTCTTTGCCCGATCCGGTGATCAAAAACTGCTGAGTCCGGCATAGCTTGTAACCACGTAGTCGGTGATCGCGGTTGCTTTGTAGTGTAACTTTGCTCGATGTTCTGTAGTTCGGCTGATCGAAAATCTGCGATCCGGTATGTTCGCACTCTGCGATCCGGCTGATCGCGGCTTGCGGTCACTTTACTCGTTGCTGTTGCATTCCAAATGATAGAAGCTGCTGCAGGCCATCTATGTTTGTAGCTCCTTCAGTCCAGCTGATCGCAGCTTCTGTAATGCAGCTTTGCTCGTTCCTGCTGCATTCCAGCTGATCGAAGATATTGCAGTCGATTATGTTGCGGCTCACGCAATCCCAGTTGATAAATGGCAGTGCGGTGCGGCTTGCTGGTTCTTCTGTGCATTCGGTGTTTGTCAAGCCACTGCGGTCGGTATGTTGCGCAGATCCACACATTCGGCCCGTCAAGCTGCTGCGGTGCAACTTTGCTCGTTTTTCTTTATGTAGTTCGGTGATCGAAGCTCTCGCCCGGTCGGTATGTTCGCAGCTCCTGCCCGATTGGTGGTCGCGATCTTTGCAAGTGCAGCTTTAGTCGTTATTGATGCATTCCATCGATCGGAAGGCTGCTGCGATCCAGTGATCGAAAGGCTCGCTGCGATCCCGGCCTAGCTCGTCTCTTACGCGTCCATCTCATGGCGAGCTGTGCGGTGTAACTTTGCTCCCTCTGCTGCGGTTCGGTGATCGAAACTCTTGCCCGTCGGCTATGTTCGCAGCTCCTGCGGCCGGTGATCGCGGCTAACTGCAATGCAATTTTGTTCGTCGTTCTTTGCGGTTCGGTGATCGAACTCACGCATTCCATCTATGTTTGCGCTCTGCCGATCCGGTGATCGCATTCGCTGCGGTGCAACTTTGCTGCATTATTCTTGCATTACGGTGATCAAAGATGTTGCAGTCGATTATATTCGCGGCTCCTGCGGTCAAGCGATCGCCATTCTGCCCGGTCGGCTATGCTCGTTCTGCTGCGATCCAGGCGATCGAAAGCTGCTGCGAGTCGGCTATGTTCACATATCATGCGATCCAGCTAATCGCGACTCTTTGCCGGTGCGGCCTTGCTGCGTTGTTGTTGCGATCCAGATGATAAATAGGCTAACTGCTGCAGTCCATCTCTGTTCGCAGCTCCTGCATGCCAGTTGATCGCAGCTACTGCAGACCAGCTTTGCTCAATGTTGTTACTACCCAATTTTGCTCATTATTGCCTGAAAACTTGATTTTTGTAGCGCGTCGCAGTCCGATTTTCCATGATCATTGCATCCGATTCATGACAAAGACTCTTCTGTGATCTAGTGGACATCGTTCTTTGCTATCTGATTCATGTAACAATTGAAGACATATAAAGATCAATGTCACACTCGGTAGCACACCAAGACCATTGGAGGTCAATGACACCCAAAATCATTACCATCTCAACTACTAAAGGGTCACGCCCTTTCGCTCCACAACTACCAAGGTCTAGTTTTACATCAGGATTTACCACTCACTTTTAACATCACTCCGTCCCAGTATCACGCTTCCGTTGTAGTATAGTTCATCCTTCAGTCCAATTGTTGTATATAACAACTGTTCATGCCCAACTGTTGCCCGCCGATCTCCCAGTCACAATAGCCTCACTTGGGGGCGCCTTGATTGTAATTTCCGCAAACTGAAAGGGAAGTTTTGCCAATCACCTCAGCATCACTGATCCACACTTTGGGGCGAGTTTTGTCATTAACTAAGGAAAACGAAAATTTCTTAACCCCCAACAAGTTAGAGGTTAAGAGGGGGCGATGTTTGTACCATAAGTAAAAATGCCACATAATGGGCCAAATTGGTACTTGAATCATCTATTGGCCCTCATCCAAGCCCACTAAACAGCCAACCGAAGCAGCCCACCAGCCTGCCCAGTATTATATAAAATCAATGATCGGTCAATGGTCAAAGCCAACGTCCGGTCAATGGTCAAAGTCATCCATCAGTCAATGTCACGGCCGTGTTGCCGATGGTGCTGCCATGCAGTTTCCACTCATGTTGCCAGCAATGCTGCCAAATAATTCCTAGCTAAATACTCTATCGCACTGCCCGCCAGTCTCTATCCGTGTTGTCAGCTGTGATGTCAGCCAGCCTCCATCCATGTTTTCAGCAATTATGCATGTCAGCCAGTCAATCCAGTCTGCCAGCTAGCATCCATCCATATTGCCAGTCATTATTCCTGTCAACTATCAATCCATCTGCCAGCATGCAGAATAAATACTGGAGGCATGAATGAGCAGTTTCATGCGAATTAATTCAGGAGGCATGAATGAGCAGTTTCATGCAGAATTAAAGATGGAGGCATGAATGAGCAGTTTCATGCAGAATTAATGCAAGTGGAAGTAAATTCCATGTATATTCATAATTGTATAAATAGGGAGGCGAGAAATCATTTAGAGTCGGGGAGGAAAAAGATAGCTGGAGAGAGGTAGTAAATAGATAAAAAAATACATTGGAATACAAATATCAATAAAATATCACTCCCCAAGGGGATTCGCCCGTGGACGTACGCAAACCATGCCGAACCGCGTTAAGTTCGTGCCTATCATCTTTATGCAATTTGATGTTTTTAACCCTGTTTTTCATCAACATACCAAAATCATCGTGTTTAGTATCCGTAAATATTTCTGGGTGCAAACAAGAAGTTGGCAATGCAATTGCTTTGCAAGCTTGCTTACCTAAAGAGTTTTGGTTTGACTCATTTCTTACAACAACATATCTGATTAACAGAAATTCTTTCAAGATGCTTCAGTTTGTAACTCCATTTGGGGTATTATTTGAACACCCACCTAATTACTCTTTACTTAAAGTGTTTGGCTATACCTGTTACCCTTATCTTGGATCTTACAGGCAAGACAGACTAAGTGCAAAATTCTCTAAATGAAATTTATTGATTAAAGTACTAATCGTAAAGGATATAAATGTTATCTCAAGGCATCTATTTTTCAATTGTACCACTACGTTTGAGCCATCTTCTGTTGTTCTCTCTATACCTCAAAATGACACCCTACTAACTTCACTTATTAAGCAACAAGATGAACCTTCTTCACCACCATATTCATCACCAAGACCTCTTATTCATCCTATGACAACAAGACTAAGAGTTGGAATCACAAATACTAAGCATTTCCCTGACTTTGTTACAAATTATTTTGTTCCTCATGTTATGTGCACCACTCACACAAATAAATATACACTTGAACCCAAAACTTACAAATTTGCTTCTAAAGATCCAAAGTGGGTAACATCCATGCAATATGAGTTTTTTGCTCTCAAGGAAAATGGTATTTGGATTCTAGTCCCCTATATATGCTTCTTATATGAATATCTTGGGATGAAAGTGGGTTTATAAAATAAAGCTTAAGGATGATAGAACTGTGGACATATTCAAGTCCATACTTGTAGTCGAGGGGTATCTTCAACAAGATGGTGTAGACTACATTGAGACCTTTAGTCCAATGGTGAAGTCTACAACCATTAGAGCAGTTCTTACAATAGCTTTAACAAGACAATAGAGCATCAAAAATTAGATGTTTCTAATGATTTTCTCCATGGAAACCTTTCAGAAACTGTCAATATGGAGCAACCCAAAGGATTTGTTGATCCTAAGTATCGTTCTCATGTCTGTCTTCTCAAGAAAGCTATTTATGGTCTTAAACAAGCACCAAGGGTTTGGTATGAAAAAATTTATTGGTTTTCTATTTAAACTTGGATTCAAGAAAGGTGTCATGGATCAATCAATATTCATCTACAACAATTTTGGTATTATGATTATCCTACTTTTATATGTAGATGATATTGTACTTACTTGTAGCTTAAATTATTCCATTAGCTCTCTTATATCTCATCTTGGTACCACTTTTGCTATGAAATACCTTGGAAATCTACATTATTTTTTTGGTATTGAAGCGGATATGAAAAACTATCCTCATTTCATTCTTCTCACACAAAAAAAGTACACTTTAAATCTTCTCACAAGATCAAAGATGCTAGACTGTAAGCCTTGCAACACTCCAGTCACCACTGATAAAATACTATGAATATTTGATGGGACTCTACTTACAGATCCTCTGTAGTATAGAAACCTTGTTGGAGCATTGCAGTATCTTACTTAAACCAGACCTGATATCAACTTTGCAGTAAACTATGTGTGTTAGTTCATGCATGCACCAATGGAGTCCCATCTTATTATGGTAAAGCGTATACTCAGATACCTAAAATGAACTATAGATGGTGCTTTTACTCTATCTGCAGGAGATATAAATTCAATCAGTGGATATTCAGATTCTAACTAGGCTGGATGTCCTGATACTAGACGTTCTACATATGGATTATGTGTTTTCTTAGGAAACTCCGTAATATGTCGTTAATCTAAGAAGTAACCCACGGTCTTTAAATCTTCAACAAAAGTTGTGTATAAAGCAGTCAGTTTGTTATCCTCTGATGTTATGTGGCATTGGACATCTCTCTTACAAGATCATTCAAACTCTACTGTGATAATTTTGGAGCAACATATCTGGTTTCCAACTCAGCTTTCCATGCAAGTACCAAGCATATTGAAATTAAATATCACACATTTAGAGAACTACTTGAATTTGGTGATGTTTAAGTCCTCTTTGTATCTTCTTCTGAGTAACTTGCTGATATTCTCACAAGAGGATTGATTATCTGCTTCACACTTCAATGATTTGAGGTTCAAATTGGTGCAGTACCCTGGTTCAGTTTGAGGGGAGTGTTAGAGTAACTTCGGTTTACCTTTTGGTCTTTTATTTTATTTGCTAGACTTTACAGTTCTTTGTTTTACTTTTACTATGTACCAAGGATGTTTGGACATCAAGGAATTTCCAAAACCGAAAATATTATCAAGTTATGTAATGAATGGCAAAATTCAGTTTTCTTAATTCCAATAAATGCTTGTCCAAAATTTCTGAAATATCTCAATAGAAAATCTCCAATTAGTAAATGGACATTACTAATTTTTATTCTCTAGGGATATGCATTTAATTGCTGGTAATTAAAGAATATAAAACCAAAAACCTTAACTTGTCTTTCTCTCCTGCTTCTCTATATAAGTCCCTCATGTGACCCTTGTAAGAGAACAATTATTGTCATCTTAATGAAGTACTTTTCTTATCAACAACTACTTCCAACATCTTAAAAAAAAATACTGCCAAAAATCACAATAATTCTAAAATTTCATTTGGTTAAACTGAGAAGAGATTAAACTGAGCTTTATAATTAATACAGTCATCTCGATGCGAACTACTTGAGTTAATCGAGTTTATATTTACTATCAGCGCGGAAGATGCCGACTCCATATGTAGACAAGTATATTTCAACAAGAAGAGGAAACTGCAATAATGCGAAAAGAGTGACTGGAAGACAAGCTACTAGAGCTATTGGTATTGAAGCCCATTGCAATTTGCGCTGAAGTACGATAGAAAGTGCTGCAGCAAAAGCTATCATCATAGCAGCTATAGATATGAAGAGAGTCCCAAGACCTATTATCAATCTCTTTGGCAATGACCTTAAGAAGTCTTCTTCTGCATAACGCGATGTCAAGATTGATAAGAACATAAGAACTGATGTTGTGGATGAAAAGAGGCCCAATGCATCTGATACGACAAACCACATGAATGCATTATTATGTAAGAAGATTGGGCTGCCATTATTTGCATTATCTGCATCACTTATATTACCACCAGGAACTGTAAAAGCGCCGGCAAACACCACTGTGGCAATAAGAGTAGCAACCACCATGCAGGATTGAGCCGTATCCTTCATCCACTTTTCACCCTTTTCCATTAAGTCCTTGTGCTCACTCGTAAAAACATCTCTAGGAGTACGCCTATCTTGATTTTCCAACTCCTTGTATGTAGGCTGTACAAGCTTCTCCACTTCCTGTAAAACCAGCAAAGGTAAAAGACTAAAAAGTGCTGGGAAAAAAAAAAATTGAACTTAACGATATTACCAAAATAATACCTTAAACCATTGAAGGTCTCGCTGCATTTGTAAGGCAGCACCAGAGACGGTATGCAGTTGCGAAGAAGGAGCTAACTTTGCAGCCAAGTGTAAGATGTTATTGTTAGATTCAACTCTCCAAGAAGCCAAAATCTTCTTTTGAGCACTCATCCCATACATGAGATTGAATATCTTTTCTTTTCGATGTTCAACTGCTATGTGAAATATGCTTCTTCCGTCACAAATGAACCAAATTTGGTCTGGAAATGTTTGGATGCATTCTATTACAATTTCAACTATTCCGAACTTGGCAGCGGTAATCAAGATATTTGAGTTCAAGAAGAACTGTAGTATATCATTGTTACTCAGGAGCGAGATTTTGGCACAAATGCATTTTAATAGTTCCATGGCTTGTATATGTGCCAATTTTTTGCGGTAGATTTGTTCGATTCCAGGGACTGCAAAAGAAATTTAATCAACACTGACGGACTAAAGAGTCGATTAGAACTCGATATAATAAAACTAAGTTTCTAACCTTTAATCAAGTTAGTCCACGAGAGGAATTTGATCCAAGCTCCTCTGTTGGAGAGGTCTCCAGATCCCACTTGATAATTCCGGTACATGTTTATTCCGTTGGAACAGTTGACACGATTGTCGTCAACTTGTAATGGAATCACTTCAAGGAAAAATATGATTTGGTTAAGAACATGAAACAGAACCATAAATTAATATAACGAATTAAGGATACAAAATCTGTAACATAGAAAGAGACCAACTTGAATATATGGAACTTTCCCAAAATCCCAACTTGCTTCCACTGGGAAACGAAGAAGCTTTTTGTGCCAAAACACTTAGCGCAGCGCAACCACTTTGATCTCGTGCAGTAGCTAAATTCGGATATCTTTGCACTAGGTACAATGCTACATCTGAAACCAACATATCACAAAACTCAAAAAGGATCATACATTTAAGGAGATTGCTGTTAGTGAAGTTTTATCAAGTATATATAATGTGCAATTAGTTAGCGTTTGCAGTTCCTCACTAACCATGTAAACCAGCAGCTGTTATGTTGCACAAAAGCTGAGCACCAAAATAACCCGAAAACGGCATACTTGGTTCTTCATTTCGAGTTACAGTGCATAGATATTGTATCATGTCTTTTTGTTCCTTAGCAACATAGGCAGCACATAGGAGGAGCGCGGTCCACCCATTTTTATTCTGTATCTGGGTTAACCTGTTATTCTTAGTTATCATTGCCTTTGCTGCTTCAGTAATTCCTGCTACAGAAGCGAAATGAAGGGCTGTATCACCGTTATAAGAATCTTGCAATGCAAGTGCATCGACATCCATTAGTGCCACTAACTTCAGCGTGAAGCGCAAGTGCCCTGCGCTAGCTGCAACGTGCAGTGCTGTCCTCTGGTTACTTGTAATAACTGCGTTTAATGAGTCCGGATGTGTTTTCAGAAACTCTTCAGCATTTCCCCAGTCACCTTTAAGTGCAGCTTTGTACAATGGTAGGTAGTAATTAAAATCCCTGCCATTGCTAGTCCCTTCCAAATTCCATAGATATTCAAAACACGAATTCCATTATCAGACATTAAACATTAAAACATACGCAGATAAATATAAATAATCGAATATAATATGAAAATTATATTATTTTATAAAAATTATTATATAATCGAAAATTAATTAACGGAGTTTCAACTGCAGATAAATATAAATAATATCGACATACAAAATTGCACTTTCCCAAAATTATTGCATATAAAAATTAAAACTAAAAAACTTATAATTACCAGATGAGGGGACATTTTGAGCAGCAGCAGCAGCATCAGTAGTGACAGTGGGAACAACAGTAGTATTTCCAAGGAGGAAGTCAGCAGATCCAAGTTGAGAATGAAAATCAAAAGGTTCCTTTGAACTTTTACTATTCATCATCTCCTCCACCAATGGATCGGCTAATACTAATCCGTTTTCTTCACTTCCACCATCTTTATGCTGCAACTCATCTCCACAAATTTCTTGAACAAACATTTCATTCTCTACAGTATTATGACCATTTTCAGCTACCTTATGTAAATCATCATTTTCTTCAGTGATTTCATAATCTTTTGATGCTTTACCCTTTTCTTGTAAGTGGGTATCTTTGATTTCACCACTATGTTGATCATGAGTTTCCATACTCAAAGGATTTGAGGAATGGGTTTTTGAGTATTCTTCCCTTGTTCCTTTGGTAAACAACTCTTGATACTTTAGTTTTTGTTCTAGCTTTAGTTAGTAGCTACTTTTCTTCTGAATGATTGTCTGGGCACTGAAGAGAGATAATGAAAGAACAATACCACAAGGTCCACAAAGAAGTGGTTGAAAAGGATTGGGCAAGCCGCAAGGACAAATACTTTTTTGCCAAGTATACTCTGTTTTGAAAATATACCTGGCTTGGGGTATCTCAAACTAATTGGGGTATACCCAATTTTAAAGGACATTTTTGTGTGGATTTACGAGTCACTAATGGGTAAGTTATAAAACTACCCTTACCCATTAATAATCTTAATTATCCTAAATCAGTTTTTATTTTCTTCATTTCATCTTCCTCTCTTCTTCTTCTCCTCCCCCATACCGACCCCCACCACCACCACCATCAAAAAAATTCGACGATCAATTCGTTAAAATCGTCGATTCCAAAACTCCGATTAATCTTCATCAATGGATCCATGAGGGCTGGTAAGATGAAGCAAACAAATAGAAAGCGCAATGAATTCAATCCAAATTGCAAAAATGGTTGACAAAAGTGAAGAAAAAAACCGTTGAAGAAGGAGAAATCGAAGCGTGAAAAAGCAAAAATGGTGCGATTAAGAAAGTAAGGGCCTACTTAAACTCACTCTAGTACTTGATTTCATGTTTGCATGTCAAATTAGGTCGGAGAAAATCCAGAAATTTTGAATTGGCGATTGCGACGTTGGTAAGGTATTTTGTTATCGACCTTCTTGGGATTTTCATAGTTAGGGTTTGGTAGGCAAGCTATAAGGTTGAACAACTTGCCGGTTGTATAGTTTACAGAATCGCTTGCTACTAGCGGGCGGCGGGTTATTCAATTTGTATACTTTCTGCGCTAGTTTTTTTAATGGCCAGACATCTTATTGTTTTTTACCTGCTTAAATTGCTTCTTTTGAATGTTTCCCGATGCCTAGAATTTTTGAATCCTAAGGGTATTTATATAAAACCATGCTTGGCGGTTTGTCGTTAAGCAATGTATGTGTAATGGACCTTGCCCACTGTATAGTGAAAATTTCTTGTTTCTACTGTGTACATTTTGTTGGGAGGCAAGGCTATTTTAATGATACCTGCCGATTGTGGCTTAGCCGTAGGTGTTAAAAACTATTTGCTTGCCGACCTTATGACCGCCGGCATTGTAGGAAAATTTTCCATGCCGGCCCAGTAATGGCCCAAGATAGTCGGCGTGTTCTTCAACAGAGACAATGCCAGTAGAAACACGGTGGCGGCTTATTCAAAGTGGACCTGCTTGGGTTGAACATTGGTTGGCGGAGTTATTCAAAGTGGACCTTGCTTGGCCCAGGAGAATCTGGCCAGGCACCTTATTCAAACCCCGACCTTGCCGGCCTTGTGCATTGTCAAAACCAAATTTTTTTGATCGAAATCGAACTCATAAGACAGATGAAAGGTTTAATTTACTGAATTCATTGTTTCAAAATTTTAATCTAAACTCAATTAATTAACCTAATCAGAATTTTAGTGTTAATTAACCAAGGATATATTATCCATTTAGAAAATACAAGGTTAATGGGTGGCTTGGGTTTACTTCATAATGACCTGATTTTGTTTTATTGGGTATACCCCAATTAATTTGGGTGTACCCCAATCTCGCGAGGATTGTAAACACGAGTAAATATTAAGGGTGCACGGAGGCCGAGGCGGACCAAGCGGACCAATCTGGAACCAGGTGGAACCGTGCACTGGTTTTGGACCGAACCGAGGAACAAGGTCACAGTCTTAGGTCCAAAAAATAGAACCGAGGTGCAGGGGAGTGCAATTACACGGTCCAATACAAGTATCATGCTTTCGTCTGGACGAAAGTCCCGAATAATCAAAACCGTTAGATTTAGGGGATAGGGATCAATATTAGCCGTTAGATTAAAGGGGGTATATAAACTAACATAACAGGGTTAGGGTTTCAGTTCCCTTTCTTTCTTTCTTTTCTCGTCTCCTCTCTCTCGAGAAGGAAAAATCTTCTTCTCTGTAACTCCCAAAATCTCAATCTCTACCATTGATGTGTATATTCCTTTTTAGCTTTGAAGAACTCCAGGTTGAGGGTATGTCTTCTTCTTTGTTTATTGCTTAGATTTGATTTTGGAGGAGGAATATTCTTTGGGGGTTTGGAGATTGTTGATCGAAATCTGAGGTTAGGGTTTTTATTTCAGTCTTTAATTCTTACGGATTGGATTTATACTTTTAGTTTATTTGTTTTGGATGTTCCATTCTTGAATTAGGTTTTCATTAGTAATTTTTCCATATTCTCTTGGATTTTGTGTGATTTCTGTATTTATCAACAAATTCAAGAATGGAATTACTCATTAGGTTAGGGTTTTTTGTATTACTCATTAGCTTGTGTTTCTTTGCATGGGAGCAACTGCAATCATTAGCTTGTGTTCGGTCACTGGAGGGAATCCAACAATCAGGATTGCTTCCTTAGTTGTATTTGCAATTCTTGGTTTTCCTCTTTCTGTAAGTAGCGCCATCTATCACTTCCATTTCGCCTGCAGTATTTTTCAAGTCTCCCACATGTTTTGGCGATCAATTGATTGCAGTTACATACGGTGTACCCTTTTCACATTACGGGCGGAGTTGATTTCTGATACGGGAGGTGGCCAAGGTTCGCTTACAATCTCTTTTGAACTTTTTATCTTGTTATCTACTGGTTGCAATGGTATTGTGATTCTGAAAATTAGGGGTTATATTGCAGGATTAGCTATCGGGGTTTTAAATCTTGCAATTATTGTTCCTCAGGTAATGCTTGGTTTGTCTTGATAGTTTTGATTCCTATTATAAGCTTGTCTTTATGTCACATCTTATTAGATGATTTATGCTTTCCCACCTTTACTCATGTGAGTTCTGTTTATCAATCTAAACTGCTGATCAGTGAGTAATAGTGGCAAATGATTGTCAAGGTGCTAAGCTTTTTTTTATCAACTTGTTGGAAATTGCTTTGGCTCTGGTATTTATCAACTTGTTGATTAAGGTTGTTGCTTTCTATTAGGTGATTGCTGGATTGTGGGTTCTATCCATTGTGGCAGCTTGGTGCTGCTGACATGGATTAGAAGATCAAGATTCAAGACTACCTTTGCAACACTAGTTTGCCCTTTCTAGTTGTTCTTTTTTTTCGAGATTTTCTCATTTTCAAGACTTAGTGTGTGTGTGTACATTACGTAGACTGTAGCTACTGCCTACTGTTACTTGTTCTTTTTTCGGATTTTCCAGACTTTAGTAGTGTGTGTGTTTTTCACTTAATATTGCTACTTATTGTTGTTGCTTTGAATGAGAATTTGAGATATTAGTATTACTTAATATACTGAAAAACAGGTAAAAAACATGTACTTAGATTGTCAGAGAAAAAAAATATATTTCTGTCTGGAAAAGTACTGAGAACAGTGCTTAGGAACGTGCACTGCACCGACCAGGTGGTACCTAATGAGTGCCAGGAGCCAGGTACAAGTGCAGTGCGGTCCAACATTTTGGAACCAGGTGCAGGAGGTGCAGTGCTCGGTCTCGTCAAGAACCGAAAATGAACTGCATCATGTGCACCCTTAGTAAATATGTGTGTCTACGAATAAGATTTTTGGGCAATGCATAAGTCTGCCTAGGATTCAAACATCAAATAGTACTGTAATAGTTTTCTAACCATTAAATGAGAGGAATAGACAGTTGGGAGGAACTGGCTTTATTACTTTTAAGTTTATAGGTTCTAAATAGACTGTTTCACCTACTAAAACTTCAAATCTTCATTGCCCAAGTAAACTGTACAAAATAGTAAAATGAATTACATTACATGAGCAGACAAGGGGTAACAAGTTGGCACTTTTGAACGGCAACCATATAGTCTGGGAAAAAAGTTAGGAATTCTGGTAATGATTTTGATAACATTCCGCCTGATGACAATGACATTGTTGAAATGGCTAGGATGGCCATATGGTTGTATGTGCTTAATTCTCAGTGAAAATAAATCTGGAAAAAAAAAAAAAAAAAAGAATGTTGACTGACTCGGGTATCTGACCGTCGTACTGTATTAATGACAAACATTTGGATGGATTAGATGTGTTTGTGGAGCTAACTCAGCAAAGTAGCCCAAAAAGATGTGAATTTTGCAAAAACCTAAAGAAACAAGCCCAACTAATATATGAGTTAATGAGCCATTATCCCAACAACAAATAGTCATACCCATTAAAGATAGGGTTCAAAAAGATGTGAATTTTGCATATTTGGTATCACCTTTGTCCATTCCATTTAAATGACAGATTTTAAATTTCCTCCCATGTTTATATATCACCCTTTGGATTTGACACTCACGGGTGAGCGGATGAGCTAAATGGATGTGGGGAGATCTGCGAATTTAAAAAAAAATAAAAAATACTTAAAGTGCCTAACAAGAGTAACTTAACTTGCTGAAATTTAAGTTCTACACCATAAAACGAGTAACTTGACGTTTCCAACGAAAAAATATTCACCGATATAAAGGTTTCCTATCAATCAAAAATTTGATACTTCTAAAATACATTTGAATGTTTATAATAATAAATATTTTTTTTTGAAGATTTTGGGCTCAACTTGTGGCTAGATTACCCTCTACCGATGTTGTACCTATTCTTTGATTTTTAATAATATGCCCCTGGTGGCTCCCCTTATTTGAAGACTTCCAACGAAATAAATGTAGATATAAGGTAGAAAATCAAAAAGACACAAAGACATGGGAAGTAAGGATCAAAGTTTTCGGAAAATACGTGAGTAAGCCTAATCAATAGAAACCCATACATGTTACCTTCCAGTTTCATATAATAACCTTCATTTATATGTATAATGTTGAATATATCCTTATAATCAGGTGTCCAACAGATGGAAGATGTTCTATCCACATATAATCTGGAAAAACAATATGAGTTTCAAAAATCCACCCGCTTTCAGTTCATTGAGAGAGGAATTGGGCGTCCACCCATATAACACGATCCAAATCACACAGACCGACAAAATACGGTTAAAATCACAGCATGTGTAAAGCATGGAACATATACGAAACCTTTATTAATTTAACGACTGCTTACTTATAATTATAACACGTAATACACCTACAATATGATTTCAATACCGCTGTTATAATGTTGTACCTATATTTGACTAGTTTGACCAGTATAAAGAAAAGTGAAACTTATTACAAGATTTTGTAAATCCATGAAAACTTACAAATAATTTCTGTGCTGCTCATTAGCTATGCTTGCATGGAATATGCAGTTAGTTTGTAAAGCTATATTTTGGATGTACATTTATCAGATGCTTTCTCTTGCCTACAAGGTTTTATTCAGTCTGGTGAAATTAATGACATACTTTGAATGTACAAAGCTTGTTCTCTGTTTTGTTAATGAGTGTACCAAGTTTCTCCAACTTGTAACTTGGACTGGTTCACAATTTATCCATCGGGCCTGCCTATGTTTATTATCTTATTATGCATAAGATTTTTGGTATATTTTCATTGATTATTGGAACATATTCTTTACATGAAAAAGTGATCAAATATTGTACTTGATGGGGTATTTCATTTTATTGATTCAATGTGTTAATTGTTTACCTGAAAAAATTTCTGAAGAAGTTTCAAATGATATGTAGTCTATTTAGATGCATGTGATAATGTCCTACTTATAGACTGGGTTTGGTAATGTTTTTTTTTTCTTTTTCAAAAGCACTTTCAAATAGTTTTTGTAGTAATATTTTTCATCTTGGTGTTGAATTAGTAAAGGTTGTACAAAGTGCTATTTATGCAAAACTCTTATAAATCATAAGCTGCGGTCCCACATTAATTTCAAATTTCTAATTTCCTTTTCTATCCCTGTTTTATTTTATAAATTACAAAAATTACCTTTAAACCTATATAACGCTAATTTTTTATTCTCGATATCTTATCCGTTAAAGGTGATTACTTATTTTATATACCATTTCAATGATTTTTTTTAGTTTATCAATTATGAAAATAATAGCAACATTAAAAAAGTATTTAATTTTAGTTTCTTTTTTCATAGGATAGGTGCTGTCATTCAGAAAGTGGTTGGCGCCCACCTTGTTTTCAAGTTTCCAACCGACTTCTTGCAATTTTGCTCTTTGCATTTTGTTCTTTTTTTGTTAAGAAATTATTATTAATTTATTTCAATTTTTGTTTGAAAATTGTATTTCTAATTAAAAGTAGTTAAGAATTTTTTTTTTTTAACTATTGCTACATTTATTATTATGTATGTTTAATAACAAAAAAATAACTATTTTTGAAGAACAAAACTATTTTAAGAAATATATCTATTTTTGTTATTTTCTACAAAAACAATAGTTGAACATGATATTTACCAAACACAATTTGATTACTTTTTTGATCAGCTTTAGCTTTTAATTTATATTTTACCAAATGTTCAACAACTTATTTTTACACAACACATCACAGCATAAAAGCGCTTTTATAGAAAGAACAATAATATCAAACTAGTCCTTAATGTAGCACGTGTGCCGATACGACACATGAAGGTTATTCGTGTGTTGTGTTGTGCCTATAAGACTAGCAAACCACAGTAAGGCATAACACGTTTAAATCGTTGGTACAACACAGCACGACATGTAACACACTCGGTCTTTATTTTTCCTTCTTGAAAAAATACGCAAATTTTGTTTTTCCTTCATAAAAATAAGATAAAAATGTACTTATTTTTATGGAACTGAGTAACTATTGTACACATGTATGAAACTCACAAAAGCGCCAATTTTTCGATGCCCATATTTTAGATTGTTTTCGTGGTCGTCAGAATTTGATACTCATTATTTAAATTGTTTTTCTGGTTGTCAAAATTTTTATACAAGTTACAGTGGTCAATTAAAAGTGAACCTTTTTTTTTTCTCTCAAGCATAAGAGGGTTTTTTATGAGATCCCTAAACTCTTAAAAATTGTCGACAAGAATGAGAGTCAGGTTTCCGGCCAACAGATAATAAACCTGTAAAAAATTGTTTGATCCAAAAATAAATAAATTGACGAAAACTTATTTTAGCTAGAACCCCGAATGTCTCAATCATGGACATGGTACACTATGGGGGAATTTATGAATGAGTAATGATCCATGGAAAACAAAGATTACTAGAAGAAGCTACACTACTCTTTTCATTAAATTGTCTGCTTTTAAACTCAACGGAACCGAAAGTGCCAATTGCATATCTGATTCAGAGCTAAGTGCATGTACCACTTGCCTTTTCTAAAGATAAAATCCCGTTCATTTAACTCTTAACCAACTCAAGTAAAGTTGAGTCTTTTTTTTTTTTTTTTTTTTTTTTTTTTTTTTTTTAGAACAGACATTATATTCTTGTTTTTACGCTAGTTCAAGGATACTCGGGAGAAATGGCCCAATAGGGAAATGAAGCTGTTGAATGATAATCCGCTTCATCGCTACACAAATAACTATTACGCTCTGAAATCTTCAACTTTGAGTTACTGGTTCGTCGTTGCTCTACATCATCTGAGTATTGAACGGCAACATATTCCCTGGTACTCTCATTGACAACGTTAAGCTTAACTTGCAGTGGCGACCCATGTCCAACGTTTGCTATTGAATCTTGCATAGACATGCATGCAACCTTCAAGCTTGTCTTTCAGTTCCATAACCTTAATGCATATACATGTAATAGATTGTCTTTCTACAGAGAATTCTTGAGAGAGACTTAGAGAAAGATAAAGCAAGAAATCTAAGTGATACTTGTAACTCTTTCAAGGGTAAGACATTAATAATCAATAAAGAAACATCTTCTTTCCCGTGGACATAGGTCTTCATGGTCGAACCACGTTATATGCTTGTGTCAATCTTTACTTTTCATGTTCTTTACATCTTTTTTATCTTTGAATCATGCATATCAAGTATTTTATAGCCTTTAGATCTATTTGGGTGTAGCCATCGGAAAAGATGCAACTACACTATCTGCAAGAGATATAACTTCAATCAGTGGATATTCAGACTCTGACTAGGATGGATGTCCTGATACTAGACGTTCTACATATGGATTATGTGTTTTCTAAGGAAATTCCTTATATGTCGCTCATCTAAGAAGCAACCCACGGTCTTTAAATATTCAACATAAGCTGTGTATAAAACAGTCAGTTTGTTATCCTCTGATGTTATGTGGCTATCTCAACTTCTTGAAGAATTGGACATCTCTCTTACAAGATCATTCAAACTCTACTGTGATAATTTTGGAGCAACTTATCTGGTTTCCAACTCAGCTTTCCATGAAAGTACCAAGCATATTGAAATTAACTATCACACATTTAGAGAACTACTTGAATTTGGTGATGTTAAAGTCCGCTTTGTATCTTCTTCTGAGTAACTTGCTGATATTCTCACAAGAGGATTGATTATCTGCTTCACACTTCAATGATTTGAGGTTCAAATTGATATAGTACCCTGGTTCAGTTTGAGGGGAGTGTTAGAGTAACTTCGGTTTACCTTTTGGTCTTTAGTTTTATTTGCTAGACTTTACAGTTCTTTGTTTTACTTTTACTATGTACCAAGGATGTTTGGACATCAAGGAATTTCCAAAACCGAAAATATTCTCAAGATATGCAATGAATGGCAAAATTCAGTTTTCCTAATTCCATTAAATGCTTGTCCAAAATTTTCGAAATATCTCAATAGAAAATCTCCAATTAGTAAATGGACATTACTAATTTTCATTCTATAGAGATATGCATTTAATTGCCGGTAATTGAAGCATATAAAACCAAAAACCTTAACTTGTCTTTCTCTCCTGCTTCTCTATCAACAACCTAAAAAGTAAAAACTCAATACCATCCCTCACTCCAGAATAAAAGTAGCATTGGTGCTGCTTACCCTCCCTCCTATTGGCTGGTGAGCGTAACCTCGCGCTCTCATTGGCTAATTGAGAAAACATTCGTATTCGTCGGATGAAATTTCATTATATATGGTTCGTTGATCTGGCAATGTGTGGTGTAGATTGGGTGGATTGGTGGGACACACGCGACAGACGGCCTTCATTGTTTAGAAAAATTGCTATATTAATTCGTGTATTTATTTTGAAAATCCAAAAAATAAAAAACTACTATATTAATTCTGGACATTTATGATTAAAATAAAAGAAATCAATTAAACATATTTATGGAATAAAATAATCTTTTATAACTTCATTTAGTTATTGTAAAAGTTCCAAGCAATTAAGAAAATACTACATTATAATTTTGGAAATTTATGATTAAAAAAAAACAATTTATGGATTAAAATAATATTTTATAATTTCATGTACATAAAATAACCTTTTATAATTTCATGTAATTATTGTAAAAGATCCATAAAATAGAAAAAATACTATATTAATTACATACAATTATGACTAAAAAAAAATCGTGTAATTATTATAAAATATCTACAATTTATAAAAATAATCAATTATAAAAAAAAAATCAACATATTTACGGACTAAAAAAAGATTTATATTTTTTGAATCTTTTAAAACGAAAAAATATATATAAATAACTTTATTAATTCTTAGTATTGATGATAAATATCTAAAAAAGGAAAAACTAACAATATATAAAAATTACTTTATTAATCAAAATTACTATATTAATTAAAAAAAAATATTTAAATTAATATTAACAATTTTCATTAATATATAAACAAAATCTAATTATTTACCTCAACACAATCTAAAAAGTTCCATTAATACCGATAATTTACTAATAAAAACAAAGCCAATGGTTAATAAAGGATGCAAATCATTTTTCATCCCTATTTTCTTTATAGCACGCCATATAACTGTAATTAATTCAATCACAGTTTTAAAGATTTTCTTTGAAACCAAGTTTCCATCATTTACATAAAGGATGCAAATCAATCTTCATTCCTACATAAACCACGTGCTTTCAGTTTCTGTGAAAAAAGAAGTAACGCACAGAAGATATCGACTATGACTTTTTAAGAAAATCACAACAAAGGGGGAGCAATGGTAGTTGATTCCGATGGTATGTACGCTTATTCAAGTGTCACAATTTATTTTCATTCCTAGGTTGTTTTTTTTTTTTTCTCTTATCAATTTTTTCTTTATAACAAGCAAGTACAAAATTTAAAAATATACAATGTTTATATGTAGGTGTTTATGGGTAAAAATCGTTTCTGCCGATTTCGGTAAATTCGGTAGGTGAGTGAGAAACTGGTTCAAACCCTAAACAAATGTGCTGCACGTGAGCACTTTATAGATTCGAGAGATCAATCTGTACAAGTCCGGCCTAAACCAAGAAATGGTCGTTCCAGACTTGCTTCGGTCACAAAGTGAAGGAGAAGGGTTGATTTGGGGAGGAAAGCAAAGAAAGGTGTTGAGACCAGAATAATTCTGAGAGAGTAGTGTCTCGACTTGTATCAGAAAGTGGAAGCTTCGTAAGCTTGCAAGAGATGAAAGCTTTTTGGAGAGCTTGCAAAGTTGCCTTTTACGAGAGTGTAGTATTTTTCTCTGACCGAGACTTGTTCTCTGGTGGAAATAGGTAAGACCTATTTATACAAGTCGAGATTGAAACGTACCACTGGCCTCATGAGCGAAGAGAGTAAAGGGTGAAATAATGGGAGGAGGTGGTAACCGTATGGTGTTAATGGGCGAAAATGTTTTTACCATTATTTCCTCATTTATTTGACCGCTTTATTCCTTTTAACGCTTTCTTAATGTGAGCGTAGTGTATGCTGCAAGCTGTGACCGCCAAACCAAAACCATGGAAAGCATCCCCCAGTTTGTGTTGATATCTCGAGTGTTGGTTGCACCTTGAGTGCAAGTGGCGCTGCTAGTGGCGCGTGTGGCATGTGCCATTAGCATGTGCGGAATGCCTTGTTGCGGGTTGTACCTCGGCGCAAGTGGCAATGCCGGAGCTCTTGGTGGCGTGCGTGGCATGTGCGGAATGCCTTGGTGGTAGGTTGTACGTTGAGTGCAAGTGGCAATGCCAGAGCTGCTAGTGGCGTGCGTGGCATGTGCCAATGGCATGTCTTGGAATGCCTTGGTGGTAGGTTGTACGTTGAGTGCAAGTGGCAATGCTTAGAGCTGTTAGTGGCGTGCGTGGCATGTGCCAATAACATGCGTGGCCGTTAGGGCCGTGGCCTTGGTAGGAAAAGCTACCAGCGAGCGTGTTGGCATGTGCCAATGGCATGCGTGGCCGTTAGGGCCGTGGCCTTCCAACCCGATGTCCGGCCATGTTGGCCATCCACTGCCATCCCGATGTCCGGCCATGTTGGCCGTCCACTGCCAACCCGATGTCCGGCCATGTTGGCCGTCCAATTCCAACCCGATGTCCGGCCATGTTGGCCGTCCAATGCCAACCCTATGTCCGGCCATGTTGGCCGTCCACTGCCAACCCGATGTCCGGCCATGTTGGCCGTCCAATTCCAACCCGATGTCCGGCCATGTTGGCCGTCCACTGCCATCCCGATGTCCGGCCATGTTGGCCGTACACTGTCAACACATTGGCCAAGGGTCAATGTTCCTTTTTCTACGTAACAGAAGCTTTGGATGAAGGTTCATCTCAGGCCATGGCACATCTTTTTAGCATGCGCCATGCTGAAAACACGGGGTGTTACATTATCACACCCTTCAAAGAATTTCGTCCCCGAAATTCAAAACCAAAGCTATTGTGGACAATCTCTTGAGTTGGATTTCTGAGCAAAAGTCCCATACCGAAGCTCGAAATCACGAGTTTCTTCAAGTTGTCATGAACAACAATTTAGACCTTACGAGCAAATGTCCCATACCACCTGCCCAGGAATCCAAAAAGTGCCCACAACAAAACCAAGAATCGCAATTGGCCAGTGCCAAAAAAAAATAATAGACTTATATGGCCAGTTGCCAATTCTAAGGTTCCCATGGCGATTGCCACTACTAAGATTTCCATGGCGATTGCCACCACTAATAACTCTCATGGCGATTTGCCACTATTAAGATTTCTATGGCCGATTGCCACCACTAATAACTCTCATGGCGATTTGCCACTACTAAAATTTCCATGGCGATTGCCACCACTAATAATTCTCATGGCCAGTTGCCACTACTAATAACTCGCTAATGAGTCCACCCCGCACAAGTCCCTAGAGTTTTCTCGGAACTTGCTCTGATACCATCTGTGACGGACCGGAAAATTTCGCCTTTGGCGCGTTGCCCCGCAGGCCGTAACTCCCCCGATGCGCCATGATAATGAAGCTACGATCCGGGCCTCAAAGCTAGGCAAATGCACGTTCAATTGCCCTTGCAAGCATGCTCGTAGAGCATGATGCATCTAACTTATCTTCCAAACCATTCCAACTTACCCTTGTTCCGCAAAGGGTTTATTAAGGAAAACAAAAACATCCTTAATACGGCAAAAACGGCCTTTTGAGGCCCTAAACGATGGAATTTGGCTAAATTGTGGTGACCATGTGTCTTGATCTTTTGGCCGTTTCCCATCAAAATGGACTCCTCTTGAGCTAAATTACGACATTCGGGTTTTTCGCCTGCAGATAGGCTATAGCTTGCTCTTTGTAGCTTGATAGGAAGTATGAGCATCCACTTGCTGCATGCAACTAAGCCTCATCAAGTATGGCCACAATCATCTCTGGCGTCGAGCTACCGAGCTTAGATGATATTAGGGGCCAGAATGTCGCAATCATCTCCGAATTAGATGATATGAGCGACAAAGTCTTTGGACCGAGCAATCTCTGCAACTCATTGCGGCTGCCTACGTACCCTTCCCTACTCTAAAGGGATCAAGCACAGACCGTAGTTCATCCACGAAGGGACAAGCAACTTAAGCCAACTCGTTTGCATGGTCGTGGCCAAGCAATAATGGAAATGGCCTAGTCCGTATAGGCTGTTCCGTCGAAATGCATCCAAGTGATGCATGTTTGGTCCGCAATATGGCATAACGATGCCTAAGCATCAAATGCCCTCTTCGCGAGGCTACGCAACTATAAATGAGCCTTAGGCATCATTTATACTCTTCCCAAACTAAGCTATGAAGCTTACTTGGTACATAGTCCGCATATGCACCTTGACTAACTACCCCTCCCTATATATGTCTTAATGGAATTTCTACAAGTATGAAAAGGGGACCAAAAATATTTCATCAACTCCCATTTACTATTCATGGCCGTTGCCATGTATTTTCCTGCATAACCGGCCAAGATGGCTGTTCACTACCAATGCCAACTCCGATGTCCGGCCATGTTGGCCGTCCAATTCCAACCCGATGTCCGGCCATGTTGGCCGTCCAATGCCAACCCGATGTCCGGCCATGTTGGCCGTCCAACTCCAACCCGATGTCCGGCCATGTTGGCCGTCCACTGCCATCCCGATGTCCGGCCATGTTGGCCGTCCACTGCCAACCCGATGTCCGGCCATGTTGGCCGTCCAATTCCAACCCGATGTCCGGCCATGTTGGCCGTCCACTGCCAACCCGATGTCCGTCCATGTTGGCCGTCCACTGCCATCCCGATGTCCGGCCATGTTGGCCGTCCAATTCCAACCCGATGTCCGGCCATGTTGGCCGTCCACTGCCATCCCGATGTCCGGCCATGTTGGCCGTCCACTGCCAACCCGATGTCCGGCCATGTTGGCCGTCCAATTCCAACCCGATGTCCGGCCATGTTGGTCGTCCACTGCCATCCCGATGTCCGGCCATGTTGGCCTTCCAATGCCAACCCGATGTCCGGCCATGTTGGCCGTCCACTGCCAACCCGATGTCCGGCCATGTTGGCCGTCCAATTCCAACCCGATGTCCGGCCATGTTGGCCTCCACTGCCATCCGATGTCCGCCATGTTGGCCGTACATCATCAACACATTGGCCAAGGGTCAATGTTCCTTTTTCTACGTAACGGAAGCTTTGGATGAAGCTTCATCTCAGGCCATGGCACATCTTTTTAGCATGCGCCATGCTGAAAACACGGGGTGTTACAGAACCGTATAGTATTCTCTGGGCGAATCGAACGTGTCTTCCTGTCATCTTCACCACCGGTTAACAAAATTGGCACGAAGTCTGGGTGATTTTCCGAGCAGAGACGAGTTTTTTTGGCAAAGAACTCATCATCCGTGTTTGGTTTGGAATTATGGACATCCTTTGAGGAAGCGAAATTTGTCCAGGTAACATCTTTTAATAGCAACCTAGTAACAAGATACCTGCACACAAAAAAAAAAAACAAGATTATCTCCCTGACACATAACCGCGCCCAACAAAAGAAAACCGAAATAATAAAAAAAAAAAGGAGCGTATTTTCTTCGGTTTCAAGACTATATACGCGAAATTTTCTTCGGGTTCAAGACTATATACGCGGTATTTTATATGGGTTCAAATGTGCCTACGATATCCTTCTTCGGGTTCAAAATTATATAGAGCATTTTTCTACGAGTTCAAAACTGCGCACGCGTGATATTTCTTTCGGTAGAAAAAATCATATATACAATATTTCTGGGGTTCGAAGTCGTATGGAGCATATATACAGTATTCTTCTTCGAGATTCTTGTACAGTATTTTTTACGGGTTCAAGACCGCACACGCAGTATTTTCTTCAGGGTTCAAAATTATATACGCGGTATTTTATACGGGTTCAAGTGCGTCTACAACAACCTTCTTCGGGTTCAAAATAATATATGGAGCACTCTCCTACGGGTTCGAATAATATATGCAGTATTTCCCTTGGTTGCATACATACAATATTTTCTACAAGAGACACGCCAGGAAATCATATGCGCAAAGAAAAACGCCTAGGGTTTACACCTACATAAAAAAAATAGAGAAATACTGGAAGACATACCTGGAAATTGGTTCTTCTTTATGACTCTGTCGCTGGTAGGAAAGGATGAAAAGATGAAAGTACAAGATGGGAGAAAGGGACTTTATATACATAGGCGTGAGGATTCTGAAATAGGGAAGGATTTCCTTTCCAAAATCGTGCGTAAGAAACGGCCCCACCAATTACGCCAACTTCTCAATGGCCGCCAAAGTCACGCCTGCAAGCACGCACAGCTTCCACACCTTGCGCCGGTCCCACCAGCTAGCACACTCAGTTTCCCAGTTTCACGCAACTTCCCAATGTCGCCCAAGTTCCACCGGCCCCACCAATTGCGCCAACTTCTCAATGGCTGCCCAAGTCACGCCTGCAAGCACGCACAGCTTCCACACCTTGCGCCGGTCCCACCAGCTAGCACACTCAGTTTCCCAGTTTCACGCAACTTCCCAACATCGCCCAAGCTGCACTGGCCCCACCGATTGTGCCAGCCTCCCTATTTGAGCAAAACTCCCAGAGGCAAGGATCCCAAATCCTATTTATAAAAGGTCAGACAAGCCCCTCAATTCTCTTTATGGTTTGCTATTGATAGTCTATCACCATCTTATGCTTACCTCGCAACAAAGCCCCTGTTCCGAGCTAAGCAGGGGACTTAATGTTGATGGTGGCTTTTAAACAAGGGGTAAAATCGTAAAACCCCATGACCTAGTGTTACCCGCAACACATTAACTAAGAGCATTTAACTTTCGAGGTGTAAATAATTAATAGGGGTATTTTTTCAAAATACCCGGTTAGGGTTTCGACACGAGAACCGTAATTCCAAAACTAAGCGCTGCTGCGCACCATGGCAACAATGCCAAACTAAGTCGCTGCTGCTGCACCACGGCAACCATGCCAAACCAAGCCCGCTGCTGCGCACCATGGCAACAATGCCAAACCAAAGCGCCGCACCACTGCGCACCACACAGCAACCATGCCAAACCAAGCGCACCTGCTGCGCACCATGGCAACAATGCCAAACCAAGCCGCACACTGTGCACCACGACAACCATGCCAAACCAAGCCGCTGCATCGCGCCCACGGCAACCATGCCAAACCAAGCCGCACTGCTGCACCACGGCAACCATGCCAAACCAAGCCGCACATTGCGCACCACGGCAACCATGCCAAACCAAGCGCGCTGCTGCGCACCATGGCAACAATGCCAAACGAAGCCGCACATGCTGCGCGCCATGGCAACAATGCCAAACCAAGCCGCACCACTGCGCGCCCTACTGCAACAACGCCAAAACCAAGCCGCACATGCGCACCCATGGCGACAACACCAAAACCAAACTACATATCACACTCATTGGCAACCATGCCAAACTAAGCCGCTATGCCATTGGCACATGCCAAAGATAGCGCCCTAGGCTTGCAAAACGTGTAACTAGGTCAACATGGCCGTACGTGCCATTGGCACATGCCAACGCGTACCACAAGCCATATTTCCAAGCCCCTAGGCTTGCAAAACGTGCAACTAAGTCAACATGGCCGTACGTGCCATTGGCACATGCCAACGCGTACCACAAGCCATATTTCCAAGCCGCTATGCCATTGGCACATGCCAAATATAGCGCCCTAGGCTTGCAAAACATGCAATTAGGTCAACATGGCCGTACGTGCCATTGGCACATGCCAACGCGTACCACAAGCCATATTTCCAAGACGTTATGCCATTGGCGCATGCCAAATATAGCGCCCTAGGCTTGCAAAACGTGCAACTAGGTCAACATGGCCGTACGTGCCATTGGCACATGCCAACACGCACCACAAGCCATATTTCCAAGCCGCTATGCCATTGGCACATGCCAAATATAGCGCCCTAGGATTGCAAACCATGCAACCTAAGCCAAGTCGGCCACGCATGCCATTGGCACATGCCAACATGCTCATTGGGTAGCTTTTCCTACCAAGGCCACGGCCTAATGGCCACGCATGCCATTGGCACATGCCAACATGCTCGCTGGTAGCTTTTCTTACCAAGGCCACGGCCCTAATGTCCACGCATACCATTGGCACATGCCAACATGCTCGCTGGTAGCTTTTCCTACCAAGGCCACGGCCCTAGTGGCCACGCATGCCATTGGCACATGCCAAACACACACGCTGGTAGCCTAACTTGCAAACCGTGCAACCTACCACCAAGGCATTCCGCACATGCCATTGGCACATGCCAAACACACACGCTGGTAGCCTAACTTGCAAACCGTGCAACCTACCACCAAGGCATTCTGCACATGCCATTGGCACATGCCACACACGCCACTAGCAGCTCTGGCATTGCCACTTACACTCAACATACAACCTACCACCAAGGCATTCCGCACATGCCAATGGCACATGCCACACGCGCCACTAGCAGCGCCACTTGCACTTAAGGTGCAACCAATGAGATATCAACACAAACTGGGGGATGCTTCCCAGGGTTTTGGTTTGGCGGTCACAGCTTGCAGCTGTTTATGGGTGAAAATCGTTTCTGCCGATTTCAGTAAATTCGGTAGGTGAGTGAGAAACTGGTTTAAACCCTAAACAAATGTGCTGCACGTGAGCACTTTATTGATTCGAGAGATCAATCTGTACAAGTCCGGCCTAAACCAAGAAATGGCCGTTCCAGACTTGCTTCGGTCACAAAATGGAGGAGAAGGGTTGATTTGGGGAGGGAATCAAAGAAAGGTGTTGAGACCAGAATAGTTCTGGGAGAGTAGTATCTCGACTTGTATCAGAAAGTAAAAGCTTAGGAAGCTTGCAAGAGATGAAAGCTTTTTGGAGAGCTTGCAAAGTTGCCTTTTACGAGAGTGTAGTATTTTTCTCTGGCCGAGACTTGTTGTGCGGTGGAAATAGGTAAGACCTATTTATACAAGTCGAGATTGAAACGTACCCTGGTCTCATGAAGGAATAGAGTAAAGGGTGAAATAATGAGAGGAGGTGGTAATCGCATGGTGTTAATGGGTGAAAACGTTTTCACCATTATTTCCTCTTTTATTTGACCGCTTTATTCCTTTTCACGCTTTGTTAATGTGAGCGTAGTGTACGCTGCATGCTGTGACCGCCAAACCAAAACCCTAGAAAGCATCCCCCAGTTTGTGTTGATGTCTCGAGTGTTGGTTGCATCTTGCGTGCAAGTGGTGCTGCTAGGGACGCATGTGGCATGTGCCAATGGCATGTGCGGAATGCCTTCGTTGCGAGTTGCACCTCGGCGTAAGTGGTAATGCCGGAGCTGCTAGTGGCGTGTGTGGCATGTGCCAACGGCATGTGCGGAATGCCTTGGTGGTAGGTTGCACGGTTTGCAAGTTAGGCTACCAGCGTGTGTGTTTGGCATGTGCGGAATGCCTTGTTGGTAGGTTGCACGGTTTGCAAGTTAGGATACCAGCGTGTGTGTTTGGCATGTGCCAATGACATGTACGGCCATGTTGACCTAGTTGCAAGTCTTGCAAGCCTAGGGCGCTATATTTGGCATGGGCCAAAGGCATAGCGGCTTGGAAATATGGCCTACGATACGGGTTGGCATGTGCCAATGGCACGTACGGCCATGTTGACCTAGTTGCAAGTCTTGCAAGCCTAGGGCGCTATATTTGGCAAGGGCCAAAGGCATAGCGGCTTGGAAATATGGCCTGCGATACGTGTTGGCATGTGCCAATGGCATGTACGGCCATGTTGACCTAGTTGCAAGTCTTGCAAGCCTAGGGCGCTATATTTGGCGTGGGCCAAAGGCATAGCGGCTTGGAAATATGGCCTGCGATACGTGTTGGCATGTGCCAATGGCACGTACGGCCATATTGACCTAGTTGCAAGTCTTGCAAGCCTAGGGCGCTATATTTGGCGTGGGCCAAAGGCATAGCGGCTTGGAATATGGCTTTGCGATACGTGTTGGCATGTGCCAATGGCACGTACGGCCATGTTGACCTAGTTGCAAGTCTTGCGAGGCCTAGGGCGCTATATTTGGCGTGGGCCAAAGGCATAGCGGCTTGGAAATATGGCTGCGATACGTGTTGGCATGTGCCAATGGCACGTGCGGCCATGTTGACCTAGTTGCAAGTCTTGCAAGCCTAGGGCGCTATATTTGGCGTGGGCCAAAGTCATAGCGGCTTGGAAATATGGCTGCGATACGTGTTGGCATGTGCCCATGGCACGTCTGGCCATGTTGACCTAGTTGCAAGTCTTGCAAGCCTAGGGCGCTATATTTGGCGTGGGCCAAAGGCATAGCGGCTTGGAAATATGGCTGCGATACGTGTTGGCATGTGCCAATGGCACGTACGGCCATGTTGACCTAGTTGCAAGTCTTGCAAGCCTAGGGCGCTATATTTGGCGTGGGCCAAAGGCATAGCGGCTTGGAAATATGGCCTGCGATACGTGTTGGCATGTGCCAATGGCACGTACGGCCATGTTGACCTAGTTGCAAGTCTTGCAAGCCTAGGGCGCTATATTTGGCGTGGGCCAAAGGCATAGCGGCTTGGAAATATGGCCTGCGATACGTGTTGGCATGTTCCAATGGTACGTACGGCCATGTTGACCTAGATGTAAGTCTTGCGAGGCCTAGGGCGCTATATTTGGCGTTGGCCAAAGGCATAGCGGCTTGGAAATATGGCTGCGATACGTGTTGGCATGTGCCAATGGCACGTCGGCCATGTTGACCTAGTTGCAAGTCTTGCAAGACTAGGGCGCTATATTTGGCGTGGGCCAAAGGCATAGCGGCTTGTAAATATGGCCTTGTTGCCATGGTGCGCGAGGTGCGGCTTGGTTTGGCATTGTTGCCATGGTGCGCGATATGCGGCTTGGTTTGGCATTGTTGCCATGGTGCGCGGGTGCGGCTTGGTTTGGCATTGTTGCCATGGTGCGCGAGGGTGCGGCTTGGTTTGGCATTGTTGCCATGGTGCGCGGGGTGCGGCTTGGTTTGGCATTGTTGCCATGGTGCGCGAGGGTGCGGCTTGGTTTGGCATTGTTGCCATGGTGCGTGAGTATGCGGCTTGGTTTGGCATTGTTTCCATGGTGCGCGAGGGTGCGGCTTGGTTTGGCATTGTTGCCATGGTGCGCGATATGCGGCTTGGTTTGGCATTGTTGCCATGGTGCGCGATATGCGGATTGGTTTGGCATTGATGCCATGGTGCGCGAGGTGCGGCTTGGTTTGGAATTGTTGCCATGGTGCGCGGTGTGCGGCTTGGTTTTGGCATTGATGCCATGGTGCGCGAGGGTGCGGCTTGGTTTGGCATTGTTGCCATGGTGCGCGATATGCGGCTTGGTTTTGGAATTAGGGTTACGTGTTGAAAACCCTAATGCGGTATTTTGAAAAAATACCCCTATTAATTGTTTACACTGAGTTAAATGCTCTTAGTTAATGTGTTGCGGGTAACACTAGGTCATGGGGTTTACGATTTTATCCCTTGTCTAAAAACCACCATCAACATTAAGTCCCAGCTTAGCTCGGAGCAGGGGCTTTGTTGCGAGGTAAGCATAAGATGGTGACAAACTATAATCGAAAGCGTAAAGAAAATTGAAGGAGGCTTGTCGACCTTTTATAAATAGGATTTGGAATCCTTGCCTCACGGTAGTTTTGCACAAATCGGGAGAGTGGCACAATTGGTGGGCTGCTTGCGAGGTGCGGCTTGGGCGACGTTAGGAAGTTGGCGTGGATTGGGAAGCGAGTGTGCTAGCTGGTGGGACCGGCGCAAAGTGTAGAAACCGTGCGTGCTTGCAGGCGTGACTTGTGTGGCCATTGGGAGGTCGGCGCAATTGGTGGGGCCGGTGCAACTTGGAAACCGTGCTTGCAGGCGTGACTTGGGCGGCATTGGGAAGTCGCACCCTTTGTGGGCCCGTTTCTTACACGCGTGATTTTGGTAAAAAAGAGAAATCCTTCCCTATTTCAAAGTCTTTCACGCCTATATATATATATATATATATAAAGCCCCTTTCTCCCCATCCTACGCTTTATTCTTTCCTCTTTTCATACTAGCGGCAAAGAGAAACCGGCTTCCAGGTATGTCTTCGAGTACTTTTCTCTCTTTTTTTTTTTTCTTCACATAGGTGTAAACCTTAAGAATAGGCGCTTCCACAATCCTTGCATATGATTTCTTGGCGTGCCTCTTGTAGAAAATATTGTATGTATGCAACCAAGGGAAATCTGCATATATTGTTTGAACCCGTAGGAAATATTGCATATATGAATTTTCGGTCTGAAAGAAATATTTGAACCACAAGAAAATACTGCGTGTGTATTTTGAACCCGTGAGGATGCTCCATATATAATTTTTGAACAGAAGAAATCACCAGAGACACACTTGTACCGTATAGAATGCAGCGTATATAGTCTCGAACTCGAAGAAAATCTTTGGATATAGTCGTGTATAGTCTTGAACCCGAATAAAATCTTGTGTATATAGTCTTGAACCCGAATAAAATACGTCCTCCTTCCCCTTTCTCTTTTTTTTTTTTGTTGTTGGGTACGATTATGTGTTAGGAGATAACTTCGTCTTTGTCCGTTTGTTTTGTGCGAGATATCTTATTACCAAATTGTTATGAAGGAATTTGATAAGATGTTACACGAATCAAATTTCACTTCGTCGAAGGATGCTCATAATTCCAAACCGAACACAGAGGATGAATTCTTCACTAGAGCCCTCGCCCCCGCTCGGAAGAATCACCCAGGTTTCGTGCCAATTTTGCTAACCGGTGGTGAGGATGAAAGGAAGACACGTTCGGTTTGCTCGGAGAGCACCATTCGGTTACTGTCTTCATAAAGGGGTGTATTCTTCTTCCAACATTGACTTGGGATGTGTCAAAGCCCATTGCGTTCTTTTGATAGATGGGTTGAGTTCATGGTGAGCAAGGAGCATATAAATACCAACTTGACACGGCGCGAGGTCATTGATCTTTGTCAAGACTTGATAAATCTCAGTTAGGAAGGATATCCCAGGCTTGGTTGCTTTCATCTCAGGATGGTGTTCGGACACCCATACAATCATATGTAGATGGGGCGAGATAACTTTCTCCTTGGAGAGTGTGGCCCTCTTCTTTGAACCTTAGAATGGCGGGAATCTTAAAATCCAATTATCCGAAAGTGAGGTGAAGATGCGGGATGACCTGGCCGCTAAGTTGGGGGATTTTGCTCGGAAAGACTCCATTGCGAAGTCGAAGGATTCTTCCGGAAAGAGGATGAAAGGTGCCCTTACGGTTGGTGGATATCTCAATGGTTTCCCGGACCGGTTGGAGCACGAGCAGAAACGATGATCTTCATGTCGCGCATTTTTGGCTCTCTGGTTGTCCGAGAGACATTTTTGACGACGGTTACGGCAAGAAAGGAATAAGACCGGAGTTGTTAGCGATTCTTTGTGAAGTTGGCAAAGGGTGAAGTTCTTCCCATTGGCAAGCTGTTCCTTGGTTCCACAGTATGTGCATCAGGATCACCTAGTTGCGAACATGCAAGTTTCGAATGGTTTCATGAAAGTGGATTCATATGTGCACGTTGCTTTTCTGCAAGTCTGCTATGGGAGCACTTGAGAAGTATGCTCAGAAACCGATGCCTTCGATTCCCGCGAGTTGGGGGGTTCCGAATTCTTCGATGGGTGAACGGGCGTCCAAGGTTGGCGTGAGCTTGGTTAGTTTTCTTGATAAGTTGCATGAAATCAATTTTCGTCCATGGGGCCGGTCCATAAGTCGGTGACTCAAATTGACACTTTTGCTTCTGCTCCGCTCATGTCTTTGTCTTGATGACGATTTGAGCGTTGGTGAAAACTGTTCATTCAAAGCTTGCTTGCCGGTTATATCCGTCTTTCTTCGTGGGGTCTTTCGGATAGCTGCTTACAATATTGGCCGTCTTTGCTCGTCACATGGGTTTCGATCAAGGGGTGCCTCTTGTTTACCGGCGGTGATCCCTAAAGATTCATTGCGTGTCGCCCTTGGCGCCGATGCCCTTAAAGCGGGTATCCGTCTTTCCTTCTTTCAAATGGGAAGAGTAACTTGACGACCTTCGGCTATAATGAGTTTTGGTGCAACGAGTTTACTATGATCCGAGATTTTGTGAATAACGTGGTGGAAAACGTTCGTTGCAAACCTTCCCAGAGCGATTACGAAGGGTATCCAATGTTGAGAGATCCCAAGCGAAAGTTGCCTAGCGATTCGGAAAGCCCCGGAGCCAAGGAACGGAGAACGAAGAATCGTCTTTGGCGGGTTCGGACGGTCTCACAAGATCCTCCCACGGCCCTTGTGTCTTTCGATTCTTCCAATAACCCGGGTATGTGTCGCCTCTTCATTGGTTTGTCTCAAAACACGTGAGTTTCGGTGAGAATGTGTCTTGTTTCCTTCGGGGCTTCGGTAGTGTTAATGCTTTCGCTGCTCTTGCACGTTGCCGGGGGAGACGGCAATTTCTTCAAAGAACTCCGGCGAAGATTGAGCCTTCTCATAGAGATGATGAGTCGAGAGAGAGAAGAAGGTTCAACGAGTGAGAGTGATTCCTCCGGCGACACTTGGTTGTTTGGGAAGTGGTTCGGTGAGTTTCGCACTTCTTTTCTTTCTTCTTTTGTTTCCTCTTTTGGGAAATATCGACTCAAGTTCGCGGGAGGAATCCGGTTCGGAGGATGATTAAGGGGGTAGAGCCGCATGAAAACTTGCCTTTGGTGACCACTGGTTGGTGACTTGGAGATGAGCGTTAGCCAATTGCCGGCACGGATGTGGTTCAAACGGTGGATGATTCTCGATGGTTGATGTCGTAGACATGGAAGAAGACCCTCTGCGAGTAGTGAGGCCGGTGCGAGCGCCATTTTGATCCCCCGTACTTGGTTCCTTATCCGGGTCATGTCTTTGGTTGGCGGCTTCGAGCGTCTTGAGCTAAGCATGAGCGTTGTACACCGAGAATCCGGGAGAAGCACGGACATATGGCTACAACCAAGAAAGTCACTAGTCGATTTCTTGTTTGGTTAAGCGTGTGGAAGAAGGCTTTATCTTCCATTGAGGACATGCGTGAGGTGGTTGGCCACACCGTTTACTGAAGACGTTATTGCCCATTTGGGAGCACCATCGCGACGTGTGCGTAGAAAAGGAGTTCAACACTTCGTGGTTTGTCAAAGGCCTTGCCGAGATGCAAAAGTTGAAAGATGGAGCAATCGAAAGCCTTTCCATGAGGAGATTGCACGACGGGAGATGGAACTCGAAAAGCTTTCCAAGATGTTGACTATGAAGAAGCGGCTCTTGAAGATGCGAAGTTGACTTTCTCCAAAAGAAGCGGACTACATTGGATGATTTTCCTTGAACGTTTCTCCGTTAAACTTTCATTTAGGGTTTTTTTTTTGAAAGACATATTGGATGTCTGGTGACCTTCGATAGACAGCTGGTAGCTTTTAGGGTATTGGAATATTTCTGGGATGAATGGTTCTGATAATATGACTCTGATTATGTTTTGGGAAAGGAATATTGCTTTTATGAAAGTGTGTGCTACTAATAGGCACAAGACTCAGTAGTATGACGGTTTTACTAAGGACCTAGAAATAGATCGTATATCTTGTGCAGTCTAAATTTACTCACTTCATAGGTTTTGTGAACACGCCCCTCTCCGTGTAAAGGCGGCCTTGCTGGTAGTATCGCCAGTTAGTCCCCAATTGCTGGTAGCGTATTCAGCGAGTCTCCAGCTTTCTGGTGTAGTTTTAATCAACTGATAACCGTGTTGTCTGGTAGTTGCGTCGGATTGAGTCGCCTTCCCCCACCATCTTGACATCTGGGTCGAAGAACGAGATCGACAGTCTGACATTGTAGCCGATAGATCAATCCTCCCACTGTGGTCGCCAATTGTTTATGGGTGAAAATCGTTTCTGCCGATTTCGATGAAATTCGGTAGGTGAGTGAGAAACCTGGTTTAGACCCTAAACAAATGTGCTGCACGTGAGCACTTTATAGATTCGAGAGATCAATCTGCAAGTCCAGCCTAAACCAAGAAATGGCCGTTCCCAGACTTGCTTCGGTCACAAAATGGAGGAGAAGGGTTGATTTGGGGAGGGAAGCAAAGAAAGGTGTTGAGACCCGAGAATAGTTACTGGGAGAGTAGTATCTCGACTTGTATCAGAAAGTAAAAGCTTAGGAAGCTTGCAAGAGATGAAAGCTTTTTGGAGAGCTTGCAAAGTTGCCTTTTCTGAGAGTGTAGTATTTTTCTCCTGACCAAGACTTGTTGTCTGGTGGAAATAGGTAAGACCTATTTATACAAGTCGAGATTGAAAAGTACCACTGGTCTCATGAAGGAATAGAGTAAAGGGTGAAATAATGAGAGGAGGTGGTAATCGCATGGTGTTAATGGGTGAAAACGTTTTCACCATTATTTCTTCTTTTATTTGACCGCTTTATTCCTTTTCACGCTTTCTTAATGTGAGCGTAGTGTACTGGCTGCATCTTTGTGACCGCCAAACCAAAACCCTAGAAAGCATCCCCCCAGTTTGTGTTGATGTCTCGAGTGTTGGTTGCATCTTGCGTGCAAGTGGTGCTGCTAGGGACGCATGTGGCATGTGCCAATGGCATGTGCGGAATGCCTTCGTTGCGAGTTGCACCTCGGCGTAAGTGGTAATGCCGAGCTGCTAGTGGCGTGGGTGGCATGTGCGAACGGCATGTGCGAATGCCTTGGTGGTAGGTTGCACGGTTTGCAAGTTAGGCTACCAGCGTGTGTGTTTGGCATGTGCCAATGGCATGTGCGGAATGCCTTGTTGGTAGGTTGCACGGTTTGCAAGTTAGGCTACCAGCGTGTGTGTTTGGCATGTGCCAATGACATGTCGGCCATGTTGACCTAGTTGCAAGTCTTGCAAGCCTAGGGCGCTATATTTGGCGTGGGCCAAAGGCATAGCGGCTTGGAAATATGGCTGCGATACGTGTTGGCATGTGCCAATGGCACGTGCGGCCATGTTGACCTAGTTGCAAGTCTTGCAAGCCTAGGGCGCTATATTTGGCGTGGGCCAAAGGCATAGCGGCTTGGAAATATGGCCTGCGATACGTGTTGGCATGTGCCAATGGAACGTACGGCCATGTTGACCTAGTTGCAAGTCTTGCAAGCCTAGGGCGCTATATTTGGCGTGGGCCAAAGGCATAGCGGCTTGGAAATATGGCCTGCGATACGTGTTGGCATGTGCCAATGGCATGTACGGCCATGTTGACCTAGTTGCAAGTCTTGCAAGCCTAGGGCGCTATATTTGGCGTGGGCCAAAGGCATAGCGGCTTGGAAATATGGCCTGCGATACGTGTTGGCATGTGCCAATGGCACGTAAGGCCATGTTGACCTAGTTGCAAGTCTTGCAAGCCTAGGCGCTATATTTGGCGTGGGCCAAAGGCATAGCGGCTTGGAAATATGGCTGCGATACGTGTTGGCATGTGCCAATGGCACGTCGGCCATGTTGACCTAGTTGCAAGTCTTGCAAGCCTAGGGCGCTATATTTGGCGTGGGCCAAAGGCATAGCGGCTTGGAAATATGGCATGCGATACGTGTTGGCATGTGCCAATGGCACGTACGGCTATGTTGACCTAGTTGCAAGTCTTGCAAGCCTAGGGCGCTATATTTGGCGTGGGCCAAAGGCATAGCGGCTTGGAAATATGGCATGCGATACGTGTTGGCATGTGCCAATGGCACGTACGGCCATGTTGACCTAGTTGCAAGTCTTGCAAGCCTAGGCGCTATATTTGGCGTGGGCCAAAGGCATAGTGGCTTGGAAATATGGCTGCGATACGTGTTGGCATGTGCCAATGGCACGTGCGGCCATGTTGACCTAGTCGCAAGTCTTGCAAGCCTAGGGCGCTATATTTGGCGTGGGCCATAGGCATAGCGGCTTGGAAATACGTGTTGGCATGTGCCAATGGCACGTACGGCCATGTTGACATTGTCTTGCCAGCCTAGGGCGCTATATTTGGCGTGAGCCAAAGGCATAATCGGCTTGGAAATATGGCATGTTGGCATGTGCCAATGGTACGTGCGGCCATGTCTTGCAAGTCTTGCAGGCCCTAGGGCGCTATATTTGGCGTGGGCCAAAGGCATAGCGGCTTGGAAATATGGTCTCGCGATACGTGTTGGCATGTGCCAATGGCACGTACGGCCATGTTGACCTAGTTTCAAGTCTTGCAAGCCTAGGGCGCTATATTTGGCGTGGGCCAAAGGCATAGCGGCTTGTAAATATGGCCTTGTTCCCATGGTGCGCAGGGTGCGGCTTGGTTTGGCATTGTTGCCTTGGTGCGCGATATGCGGCTTGGTTTGGCATTGTTGCCATGGTGCGCGAGGTGCGGCTTGGTTTGGCATTGTTGCCATGGTGCGCGGGGGTGCGGCTTGGTTTGGCATTGTTGCCATGGTGCGCAGGGTGCGGCTTGGTTTGGCATTGTTTCCATGGTGCGCAGGGTGCGGCTTGGTTTTGCATTGTTGCCATGGTGCGTAGTATGCGGCTTGGTTTGGCATTGTTGCCATGGTGCGCAGGGTGCGGCTTGGTTTGGCATTGTTGCCATGGTGCGCAGTATGCGGCTTGGTTTGGCATTGTTGCCATGGTGCGCAGTATGCGGCTTGGTTTGGCATTGATGCCATGGTGCGCAGGGTGCGGCTTGGTTTGGCATTGTTGCCATGGTGCGCAGTATGCGGCTTGGTTTGGCATTGATGCCATGGTGCGCAGGTGCGGCTTGGTTTGGCATTGTTGCCATGGTGCGCGATATGCGGCTTGGTTTTGGAATTAGGGTTACGTATTTGAAAACCCTAATAACTGGTATTTTGAAAAAATACCCCTATTAATTGTTTACACCTGAGTTAAATGCTCTTAGTTAATGTGTTGCGGGTAACACTAGGTCATGGGGTTTTACGATTTTATCCCTTGTCTAAAAACCACCATCAACAGCAGCGTACACTACGCTCACATTAAGAAAGCGTGAAAAGGAATAAAGCGGTCAAATAAATGAGGAAATAATGGTGAAAACGTTTTCACCCATTAACACCATGCGGTTACCACCTCCTCCCATTGTTTCACCCTTTACTCTCTTCCTTCATGAGACCGGAGTACGTTTCAATCTCGACTTGTATAAATAGGTCTTACCTATTTCCACCGGACAACAAGTCTCGGTCGGGAGAAAAATACTACACTCTCGAAAAGGCAACTTTGCAAGCTCTCCAAAAAGCTTTCATCTCTTGCAAGCTTCCTAGCTTTCACTTTACGATACAAGTCGAGACACTACTCTCCCGTAACTATTCTCGGTCTCAACACCTTTCTTTGCTTCCCTCCCCAAATCAACCCTTCTCCTTCACTTTGTGGCCGAAGCAAGTCTGGAACGGCCATTTCTTGGTTTAGGCCGGACTTGTACAGATTGATCTCTCGAATCTATAAAGTGCTCACGTGCAGCACATTTTTTTAGGGTTTAAATCAGTTTCTCACTCACCCACCGAATTTACTGAAATCGGCAGAAACGATTTTTACCCATAAACACCAGGATGTTCTTATTTTTTACTTATTCACTCATTTTCTAACTGTTTTCCCCGTTTTGTCAGTAATAGTTTCTCAATTCAAACAAGACATAAATAAGGGTTTGGTTCCTTATCATAATTTTTGGACCAATTGTTTTTGGGAATTAGGGTTTGTTCATTTATTTTTTGTTTATTATCACAGGGTTATGGATTTTCGTCTTATATCCATTTTACTAATTTTGATTTTGTAGGGGAGGATGTCTAAATTCGTAACCGACGTGATTGGCTAGGTGTGTTGTTTTCTTTATGGATAAGGCGCACCGTATGCTTTTTCATTTTCTGCATAATATGACGCCATATAAGTTTTATAATTATCAGCTATTTTAAATTTTAAATAGGTAAATATATGTGTGAATTATGCGAAAAGTGAATGTAGATTCTCAAAAACATATACTTTTTCATTCATAGATCAGTACATGAGCACAATAAAGGAGGAGGATTACGTCAATAGAAGTTGGTATTAATGGAATTCGGAAGGCATGTAACAGATTTCAATAAAAATTAATAGTGTAACTTTATTTAGAAAACGTTAGCGTTGCATTTGTTTTTCAATTTTATCCTTTCTTTTTTGTGGATCTCATTTCACTTTATAATGTTGTAGATAAAGGGGTGCTTCCTTCTTCGAGGTCTGACCGTGTCGTGGCACATGCTTTAATTACTTGGATGAACTTGACATTCATATTAGTAGGATCACTTTCTTTATTTTCTCTTATTAGTTTTTACCCTATTAAATTATGTTGACTTTCGCGTGTGCTTTAATCATAATTGATAAATATCAAACAATACTGCAATATCAGTAACCTTTTATGATAACGATTTAATAGGAGTATTAATAACAGACTTATCTCTTAGATAATCAAAATAAAGTTTGTTTTATTTACGTACTATAAGATAGAAAATCCTTAGTTTCAAAGTGTACATAAGTGATCTTTAAACTCAACTGGGAATCGTTAAAACTCCAAATTTGAGTTGGTGTATATTTATACAAATTGGGCCAACATAGTGAAATTAGTGGAAGCTTTTTTTTGTTTGAGACTCCATGAATGGGAACCTTTATAGGTCTTTATTCCTTTTAAAGTTTGATGGATTTTTATGGCCAGCTGGATGATTCCTTGCAGGAAATAAATAACTAATAGCGAGTGATGGATATGTTTTTTATTCACTTATAATATGCTTTCAAACAGGTTTTTGTGCAGTATATGCTCATTTACATTGTTGGACGGTTTATGGTTGAAGTGACATCTCATATCATAACTATATAAGTTGGAATTTCAATCAATGATTTGTCCAAACTGCATTCACATTAGACATTCTCTTAGGTTTGCTAATTCAATTAGATCATTCCTATTAGTACAGCTAAGGTGCACTTACAGGTAAAACATCTACAACCTTAAGATGAAAAGAATCAATTTAGAAACGTGTCATTCTTATACAGAACAAAGGAGATGATTTTTTCACAAGTTTCTTTATATTATATTTTTCTCTCTTTGGAATGCTTTACATGATGTTTAACTTCACATTACAAAGCTTATACATATTTGTAATGGACATCTTCACTCAAAATCATTTAACCTGTAGTGCACGGAATCATTCTATAATTCATGACTATCCATAAACTAAAACGAAATTAAGTTTAAGTATCAACATATATTAAGAAGATATATTCCCAACTCCCCCTATAGTACACATAATCTTTCAACGTTTTTTGGAAATCTAACAATAATATCTATCGGGACTAAATTGTAGAAACAATGTCTACTTCAGGCAAAGAACACCTCCAGATATTGTCTAAGAGAGACTTGGTAAACAAATTGACGGCGATGACAACATACCTCTATTACTTGAGTTAAATGAAAATGATAATGAAGTGGAGGATGAAGTTCAAAACTTGGATGTGATTATTAAAAAAATATTTATAGCAGAGCCCGATGATATTATCATTTCGAGTTTATGTTTTATCTTATTCGAATATATCAGATAATTTTGATTAAAAGGAAATGTTTATTTTTTTAAATTTATTTTGATTTGGACGATTTTTTTGATCTCCAACACTTGATAGTTAAAATTGGTGAATTTGGTTCCCATTGTTAATTTAAAAATACCAACTACTAAATGAAACCCCCGTTAGGCCGAGAGCCGGGTGAAGTCCAACATAAATAAATGGGGGATACTCCCCATCACGCCCAGTGGAACTTTTTTTTTTTACCCATTGGAACTTGGTGGTATATGGTTTGTAAGGAGACATGAGGTGCAGATTGGGTGTGTGGTTATTACCCATTGGAAAAACGACTCCCATTGTTTGTTATGAGAGGCCGCTGGATAGCAAAAATCTTAATTGGAAGGCTAAGAATTTATTTCGCATTCTTACAACGAGATATTGTATTTGTAAAGTGTCTCTAATGTCAGATATCGATATGACTATATAAAGAGTGTGATTTTTCATTTAAATAAAAGAAGTTAGAGGATGGAAAAGTAGTTGAGTTGGACGCTTGATTGTTAAAGAAAGCATGTGATTTCTAATGAAAGATATATAAGTGCATTTCCTTGATAACATCTTCTTTGACGGGAAGCACTTCATATGTTTTTTCATTATTCAAAGCTGACAATCTATTTGATATTAATATAGTTTTTTTGTTGTTAGTGTCTTTAATATCATAAATCGATACCTATATAGAGTGAGTGTCATTTTTCATTTAACTACAAGAAGTTGGATCATAGAAGAGCAATTGAGTTGGCCGCTTGAGTATAAATGTCAATATATGATTTCTGAAGGGAAAATATATTTGTGCATTTCTTCGATTACATATTCTTTGTCGAGAAGTACTCCATATGCTTTGCACTATTTAGAGTTGGCAATCTATTTTATACTTGATATCCTATTATTTTCGTGTATCTAATATCGAGATATCAATGTTTTCATTTAACTACTAATAATCTTGATGTTGCCACAACTTAGTGATTTCAAAGGTTCGTATAGTTTTTAAAAAGTATTTTCTGTAATGAGATTTCTTTAATCTCCAACATTTTAAACAATACATGAATATGTTTGATTACACCATCTTTGACGGGAATCACTTCATATTTTTTACAATATTCAAAGTTAAAAATCTATTTTGTATCAGTATTTTGTAAAAAAAAAAAATCAGTTTCTTTAATATATGATATCGTACCTATGTAGTGAGTAAGGGTATTCGCCTAACTACAATAAGTTGGAACCTGGAAGAGCCGTTGAGTTATTTGCTTGATTACGAACACAAATAGATGATTATCTGCTTGAAGAGTTTATCAATGTATTTCTTTAACTACATCTTCTTCGACGATAAGCACTTCATATGCTTGGCAATGAGCAATATATTTTATATCAATATAATGGTTTTTTTATACAATTATATTGTGAGAATGATTTTTCATTTTACTACCAATAATATTGATGTTGGCAATGTCAAGAAACTACTAATTTAAAATGTTTGTATAAGTTTTCAAAAATATTTTTTTTTTTGAAGAGGATTCTCTAATCTCCAATAGTTTAAACAATATATAGTTGGTGGGTTTGGTTCTAACTTTTATCCACCAAATGATAATCGATTTTTTTGGACCCCTTCTGGGACGGGTGCGGGCGAATCCCCGCCTCACCAAATGGGGGCCAAGAGCCATCGTTCCCGGTGCGTAGCACGGGTTCCATACTAGTATAAATAAGTCCTTCATGTGACCCTTGTAAGAGAACAATTATTGTCATCTTAATGAAGTATTTTCTTATCAACAACTACTTCCAACAGCTTTAAAAAAATACTGCCAAAAATCACAATAATTCTAAAATTTCATTTGGTTAAACTGAGAAGAGATTAAACTGAGCTTTATAATTAATACAGTCATCTCGATGCGAACTACTTGAGTTAATCGAGTTTATATTTACTATCAGCGCGGAAGATGCCGACTCCATATGTAGACAAGTATATTTCAACAAGAAGAGGAAACTGCAATAATGCGAAAAGAGTGACTGGAAGACAAGCTACTAGAGCTATTGGTATTGAAGCCCATTGCAATTTGCGCTGAAGTACGATAGAAAGTGCTGCAGCAAAAGCTATCATCATAGCAGCTATAGATATGAAGAGAGTCCCAAGACCTATTATCAATCTCTTTGGCAATGACCTTAAGAAGTCTTCTTCTGCATAACGCGATGTCAAGATTGATAAGAACATAAGAACTGATGTTGTGGATGAAAAGAGGCCCAATGCATCTGATACGACAAACCACATGAATGCATTATTATGTAAGAAGATTGGGCTGCCATTATTTGCATTATCTGCATCACTTATGTTACCACCAGGAACTGTAAAAGCTCCGGCAAACACCACTGTGGCAATAAGAGTAGCAACCACCATGCAGGATTGAGCCGTATCCTTCATCCACTTTTCACCCTTTTCCATTAGGTCCTTGTGCTCACTCGTAAAAACATCTCTAGGAGTACGCCTATCTTGATTTTCCAACTCCTTGTATGTAGGTTGTACAAGCTTCTCCACTTCCTGTAAAACCAGCAAAGGTAAAAGACTAAAAAGTGCTGGGAAAAAAAAAAAACTTGAACTTAACGATATTACCAAAATAATACCTTAAACCATTGAAGGTCTCGCTGCATTTGTAAGGCAGCACCAGAGACGGTATGCAGTTGCGAAGAAGGAGCTAACTTTGCAGCCAAGTGTAAGATGTTATTGTTAGATTCAACTCTCCAAGAAGCCAAAATCTTCTTTTGAGCACTCATCCCATACATGAGATTGAATATCTTTTCTTTTCGATGTTCAACTGCTATGTGAAATATGCTTCTTCCATCACAAATGAACCAAATTTGGTCTGGAAATGTTTGGATGCATTCTATTACAATTTCAACTATTCCGAACTTGGCAGCGGTAATCAAGATATTTGAGTTCAAGAAGAACTGTAGTATATCATTGTTACTCAGGAGCGAGATTTTGGCACAAATGCATTTTAATAGTTCCATTGCTTGTATATGTGCCAATTTTTTGAGGTAGATTTGTTTGATTCCAGGGACTGCAAAAGAAAATTTAATCAACACTGACGGACTAAAGAGTCGATTAAAACTCGATATAATAAAACTAAGTTTCTAACCTTTAATCAAGTTAGTCCACGAGAGGAATTTGATCCAAGCTCCTCTGTTGGAGAGGTCTCCAGATCCCACTTGATAATTCCGGTACATGTTTATTCCGTTGGAACAGTTGACACGATTGTCGTCAACTTGTAATGGAATCACTTCAAGGAAAAATATGATTTGGTTAAGAACATGAAACAGAACCATAAATTAATATAACGAATTAAGGATACAAAATCTGTAACATAGAAAGAGACCAACTTGAATATATGGAACTTTCCCAAAATCCCAACTTGCTTCCACTGGGAAACGAAGAAGCTTTTGTGCCAAAACACTTAGCGCAGCGCAACCACTTTGATCTCGTGCAGTAGCTAAATTCGGATATCTTTGCACTAGGTACAATGCTACATCTGAAACCAACATATCACAAAACTCAAAAAGGATCATACATTTAAGGAGATTGCTGTTAGTGAAGTTTTATCAAGTATAATGTGCAATTAGTTAGCGTTTGCAGTTCCTCACTCACCGTGTAAACCAGCAGCTGTTATGTTGCACAAAAGCTGAGCACCAAAAAAACCCGAAAAAGGCATACTTGGTTCTTCATTTCGAGTTTCAGTGCATAGATATTGTATCATGTCTTTTGTTCCTTAGCAACATAGGAAGCACATAGGAGGAGCGCTGTCCACCCATTTTTATTCTGTATCTGGGTTAAGTTGTTATTCTTAGTTATCATCGCCTTTGCCGCTTCGGTAATTCCTGCTACAGAAGCGAAATGAAGGGCTGTATCACCGTTATAAGAATCTTGCAATGCAAGTGCATCGACATCCATTAGTGCTACTAACTTCAGCGTGAAGCGCAAGTGCCCTGCGCTAGCTGCAACATGCAGTGCTGTCCTTTGGTTACTTGTAATAACTGCGTTTAATGCGTCGGGATGAGTTTTCAGAAACTCTTCAGCAATTCCCCAATCACCTTTAAGTGCTGCTTGGTACAATGGTAGATAGTAATTGAAATCCCTGCCATTGCTAGTCCCTTCCGAATTCCATAGATTTTCAAAACACAGATTCCATCAGAGAATGAAATTAAGCATTAAAACATACGCTACACCGACACCACATTACATCTCGTCAACAGAACTAGTAGTAAACACCAAGGTGACAAAATTTGGAGTACAAAAACTCCGTTAAAATGTTGGGATCCATTAAGACTCCATATTACAAAAAACCCAACAAAATTGATTTCATCATATTTGGAGTATTATTTATCATGAAACCAAAAATTTTAATGATGAAACAGTAAGTTTATGACCAAACCAAAATTTGGTGGTAGTGCTTTCTATGGGGATGGTGGTGGTGTTGGTTGGTGGTGGTGCTTTTTATAGTGATGGTAGTGCTAGTATTTGTTGGTAGATGTGGTGTTGGTTGCTAGTAGTGGTAGTTAGTGGTGGCAAAAACACCTTTGGGATTTAGGATTTTTTTGTTACTTTTATTTTGATCGGTTTTTTATGAATAGATAGTGACACCGTTGGGATTATAACTCACGGCCGTCTCAACACTATTCATACTGTAATTATAACTCTATAAACTAACGCTTTTGGGACCAACAATAGATTATTAATTTAACGAGTTAAAATTGGCTTTTATAAGCTTAGTTAGATCTGAGAATTATAGTATTATAGAGAGATTAATATATAATCGAATATTAGTTAATGGAGTTTCAATTACAGATAACCGGTATCGATATAGAACTAAATATTGCACTTTTCTAAAATTGTTGCAGAAAAAACAATTGAAACTAAAAAACTTATAATTACCAGATAAGGGGACATTTTGAGCAGCAGCAGCAGCAGCATCATCATCAGTAGTGACAGTGGTGGGAACAACAGTAGTATTTCAAGGAGGAAGTCACCAAGTTCAAGTTGAGAATGAAAATCAAAGGTTCTTTTGAACTTTTACTATTCATCATCTCCTCCACCAATGGATCTGCTAATACTAATCCATTTCCTTTACTTTCACCATCTTTATGTTGGAAATCATCTCCACAAATTTCTTGAACAAGTGTTTCATTATCTATAGTATTATGACCATTTTCAACAACCTTCTGTAAATCATCATTTTCTTCAATGATTTCATAATCTTTGATGCTTTACACTTTTCTTGTACATGAGTATCTTTGATTTCACCATTATGTTGATCATGAGGTTCCATACTCAAGGAATTTGAGGAATGGGTTGTTTCAGTATTCTTCACTTGTTCATTTGGTAAAGAACTCTCCATGATTTTGTTTTGTTCTAGCTTTAGTTGGTAGCTACTTTTGTCTGGGTAGTAAAGAAAGAGATAATGAAAGAACACTATCACAAGGTCCACAACCAGTAAGTGGTTGAAAAGGAATGGGGAACGGACAAGTTTTTAATATTTTATGCGTATTCTTTGTTTTACCAACACAAACCAATCGGCAAGTAACAGGTTGATGCGAGATTCAAAGATTATTTTTATTAACCTTGATAGGCTGCATGTTTTTTTATTATTAGTATTACCGATACTAGCATTTCGGGAAAACTGAGATTTTAAACACGAGTAAATATGTGTGTATCTTTAGAGCAATGCATAAATTTACCTACGATACCAACATCAAAGTCTTTGCACAAACAGTACTGTACTAGTGTTCTAACCTTTAAATGAGAGGAGTAGACAGTTGGGAGGAACTGGCTTTTTCTAGGTTTTAAATCGACTGTTTCACCTACTAAACTTCCAAGTAACAAAATAATAATAAAATGAATTAAATTACATGAGCAGAGTCAAGCTAGGTAATAAGTTGCCTGACGGTCCGTTAATTTTGAACTGCAAATTCCGCTCTTTCAGAATGACGTTTACCAATAGTCTGGCAAAAAAAAGTTAGGAATAGTTGTGGTAGTGATTTTGATTATGTTGGTAACATTTCGCCGGCCTGATGACATTGCTGAAATGGCTACGTTGGACAATATGGCTGTGAGTGCTTAATTTCCAGTGAAATAAATCTGAATCACAAAAAAATAAAAACGAAATGAAAATTTATAAATTAAGAGATAAATAACATTAACGGAAAAGAGTGCTCGATAATCATGCTGTAACTGATGACAAAATCGTACCGTAGAGCAGTTCTTATGGAATGAACAAACTCAACAAAAATGAAAAACGAATGAACAAACCAACAAATTTGTTGGTTTGTTGGAGTGAGATGGAAGATCTCACTCGCTGATGTACAACCGGGCGTTGGTAGGAAAAACGCGGCGCCTATGGAATGAACAAACTCAATGTTTGTTCATTTTGCACTCCACTATGGGCTCAACAAACATGAAAAACGGATGTATAAACCAACAAATTTGTTGATTTGTTGAGTGAGTTGGAAGATCTCACGCGCGCTTGATGTACAACCGGGCATTGGTAGGAAAAACGCGGGCATTGGAAGAAGAAACGCTGGAGTTGGAAGAAGAAACGCTGGCGTGTGATGTTTGACCGCCCCTTAGTTTTCTCTCTCAACACTCGGTTATTATTTTTGCTACTTGAGGCCTGCCAAAACTCTAATATGACCATTATATTTTGTCTTCTACACTTGGAATTCACAAAGGTGACCCTCTCCGGTCCCTTGCTCTCTGTCTTAACACTTCACCCTCTCGTGAAGACTATTGCTTCTCGATGCAACCTGGACTTTACACGCAGGGTACCTTGATGATGTTACAATTATTGGCGACACTTTAGAGGATGCTAAGGCTCGGCATAATCGAAACGAAGGACCATGCGGGGGTTTACATCTTAATGTTAGAAAAACTGGAAGTCTTTGGCCTCTACGGCCACTTAGAAGCACGGTGACGGGTGTTTTTCCTATTGATATTGGTAGACCTTCTAATGGCGTTAAACTGTTGGGTGGTTCGGTGAGTTTAGATTTGAACTTTATCAGTGATATGATGTTGAGCAGGGTGAATAAGACTGTTCAATTGATGTCTGCAATCAAAAAACTCAAAGACCCTCAAAGTGAGATGTTGTTACTTCGTAATTGCATTGGAATTTCTAGATTATATTTTGAAATGCGTACTACCAATCCTGCTGCCCTGCAATCAGCCGTTTCCCTGTTTGATGATCACTACTTAAGTACTTAAGACTTCTTATCACTAGTGATGGAGGCGGGGTTTGGTCCTCTTCTTCTAATGGCGATTAGCTACCTTGACCATCAAGGATGGTGGACTTGGCATTTACACCATACACGGCCGACACCGCGCCTATTTTTACCTTGCTTTCTGATGTCGACTATTTGGTGCAAAAGGTGACTCTCTAATTTATTCTCAACTCCTGACAAGGGCTCTTCTTTCAGTTTTGCACTTGATTTTTATTCGGGTATGTGGCTTGCCTTCTACATATTATGGTCGATGATCTTTTGCCCCGAGCACTCCATGGCGGTCACTTATTTTGATGCGATTAAGAAGAAAATCCCGACCAATTTTTTATGACTACGAGAGATTCCATCCTGTGGCAAAGTAACAATGGGTCAAGCATGCACAAGATTATTTGTTGGCTGTACCTATCACCGGACTTAATCGCCTTGGACCCGTGACATTTTTAAGTCAGCTTTGCTATCGTCTTGGTATTCCGTTGTTTGTTGAGAATGGTTTATGCCCAAGTTGTAACAAATCCATGGACATCTTTGGGGATCATGCGCTTCATTTGTGCTAAGGGGACATAGGCCCCAAGTTTCGACATGATTTTGTTAAATGATATAATCACCGATATTTGTTACAAAGTTGGTGTGCCTGCGCGTAAGGAAGTTTTTTTGGGCTTTCTGGCAGATGATGACAAGGAGTTGAAACCTGCTGATATTCTTGCGCTCAACTCGGGAAAATGGAAAGGATGTTTGTATGGATGTCACAGGGTGTCTCACCTTTCACAGTGGAAGGAATCGCTCTTTCTTCCCCGGGAAAGCCTCAAATAATAACGGTCTCGTAAACACGCTAAGTACTTGGACAAGTGTGTTTCACATGGCCATGGTTTGGGTGTCCTTGCTTTCACTACTTTAGGAGAATCGGGTGAGGATACTTTATGTTTTTAAGAGTTTGAAAAATTGTTTAGTTAGTAATGACGCTAGTAGTGGTATTTAAGTAGTTTTATTTTTCATGATTAGGCATCACTATCGAAAAGGTGTTGGAACCGACATTTGCAAGGTTACCAACCAAAAGCTTTGTATAACAATTTCTTTTACCTACGGATATTATGGTACTAATAAAATTAAAAAAAGTAACGTGGAAATGATGTTTATTAAATAATTAGTGGGACCCAACTCTTATTAGTTTATATTAATAAAATCACTAGTGGGACCCAACCCTTATTAGTTTATATTAATATAATCACTAGCGGGACCCTAAAATATCATATTTGTTCATTTTGTCTTGGTTTCCCATAGTGAAAAAACGTGTTTGTTCATCCACGTGGCTCAACAAATAAAAGGTTTTTGTTCATTGCCATATGAACTGCCCTAACTGATGACAAAATTTTGAATGGATTGATTAGGAACCATGTCTTAGGGCATACATAAAAATTTTGAGCATACAAAATGATTACCCTAACTAGGGTGTGGTGATAAAGGGGTATTCAAGGATAGGTAAATTACTTAGTTACCCTCAATGAATTTATTAAATTACTTATTTTGTCATTTAATTTTTTTGAAAAAAAGTTTATTTAATTTTTCTGTTTTTTTAAATTATTTTTTTTTAAAAAGTAAAAAAATATTTAAAAAAAATTAAAACTTTTTATTTTAAAATATTTACTAAAAAAATATTTAATTTTTTAAATTATTATTTTTTACTTTTTAAAAAATATTTTAATTTAAAAAAACAGAAAAAAAAGGTAAACTTAAAAAGAAAAAAAATATTAAAAAGGTTACTTAATTTTTTTAAAATATTTTATCTTTTAAATAAGGGAAGTTTTGGCATTTAGCAAAATATATGAATAAGGGGTTTCTAAAATTACTATCTAGTAACCCGTTTTTGTCTTTATATGGTATGCCCTTGTTTATGGGTAAAAATCGTTTCTGCCGATTTCGGTAAATTCGGTAGGTGAGTGAGAAACTGGTTCAAACCCTAAACAAATGTGCCGTACGTGAGCACTTTATAGATTCGAGAGATCAATCTGTCCAAGTCCTACTAAACCAAGAAATGGTCGCCCGGACTTGCTTCAGTCACAAAGTGGAGGAGAAGGGTTGATTTGGGGAGGGAAGCAAAGAAAGGTGTTGAGACGCAATGGATTAGGAGAGTACTATCTCGACTTGTATCGGAAAAGTAAAAACTTGAGAAGCTTGCAAGAGATGAAAGCTTTTTGGGAGAGCTTGCAAAGTTGCCTTTACGAGAGTGTGTAGTATTTTTCTCTGACAAGAGACTTGTTGTCACGGGGTGGAAATAGGTAAGACCTATTTATACAAGTCGAGATTGAAACGTACCCGGCCTCTCATGAAGGAAGAGAGTAAAGGGTGAAATAATGGGGAGGAGGTGGTAATCAAGATGGTGTTAATGGGTGAAAACGTTTTCCCATTATTCCTCTTTTATTTGACCGCTTTATTCCTTTTCACGCTTTCTTAATGTGAGCGTAGTGTACGCTGCATGCTGTGACCGCAAAACCAAAACCCTAAAAGCATCCCCCAGCCTGTGTTGATGTCTCGAATGTTGGTTGCATCTTGCGTGCAAGTGGTCTTTAAGGGACACATGTGGAATGTGCCAATGGCATGTGGAATGCCTTCGTTGAGTTGCACCTCGGCGTAAGTGGTAATGCCAGAGCTGCAAGTGGCGTGTGTGGCATGTTGCAACGGATGTGCGGAATGCCTTGGTGGTAGGTTGCACGGTTTACAAGTTGAGGCTACCAAGTCATGTGTTTGGCATGTGCCAATGGCATGTGCTTAATGCCTTGGTGGTAGGTTGCACGGTTTGCAAGTTAGGCTACCAGCGTGTGTGTTTGGCATGTGCGGAATGCCTTGTCAGTAGGTTGCACGGTTTGCAAGTTAGGCTACCAGCGTGTGTGTTTTGCATGTGCCAATGGCATGTGCTTAATGCCTTGTCGGTAGGTTGCACTATTTGCAATTTAGGCTACCAGTGTGTGTGTTTGGCATGTGCCAATGGCATGTACGGCCATGTTGACCTAGTTGCAAGTCTTGCAAGCCTAGGGCGCTACATTTGGCATGGGCCAAAGGAATAGCTGGAAATATGGCCCGCGATACATCTTGGCATGTGCCAATGGCACGTTACGGCCATGTTGACCTAGTTGCAAGTCTTGCTAGCCTAAGGGCGCTATATTTGGCGTGGGCCAAAGGCCCGGCTTGGAAATATGGCCTGCGATACGTGTTGGCATGTGCCAATGGCACGTCTGACCATGTTGACCTAGTTGCAAGTCTTTAAGCCTAGGGCGCTATATTTGGCGTGGGCCAAAGGCATAGCGGCTTGGAAATAAGGCATGCGATACGTGTTGGCATGTCACAATGGCACGTACGGCCATGTTGACCTAGTTGCAAGTCTTGCAAGCCTAGGGCGCTATTTTGGCGAGGGCCAAAGGCATAGCGGCTTGGAAATATGGCCTCACGATATTTGTTGGCATGTGCCAATGGCATGCGGCTATATTGACTAGTTAAAAGTCTTGCAAGCCTAGGGCGCTATATTTGGCGTGGGCCAAAGGCATAAGCGGCTTGGAAATATGGCCTGCGATACGTGTTGGCATGTGCCCGGCCTTGTCTGACCATGTTGACCTAAATCGCAAGTCTTGCAAGCCTAGGCGCTATATTTGGCGTGGGCCAAAGGCATAGCTGGCTTGGAAATATGGCCTGCGATACGTGTTGGCATGTACAATGGCACGTGTCTGACCATGTTGACCTAGTTGCAAGTCTTGCAAAGCCTAGGGAGCTATATTTGGCGTGGGCGAAAGGCATAAGCGGCTTGGAAATATGTCTGCGATACGTGTTGGCA
>JAJJWW010003864.1:0-54704 GCA_023531295.1 Papaver armeniacum | reverse complement strand
AACATCAATGTACCACCGTCAAAGATGATCAACACCAGCAGTGTAGGAAGCGTTCCCTTAGGCGTTATACCTTCGATCACCAGATCCAGATCTGCTGCCGCCACACTCCTTCATGTCGAGGATCGTGATCGCAGCCAGCCTAGTTGCTGCCAAGAACCAATGCTGCTCGTTTTGTTGATACCAGCCAGAGCTTCACCATAGCAACAACCACTACAAAGAATATTTCGTCCATGTGATGTTCCAAGCATCCAGCATCGCATCCAGGAGAGTACAATAAGCTTGTATCAAATCACATATGTGTGGATTCAAGGTGGTACAATCAAAGTAAGATACAATTGGGGACTGAAGCTTACTTCAGGTTTAGAAGTTTAAACGCAGACTCCGCCTTACCAGCGAATGCACTGGAAGCACATCTTCCATGAGAAAATAAGCTCAGGATAATTACACATGGGGATTTTTGTCACGCTGCTTACTCACGGGAGAGCCTGATACACTCTGTAGGATCAGAATATCGCAACATCAATATCCTTGCGAAATCCTTGAACGACACATTGCGAAGATATCGCATATTGGTAATAAAAATGACGCAACGGATGACGACAGCCTAAACATGAGAAATATGTGAAGACCTAGCGATATTTAGGAATGTTGCGAGATTTAACATTTGTATACTTGCGAGAGTGTTGCAAGCCAGATCCGAAAATAAAGGACAGCTTAGCTGTCATCCACTATGTAATGTCCTATATAAAGAGCCGAACAGGCTTAAGGAAGGATAGATCTTTTTCGAGTGTTGAGCAAGTCATTAGGAGAGAAAAAGTTCAGAGCGATTGTTAATTCTTTAATTTATTTCCTTTTCATCTTGTAACATTGGTGAGATTAATCAATAAAGATTATAATTGTTCATCTTAAAATGACTTGATTGTGTGAATTCTTGTGAGGGGTGTAGTGTGGGATTTCCTGCTACTACATATGGCGCTAGAAACAAGGATTGATTGAAGATTGATATTGTGATTTGAAAGAATTTGGAGTAATAGGAAAGGAATTTCATATAATTTTCAACAATTCACTAAGATTGAAAAATGGCTAGAAGAAGACATGCATCAAAACAACCAACAGCTGTTAGAAGGAGTAGGAGACTTGCCGGAGAAGGGAGAGACGAAATAGAGGAATCTTCAAGAATGAACATAAGGAACAATGGAGAAAATCAAGTTCAACCGCCAATTCAACGTACACCAATACAAAATAGAACTGTGGATTATGACAGAGTGAGTGTACATACTTGGCGATCAGATTCTGTAGATGAAATGGGAGAAGAGCAGCAATTATGAGGCAATGGACAAGTGGAGAGAGACCAAGAAGTAATTGGAGGAATTATTCATGGAAATGAAGAGATTGCAGCGTTAGAGGCATTGAGACAAACAATACATGAACAAAGGCGGTTAGAAGCAGAAGAACGTGCGAATTTGACAAGGCAAAATCATGAGTTGAGGATGGAAAATATGAGGTTACAAAATAGAAGGTCAAGAAGCACTACAAGGTCAAGTTCAAGATCAGTTAGAGAAGAAATAAGACAAAATTTTCCTATATAAAATGCTAATGAAGAAGCTCGAGAGGGAATACAAAATCCAGGTGAAGAACGTCGTGAAGGAAGAGAAATAATGGAAGATCGTTATATCCAACGTGCTGAAACTCTTCAAAATGGGCAAAATGATAGAAATCAGGGAAATAGACACCGTCAGGGGCGAAATAATTAAGATGGCGAAGGAAATCAGGAAGAAGGAAGTAGAATACTACATGGGAGAGAAGTACAAAGAAATGAACGAGAAATTGAAGACGAAATTGAAAGACACTATACTGAACAAGCACATCTAGCTCGCGAGAGGGAAAGACTGAGAGCAGAAATGGAGGAACACGAGCTACAAGAGGCAATTCGCCAGAACAATCATGATAATCGAGAAAGGAGGCGTGAGCAAAATCGCAATAATGGTAATATCAATGAAGAATATGATAGAGTACAAAGGAGAATTGAAGAGCGGCAAAGAAGAGAAAATGGGAGATATAATGGCGTGCAAATTCATGAAAGAAATGAAAGAGAAGATCGCAGAGAAAGACGAGAATAAAATGATGAACAAGAAAGTCAAAACAGATATGAACGCAGAAGAAGAGAGGCAGAGCTAAAAAGACCAATGGATCCAAATTCTAATGTAAATGAACAAATCTTGAGAGAACTAGCGGAAATGAGAGGAATGTTAAATAATAAAAAAGAAGGAGTGGCAGGCCTCGGAATGTGTATAAAATTAAGCCTACATGTAATAAACCGCAAGTGCACGGCGTCTATCGGAGACGCGACAAGTACGGGTCGATCCACAGAGACATGGGTGTGCTATGTTTGATCTAAGGCTTCTTCAACTGAATTCAAGTGAGTGACAAAGTAACACAGATGTTTGTTTTGTGCCGATACGGCTGAGATGAAATGAAGTGAACCTAAACTAAGGTAAAAGACAGTGATAAAAGGGATGCTAGAGTCTTCAAATCAGCCACTAACTTCCACCGTGTCTTTAGCTAATTACATTACTCTTGTCCTTGTAATCGATAAGGGAGAGTGTCAAGTCTACCACTTACCTAAGGTGTTTCACCAATGGATGATTCAATCACAACTACGGTATCTTTCCCAAGTATTACCCGTCTGTTTAGAGTACAACTAATCGAGGATTGATAATGATCTAATTAAGTTGAGTTGCAGCATCATCATCACATGGGTATTCTAACTACAAGGCATCCATGGCATTGGCATGCACTTTGTGAGAGCAATGTGTTGATATGCTAAGATTAATTCTATCCTAGAACAAATTAAACATTCAAGAGAAATATAATCAACATGATTAACACAAACAGAAAGCTAGGGCTTCATCTCAAACCCTAGCACTTATATTTAGAACATAATAAAGTAACAAAGAACACAAAATTAAATCTAAATGTTTGCTCTGCTAATCCAGGCATACTTTCTATCAACACAATTCATCCCTATTTATACATGCAACAGACACCAAAATTACCAAACCCTAGTTTACTTTAAAACATAAATTAAATGTAACCCATACTCTGATATCCTCTGAATCGAGCTTTCCTCTTGATGAATCGGCTCTGACTCTTCTTCACGTGATTGATTGATCGAAACCTAACCCATCTCTGTCTATTTCTCTCTTAGCTCCTAGGAAAGAAGCTATGAAAGAACTAGAGAGTGATTAGGTAAGGTGGAGCGGCTTGGGGTGGTTGTTGGCGCTGGTGTCAGTGGTGGTGATGGTGCGGCTCTGCAAAGGTATGGGGGAGGAAGTGGAGCTCTGCAGAGGGGAAGAGAAGAAAGAGAAAGTGAGGGAGAGAATAGGTTTGCTCGATTAGGGTATAGGGTGTGGGTCGCTTCGTTGTGAGGCGGGGACAAAGAAGAGTTGATGAGATGGCCTCGGCGAGCGTAGGATGTAGCGATTACGATCCGAACGGTTGAGGAAGTATTGGGTAGATTTGGTGTTGAGCGAGCATCGAGAAATAGATGTGAGCGAAGGAGCGATCGTATGATGCATCTCGGGCGAGATCTCAACGGCTCGGGATGAGCGGGTTTGGATCCGGTCGTGGGTAGCTCTAGCCCATGTCTTCCTTGTTGGGTTGCAACCGATTCGCGCGGCTTTTGGCTATCTCGCTTCATAGATGCTCGACTCCAATTCTCTCGCTCCTTTGGCTCCTCGATTCTCCAAGCTTTATTTATTACCTAAAAACACAAAATTAATTAATACAAATATTTATTCTTGAAAACAAAGAAAACACAGAATGCTGGGATAATATCTCGATTTCTAAGCGCAAAAGATGAGTAAAATGCCAATAAAAAGGTGTATAAATATGCACTATTTGGCACTCATCAAATACCCCCAAACCTGAATTTTACTTGTCCTCAAGTGAAACAGAAATTAAGAAATCCTAACTATACCCGTCGCAGTCTCTCGAATGCATTTAGCGTATGCACTAAGCCTTTAAACCCCTAGGTGTCCCTAGTGGACGAGTTGTAGTCTCGTGAGGGTTTACCAGAGGTGTACCCACAAAACCTTCTCCAACTTCGAGTGTAAAAGAGTCTCAAGCCTCCAAGAAGCTATGAGGACATAGAGTTTGCATACTAGTAACATGAAGTTAGAACTACCAAAGAACGCATTCTCATCCTTAAGTGCTTTGAGCGAGAAGTAACCATACCATATGAAAGAATTCGGATTCGATTGTGATCATAAGTCTCAACTTCGCCTCACCATTAGGGTTTTATGATAATTGCACTCAAAAAGATCGCTTTTTTAGTCTCTCATGTGTGCAGGCGGGAATAAAGAGAGAAATCCTGCACACGTTGTAGGTAAGAAGGCTAACCTTCCGAAATAAAATCTGGAGACTCCACAGAGGTGTGGACAAAAAGAATCTTTTTCTGATGATCTCTAAGAAAGGAAAATCAACCATTAGCAAGGGGTGGGAGTACTCACTCACTTCTCACCCGATCGGCAATTAATATCACTCTCTCATAAGAACCATAGAAACGTCTTCAATCTTCGGTCTTCGGTCTTCAAATGTTGATGACGAACTTCTAAACTTCACAAAACTTGACAAATTTTAATTTTTCTACTCAAATTCCTTGTTGTTTGGATTTTTCTTTTTGAACTCTTCTTTACCATGGTGGTAGCAAAAATAAACTACAATATTTTTTTTGATTTTTGATTTTTTTTTGATTTTTTTGATTTTTGATTTTTGATTTTTGATTTTTTTTTTTTTTGATTTTACAAAAAGTGAAAATAAAAATACAAATAATGAAATAACTAACTCCATGGACAAAGGACTTTATCACTCAATTTTTCCACAACTTGTATTGTCTTGATTTTATAAATTTTATTAATTCTCATCCTATTTTCTTTTCTTTGTTGCACATAAACCTTGGACTATATCAATTTTTCTTTCAATATTCTGATGATGCTCCGTTTGCTGACGATGATGTGTTTCTATGGGTCTTGCTGATTGAGAGAGAGAGTGATGCTAACTGCAAATCGATATTTAGAAGGAGTTTTCATCTCTAGACGTCACCCTCATGATTGACAAAAACTAGCACTCAAGAGATCAAAAGTAGTGATGAAAATGGTGCGAAGTTGGGTAGCTCACCATTCCTACCCTAATTGACGTACGGTGACACACACTCTAACATCTTTTCTAGAAAGTTGCAAAAATTGAAGGTTGGTGCCTCACTTGATGTAAAATGGGTAGTCTCCACTATGGTTGATCACAATTCTACTACCGAATATCTAAACAAGACCTAATTCGCCCTCCTAGTATGGTTAAATCCGACTTTAACGCTCTAATCAACTAAGAAACCCGATTGCGTTCTCCGGTACTTCTAACTTTTGTTATTTCGGTCAGATTCTCTATGTAAACATAGCTAGAAGCATGCTAGTGACTCTAAAATCTCTAAAAGTTGGAGGTTTTTACAATTTTTTTTTTTTTTTTTTTTTTTTTTTTTTTTTGAAAATAAAAGATTAAAAAGACTAAAAACTCTATATGCAAATGCACCCCCAAACCTAAATCAAACATTGTCCTCAATGTGTCGACAGATAGGAAAAATTTAAACAGTCACATACCATGAGAACTATGCTGATAAGAGAAAAGGGAAGAGATTACCGGATGTCGGCGAAAGCAAGGTTGGAGCTTCATTAGTCAAGGCTAGAATCCAACATTCTCAGTGGAGATCATATTGGATTAGCACAAAATATTCACAAGAAGACTCAACCGATTCAAGAAAAGAAAAATTTAGCAAGTCCTACTGGATATATACAATGAAAATTCACCATACACTAACAATCTAAAGAGTTGAGGATCAACCCAATAGAAAATATGTACACACATTAACAGCCTTACACAAATATAATATGAGAGTGCAAGTAAGACTGTGTATGTGAATGAGCTTCCCCCAAACCTAAACTTATGAACGGGTGTGTTTGGGAGCACAAAATCTTGCAATTTTAAAGGTACATCATGCAAAAGGTCTAACTCGAAATGAGTTTTGCTAATTACAGGCAGACATACACATTCCAACTGTGGCTCCTTAAGAGTGTTATACTTTAATGCGAAATAGTCCAAGAGGACTTGGGAAGCACAAAGTTCTAGGCCTAGATTAGGCATTTTCAGAAAAGTTGGTTTAAGATTTTTGTGACAAACTACACCTAGGTTTGGTGGAGGAGTTTCAATTTGTGACTCAGGAGAGAGGTTAGGTACATCTAAGTTATTTTCATGTATAAAATCATTTGTACCATCACACACTTTCCCAAAGTCAGAAGAGGGTAAATCATGTTCATTTTCACAGGACAATTGCACAGGTTCCACATCATCATCACATATATGAATATTAGAAGAAGCATCATTCATGGGGTTCACAGAAGAGACACTTAATGTCTCTGAACCTAAAGATTCTACTACATTTTCAAAATACACATGCTCTTCTAACATATCATATTCATCATCATCATCATAGCAAGAATCCATTTCTCCATTCAAAATTGTAGTATTTTTAGTATACTCATCTACCTCTGGATTAGGTTCGTATTCAATGTTAGTTGCATGAGTAAGGCTAGAAACACTATTTTCAATCCTATCATTTTGTAACTCAATCAGGTTCTTTTGAAGAATCATCTTGAGTTGTTCTATTGAAGGAGAGTCTTCACTAGTGGGTATGCATTCCTCATATGGATATTCATTGTATGGTTGAGCATGAGGTTCACTAGAGAAGGGAAATTCATACATGTTGCTATGTGGATGGTCATGCATTGCATTCATTTCAAGCCTAGCATTTTGCTCCATGAGTGTTTCCATTATTGATTGCAAACTAGGAGTTGGGGGTGTATAAAATTGTTCATTTCCCCACTGTGGTGAATGATGCATGTGTGCAGGTTGATTATGGTCCCAATAGTTACCAGCATAGTCACTTCTAGACACTTCGTACATTGGATTATCATGGTTTTCCCTAGACTGTCTAAAAGCATGCAAAATATAACAGGACTCAGCAGGTGGTCTAAGCCACCACATAAGGTGCAAGCATGCATTTCATATTGCCTAGGGGAATTAGATTTGACAGATCGCTCATGTGATTGCCTTTCTAAGGCAGATAGTCGAGCTTCTAATTGATCGAGAAGTGATGACTGGGTATGAGGAGAGTGTTCATTCTCAACCTGTGATGGATGATACATGTGCTCATAGTGATTAGGGTATGTGAGGTCAGGGCCCTGAGAAGGCTCGTAAAATTCCCTAAAATCACTATGGTATGTGGGGGGTTCATATTGTGAAACATGCCCGTAAGCAAGCTCTCTAATTGATTTGTTTGTATCCCCAGTTGCAGGCCGAAATCCTGACATGATTTAACAACTCAAAATCTAGTTTGGTTTATGTGGGTTTGGTTTGGTTTATTGGGTTTCATTTGGTTTGTTGGGTTTTGGTTTGTTGTGGGCTTGTTGTTTGGTTTTTGTGGGAAGCCCAGTAGTTGTGTGCAACGCCTAAGTTGCTGAAGAAACACAGCCCAAAGGTTATGGGAAGTGAGCTTAGTTATGTGTACAGCCAACCGCTCACCGATGTGGGCTGAAAATTGCGAGAATGCAAAGCCCAAAGGGTGGGCTTGATTTTGTGCGAGACATCCCAACAACTCAGGTGATATGGGCTTAATGTTTAAGGGTTCAGCCAAGTGAAAGGGTTCGGGTTATGTTTAGCCCGGTGTTTGAGGGCTTCACTGTTTGTGCATAGCCCAACAGTTGTGAGCTTGATTTAGGGCAAAAGTTAGCAGCCCGAGTTGAATGAATGCACAGCCAAGTAGTATGCAAGGCCTAGTGGGTGTGCGGCGAAGAAATAGCACAACTCACCTAAATTGTCACCCCATTCATATACAAAGACAGGATCAAGTGCAGCCCAGAGCACAGGACAACAATAGCAAGCTTTATGTTCAGCACATCATAGCACAAATTGGCTAGTGCTAGGTTATGTGGTTACAACTAACCTAGGCTAACCAGGCAGCACAAGCTCAACAGCTTCAGGGGCTGGAGCTGTGCGCAGGGCAGTGGGAGCTAAGGGCAGATGGGGTATGCTCAGGTTTGCAGCTATAACCACTTGGTTTTCCAAGTTGTGACTCAAACTTGTAGCTTCAACTCACAGCTGCAGGGGCTGGAGTTGTGCTCAGGGTGGTGAAAGAACACACACAACTTGTGCAGGGCAGGTTTAAGCCCAATGTGCTTAGAGCAACACAGAGCACACAAAGACAGGGGTAGCCTATCAACACAGGGAGACTAATTCTCCAAAATATCACAATACGGCAAAGACAACACAAAGACAATTTAGCCAAGGCTCACCACGGGGTCGTGTGAGTTAAGCTCATACAAGTCTCACAACAAGGCCAGGGGTACGAGCTTGGTTTCTACAAAGCTATGCTCAAGGGTGGCAGGGGCAATAAAAGTACTCCGCTAATGGGGTTTCACGTATTCGAGTCTAGCACAAATTCAACAGCAAATGAAAATAGCTTTCATACATAGGTCAAAGCATTCACAGATGCAAAAGAGCATGCTCAGGGTTGATAACAATTTGGCTTAAACTTGCAGCTTCAGGGCTGGATTTGAACACATGGGTTGCAGGGCATACGTGGCATACAGGGGAAGTTTAGGCTTACCTCAAGAACTGGGCTTTCCCTTGGGTTGGCTCAGCTTTGCCACTTGCACCTGCTAGCTCAACAAGCAAATTTTAGTCCTCAATGTTATACAATAAGCAACAGAGCTATTGTGCTACAATGACAGAGCTAAGCTCTGAGCAAAGCACTCAGAGTTCAGGGCTATGCTACATGGAACAATGTCAAACTCAGTTCTCAGTGCTACAGGGTATGCACTGAGAGTATCTTGGACTGAGAACTGAGCAATGAACAATGAATGAACAAAATGCAAATGCAATGAGCTAAAACTAAGAAGGGAAAAGAAAAACAAGAAAGTTACAGCTAAATTATGCTATAATGCAAGTGCAAATAAGTAAGATGGTATGACTACAATGCAACAGATGGCGGGCGGATGCTAAGGACAAAGACAAGTTATGACTACAATGCACACTAAGTTATGCTAATGATGCATGGTATAAAACAAATATTTGAATAATTGAGTTACACTACAAAGACAAAAAGTTAAGTTACGAGCAATGAACTAAATGCAATGAACCAAACTAAGTTACACTATGAAAAGCTAAGTTACACTATGATGCAAATGCATATATACAGGGGTAGTAAAGAAAAACAGTGAAGCGAGCCAATGAACACAGGGCACGCGCCAAGTCCCCGACAACGGCGCCAAAAACTTGGCAGGCCTCGGAATGTGTATAAAATTAAGCCTACATGTAATAAACCGCAAGTGCACGACGTCTATCGGAGACGCGGCAAGTACGGGTCGATCCACAGAGACATGGGTGTGCTATGTTTGATCTAAGGCTTCTTCAACTGAATTCAAGTGAGTGACAAAGTAACACAGATGTTTGTTTTGTGCCGATACGGCTGAGATGAAATGAAGTGAACCTAAACTAAGGTAAAAGACAGTGATAAAAGGGATGCTAGAGTCTTCAAATCAGCCACTAACTTCCACTGTGTCTTTAGCTAATTACATTACTCTTGTCCTTGTAATCAGATAAGGGAGAGTGTCAAGTCTACCACTTACCTAAGGTGTTTCACCAATGGATGATTCAATCACAACTACGGTATCTTTCCCAAGTATTACCTGTCTGTTTAGAGTACAACTAATCTGAGGATTGATAATGATCTAATTAAGTTGAGTTGCAGCATCATCATCACAGGGGTATTCTAACTACAATGCATCCATGGCATTGGCATGCACTGTGAGAGCAATGTGTTGATATGCTAAGATTAATTCTATCCTAGAACAAATTAAACATTCAAGAGAAATATAATCAACATGATTAACACAGCAGAAAGCTAGGGCTTCATCTCAAACCCTAGCACTTATATTTAGAACATAATAAAGTAACAAAGAACACAAAATTAAATCTAAATGCTGCTCTGGCTAATCCAGGCATACTTTCTATCAACACAATTCATCCCTATTTATACATGCAACAGACCTAAAATTACCAAACCCTAGTTTACTTTAAAACATAAATTAAATGTAACCCATACTCTGATATCCTCTGAATCGAGCTTTCCTCTTGATTAATCGGCTCTGACTCTTCTTCAATTGATTGATTGATCGAAACCCTAACCCATCTCTGTCTATTTCTCTCTTAGCTCCTAGGAAAGAAGCTATGAAAGAACTAGAGAGTGATTAGGTAAGGTGGAGCGGCTTGGGGTGGTTGTTGGCGCTGGTGTCAGTGGTGGTGATGGTGACGGAAGAGGAGATGGTAGTGATGGTGCGGCTCTGCAAAGGTATGGGGGAGGAAGTGGAGCTCTGCAGAGGGGAAGAGAAGAAAGAGAAAGTGAGGGAGAGAATAGGTTTGCTCGATTAGGGTATAGGGTGTGGGTCGCTTCGTTGTGAGGCAGGGACAGCAAGAGTTGATGAGATGGCCTCAGCGAGCGTAGGATGTAGCAGTTACGATCTGAACGGTTGAGGAAGTATTGGGTAGATTTGGTGTTGAGCGGAGCATCGAGAAATAGATGTGAGCGAAGGAGCGACTGTATGATGCATCTGGGCGAGATCTCAACGGCTCGGGATGAGCGGGTTCGGATCCGGGTCGTGGGTAGCTCTAGCCCATGTCTTCCTTGTTGGGTTGCAACTGATTCGCGCGCGGGCTTTGGCTATCTGCTTCATAGATGCTCGACTCCAATTCTCTGCTCCTTTGGCTCCTCAGATTCTCCAAGCTTTATTTATTACCTAAAAACACAAAATTAATTAATACAAATATTTATTCTTGAAAACAAAGAAAACACAGAATCTGGGATAATATCTGATTTCTAAGCGCAAAAGATGAGTAAAATGCCAATAAAAAGGTGTATAAATATGCACTATTTGGCACTCATCAAGGAGGTAGGAGACAATTGGATGAAGCTATAGAAGAAGCTGCGAAAACCCCATTCACACAAGAAGTACAATTAGGAGGAATACCCCCAAAGTGCAATTTACCTGCGTTAACTAGCATATTTGATGGAACAACTTGTGCAGTACAACACATCAAAGCTTATGTGAGATGTATGCTACAATGGGAGAACCATGATGCTATATTGTGCAAATATTTTGCATCAAGTTTAACATGAGAATCCTTAAAATGGTTCGAAGGCTTGCCAAAGAATACTATAACATCTTTAAACCATTTGCAGGCTATATTTTTAGGGGCGTATATAAGTAACAATTCCTCGCGACCTGGCATTGAAGATGTATTTGGGTTAAAGCAAAGGGTTGGCGAAAGCTTGAAGCATCTAACCGTGAGGTGGAAGACAATGTGCAGTGATATGGCTGGTCGTGTGGACGAAAGATATCACATTTTGTCATTCATTAACGCTATGTTCGCAACCAATCTGTTATACATTCAAATTTTCAGAATCAAGAATACGATCACAATGACTGAGTTGCGAGAACTTCAGGAGGAGTATATTGCTCTTGAGGAAAAGCAAAATGAGATGGAATCATACCCAGTTGCGAACACAAGTTCAAAAGCAGCGAACGCAATCCTGTTACCTAAATTGATAAGTACAGTGGCGAACACATCGCAAGGACAACAAGAAAGGATAATGGGAGATATCCAGCAGAAACTAGTAGCTATGGGAAGTTGTGATCAAGAATAATTCGAGAGAGAAAGAAACTTCTTGATGTGGTGGAAATAACAAAATTCAAAGACTTGATCAGCCACAAGAAACTTATGGAGGTCAGAGGCAAAACTATCATAGAGGACAGCGAAATCACATGATAATATGGGAAGAAATCAAGATGCCACCACTGAATGCTAGTGTGGAGAAAATATGGGAAGCTATAATTTTGATGGAAAACATACCCGCGCCATGGAAAATGGGAAGTGAACCACCTCCGAGCGACATAAGTCATGAATTTTGTTCTTATCACCATTTTCATGGACACTCAACAAATGATTGCAGAAATATAAAAAGAATCATCCTCAGAATGATAGACCAAGGTAAACTAAATCATTTTCTAAAAAAACAATCTCAGTCTCAACCATTACCATCACTGCCAGAAATTCGCAGGGTAAATACAACAAAAGGAGGAGAGACATTTGTAATAGAAGTTGGAGCAAAGGCAAAGATTCTGATTTGTAACTCTATCGTACATTCGTACAAGACAATTGAAGATTTTCATGATAACACTCTCAGTAGGGTTTTCGCAAGAGATGCCGATAATAGAGAAGTAATGAACATTGCGAAGACATCGCCACTGGAAGAATGGCAAAAGCAGACTATCTCTTTTACCGCAGAAGAAGTACCTGAGGGTGGAGAAATGCACGACAACCTATTAGTGGTAAGATTGGAGATTAACCCAAAACCTAGCGAGGATGAAGATGATGAAGCTAAGAATTCATGGGCAATCAACAGAATTTTGATCGATACTGGAAGTTCCGTGAATATTCTTTTTTATCATACTTATAAAACTATGGGAGGGAAAGATGAAGATCTAATACCTTCAACTTACAAAATCTATGGTTTTAACGGTACTGCAAATAAGCCTAAAGGAGAAGCTCATATGCGAATTCCACTAAAAGGATTATCCTCTGAAATTTTATTCTATGTAGTTGATGTGGAATCACCATACAACGCATTGACTGGACGACCTTGGTTACATGAGATTTTAGGTGTGGCATCGACTTTCCATCAATGTATCAAGTTCCCTCATCCCACTGGTATTGGCATCATAAAAGAAGATTGGATTGAAGGAAAGAAGTGTTATGAAATTGATATAGAATCTTGCGAAGAAAAAGCTGCGAAGAAGAAGAATTGGAAACACAACATTAAAGAAAAACAAAAAGGTGAAAGATTGATGGTAGATGTAATAGAACAGAGAGAAGAAGAAATGCTGCGAAACCAATATATAATGAAGATAAGAAGTGGCGAAGGCTTCGCAACATACAAGAAAATGACAGAAAAATTCAAAATGCAGAGGCAGAGAGGAGCAGAAGTAAGAGACTTAAAGAGTGAATGTATTTGTTGATTTTATGACTGAGAAGAAGGGAAGACGTATGATTCATATTAAAAAAAAAAAAAAAAAAAAAAAAAAAAAAAAAAAAAATCTGTATTGGAAAAAGAGCTGATATGCAGAAGAAAAAAATATCTTTTATGAATTACAAAGATGAGATTGCGAAATTACAAAAGAGCTTATATGCAGAAGAATCAACAAATAATCAGACAGAGGCAAACCTACTATGGCGTACACCCTAGTTCGTGAAATCAAAATTTCGCAAGAGGCAAATGTAAGACCTAAAGTGCGTTATAGAAGGGGGTACTTATTGCATGGCTCAGGGAAAAGGTTACACCGCCCCTGGAACCTGAGTCATGGAGATTTGGGGTCAATAAAGCCCATCCAGGAGAGATACCTTGTACACAAGAATTACATTTACAATCTCCATTAATGAATAATTTGTAGAGCTCTAGATCTAGTTTTAGGTGAAGAAGATGATAAAGAAAATAAAGTCTCTCTCCAAAAAATATCTCTCTCCCAAATTATCCTCTCCCCTTTCTCTCTCCTGCTCTCCTCTTTATATAGTGTTTACATAGTGGATGACAGCTCACATACAGCTCATACTCTCGAGAGCTCTTTGATAATTTCGCAGGCTCTCGCTACCTCCTCTCGAGACATTCTCTCGAGCCCTTTAATGATTTCGCAGGCTCTCGCTACCTCCTCTCGAGATATTCTCTCGAGTCTTGCTGCCTTCTCTCGAGACACTCTCGCGAGTCTTGCTACCTTCTCTCGAGACACTCTCGCGAGTCTTGCTACCTTCTCTCGAGACACTCTCGCGAGTCTTGCTACCTTCTCTCGAGTTATGGAAAATAATGAATCTCGCAATCTCTTCTCGCGAGTTAAGGAAATAATTGAATCGATTTTCAATCTAAGCTTATGACTTAGATTGGACAACCGAGGGTCTCTTCTAAGGAGTCGCATTTGATCAAGGCGCCGAGGTACACGGTTGAGCCAAGAGTGCCTCGGGGGCATTTGAAGTGTCTCGGCCATTCTTGGCAAGTCTTGGCTTATGCTGCACTCGGCCGAAGAAAACTCCATTTAGGGTGCGATCTCGTAACCATAAGTCATATAGGCAAAAGGGATAATAGGCTGCGAAAACAACTGGTTGTTGTTAAGACCGGATGGGAGGAGCTAGCCTTGTATGGCATAAGTACGCCTCCTTGAAGGGGAAACCAGGGGGAAGATAAGGGCGGCACCCTCCATTAGGGAGCTGATAAGTGTCTTAAGACGCAAATGTCATGAGGCTTTATTTTCGCAAGAAAATTTAGGCTTGTCGTATTTTTGCGACAATCTTGAAGAGGCAACAATACAAAAGACAAAGATAAGACGAGATCAATGGGTCAGTACATGAAAGTGTAAGGACATCCTGCTATTTCGTCGCAAGACGACAATGTCATGGGGCTTTATGTTCGCAAGAATTTTTAGGCCTGTCATATTGTCGCAACAAAAATATCCTGCAGAGGCAACAATACTAGAGAAATGATAAGACAAGATCAATGGGTCATTACATGGAAGTGTAAAGACGTCCTGCGATTTTGTCACAATGACAAGAGGTGGCATAATAAGACCTTTAACTAGGAAGGCAAAATAAGACCACATAAGAGAAAAGAAAAAATGAAATCTTGGAAGAAACCAAGAAATACTTACTTGCGAAAATTCAGCAGTAACAGCTGCGAGATTGAGACATGAATACATATCACTATTCGAAAGTAACTTGCTCAATCTTTCATTTGAATGCAAACAACAGGGGCAAGTATGGGAATGTATAGAATAAAAACATGTTATTTGTATTCATATGATAGATTCACGCACTCATAAAATGAAAGGTTGATAATATATTGATTAATTATATTGCAAAAAAGAATTGCTCTTTTAACATGTGCAGAAAGGAACAACAAAGGTAGAGCTTGTATTTGAAGATCCAAGAAATTCGCAGCAAAAGATTACAAAAATAGAAGATTAAAAGAACGAATGTACAAATATTACAAAAAGAGAAGGAAGAAAATAAAACTATTTCTCGCTTGATTCTTCTTCTTCATCATCTTCATCAGATCCTTCTACTTCTTCATCTCCATCAGATTCCTCTTCTTCACTAGCATCGTTGTCAGAAATATCCAGAGAAGGCACATTCTTGGGGATTTCTTCAAGAAGGTAAGGATATGCAGAATGAGGGATATTACGGTCGCCGCAGACCATTTTAATAGTCTGATTGCGAAAAAGAGTAGCATCATTCTTAAAATTCGCAACAGTAATCTGTAGTTTCCTCTTCAATCTAGAATATTTATCATCCCGAGAAGAAAGGTTCTTTGCGAGCTGCTCCGTCTCAGACTCAAGTTCTTCAATTCTTTTACGAAATCTCTCTTCAGCTCCTGCGAATATGTGACAATGAATCAGCAACTTAACGACAATTTCATGAAAGATGATGAGTGCCAAATAGTGCATATTTATACACCTTTTTATTGGCATTTTACTCATCTTTTGCGCTTAGAAATCAGATATTATCCCAGATTCTGTGTTTTCTTTGTTTTCAAGAATAAATATTTGTATTAATTAATTTTGTGTTTTTAGGTAATAAATAAAGTTCGGAGAAACTGAGGAGCCAAAAGAGCGAAGAATCGGAGGCAAGTTTCTATGGAGCAGAAAGCCGAAGCCCGCGCGCGCATCAGTCGCAACCCAACTTACAAGACATGGACTCGAGCTAGCCAAGACCCGACCCGGATCCGAGCCCATCTCTTCCAAGCCGTTGAGATCTCGCCTAGCTACATCCAACGGTCGCTACCTCCACGCGCATCGAAGATCGCTGCTCCCGTGCAACACCAAATCTGTCTGATCCTTCCTGAGCCGTTCAGATCTCGCGCATCTTCATCCTACGCTCGCTCCAACCTTCCCATCGTCCCTTGCTGTGCCCGCCTCACACTCTAGTTGCCTATACCTACACCATCAACAAAACACATCGACCAAACCCTATTCTCAGTTTCCATTTCTCTTTCTTCTCCCCCGACCTCTGCAAAACCCATCCCTCTCCTCTCTTCCGCCCTCTCCCTGACAGAGCCATAGCCACCACCTCACCACCCTATCTCCTGTCAACGCCATCACCAACAACTCCTGCAACCATCTCCACTCCCTAGTTCACACTTTCTCCATCATTAGCTTCTCTCAACCTGGAAGCTAGGGTTGAGGCAGTTTGAACTAGGGTTTTCACCAACAACCATGCATGGTCATCTCAGAGGCGAATTGACAGAGGAGAAGCGATTCAGAGACGTGGGTGAGAGTCAATTTGACTTAATTTCTATTTTAAAGTAAAATTAGGGTTTATGTTTGGAGGTATAAATAGAAGAGGTAGAGAATGATTTTGGGCATGCCTGGGCTAGCCAGAGCACCAATTAGGTTAATTTGTAGTTTATTTTGTATCTTAATCATGTTCTAAATAAATTGGCTAGGGTTGAGATGAAACCCATAATCTTTTGCTAAGATTTGCTCATATTTTGATATCTGTTCTTGTTGTGCTTTATTGTGTAGGGTATATATAATCATAACACTTTTGCATTTTACTTTCACAAAGTATGCCATGTATGCTTTGTAGTCAGGTTATTTCTATGTAAATTGTGTGCAATTTATGCTTCATTGAATGCTATTAATCCTCAGACTAGTTGTGCCCTGAGAAGACAATTAGTGCTTGGGAGAGATACCTTAATTGTGATTAGAATACCCATTTTAAGATAGGTTGAATCATCTAAGTAGTGAAACTTGATCTGTGATTAGTTGTACTATGACAAGACAACTAATACTAGGGATTAGTTAATTGCTTTAGTTGATAGAAGCCATCCATTGAGACCCTGGATGAATGGAAGACCTGCCATTACAAGGGACGAGAACATTATCAACCATTGAACTGACTTAGCTGAGATTAGGTGGTGGATTCGACACTCTATTGCTTTACAATCTAGTCACTGCCTTAGTTTAGAGTCACTACAACTTAGCCGTATCGGCACAAAACCCCCTGTTTGTCACAATATCATCTGAAACTTAGTGAAGCCAAGCTTTTGATCAACCTTAGAGCACCACAAGTCCTTGTGGGATCGACCCGTACTTGCCGCGTCTCCGATAGACGCCGTGCACTTGCGGTTTATAAATTGTAGGCAAAAACATACACATTTCCAGGCCTACCAAGTTTTTGGCGCCGCTGCCGGGGACTTGGCGTGTGCCCTGTGATCCATTGCTTGCCTTTACTGAGTTCACTTCACCTTGTACATAATCACTTTAAATTTTTGCTTGTAACCCTGTTTTAGTGTAACTTAGCATATTGTTACTCCATCATTGCATTTTAGCTGAAATTTCTTTACATCTGCATCCCTTTGCATACTTGCATCCATAAGCATTCATATAGGAATTTGAAAATTTTAGTTGTAGTTAGTTATTCATGGTTAATGCCTGGTGCTCAGTTTTGAGCTTAACCAACAGTTAAACTTTAGTGCTTAGAGTGCTGGAACATCAAATCTGTGACTCTAGTCTGTCACGTCACAGCTGCCTGCGCATCCCTCTGGAATTTTGTGCACTTGAGTTGGCTGAATCATCAGTGGCCTAAGTTTCTGTTCTATTCTCTCTGCAATCCATATGACTAAATCATAAGATGATAGTATACTGCCTCTGCAGTTTAGAAAACATTTGGTTGCATTCTGTGGTTCAGTTGCATAAGTGTTAACTCTCGGCTTTGAAATCCTTTGCTTCACTAGTACAGTTCTGAGAACTGATCTTCTCCCTTGAGTAACCAGGTACGTGAGAAGTGAAATACACACCAAGGAGAGGAACAAGGAGGAAATCCGTGGAAAACCTACTACTAACGGTATCGTATTTTCAAACTTGATGCTCTGTCTTGCATGAAATGCCATGAACTGCTGATAATTGCATGAATGTGTGCTGACCTATATGCATATATGAATGAGCTGCCATTCCCATAAACCTAGCCTCACTGATTGCCTGTTGAACCAGTTACTGTGCCGCATATTGCTCCATCTCTGAAATTTTCGACTAATCTGTGACACTTGAGTAATTGTGGTAAATCTAAGGCCTGTGATTGTGTGTAATTTGGGCTTGACCTGTGAATCTTGGAACCATCTTTGCATGAGAAATTAGCAACCTTGCTAGGTATTACTCTGCCCTGCACCTGTATGCTTGTGTGAAAACTGAGCATGACCTGTGAATGCTGAGCCATCTTTGCATGATAAACTAGCTGCCTAGCTAGGTATAGCTCAATCTCTGGGATTTTTGCTTAATTCTGTGTGACCCTGTGACATTGTTGAGCTGTGAACGAACCCTGTATAACCTGAGTATAACCTGTGCAAAGTGAAGTCAACTGAACCAGTTGACTCCCCTCACTTTACACCCTAGACCGCAACATACCCCGTACTGCTCACCCACCCTCGTAGGCCGTGAGTTTGAGTTTGTGCATACTCACAGTTTATCAGCCTGTGCAACCCTGCTGAGATTATTAGCTCCATGTATATTCTTCTCAAACCATGAATTGCTGTGAGTTGAATGTATGCTTGCTGAGATTTGGTATCCTTGTGTATGAGTTGAGATTGAGGTTATGAGCCATCTGCTCTGCACCTTTGCCATTGTACATCTGTGTAACCCTGTTGAATGAGCCACCCTGCCACCTTGCTAGCTGAGAAGCCATAACTTGAGCAATATCTCATCTGCCCTGAGCTCCAGCCCCCTGAAGCTGTTAAGCCTTGATATCTGCTAAACCTTGCATCTGTGATACTCTCTGTGAGCACAAAACCCTGCTGATAATTGCATGCTTGTATATAATCTTTGAGTTTTGAGCTCAATTGACCCTGTTGAGCCAAGTTGTAAAAAGCTAGCCCTAACTCTGTGCTGAGACTTACCTGGGCACAAACCTGCTAAGCTGTGCTGTGTATAAGTTTAACTTGTGCTGAGTATAGACCAACCCTGCACAACAGCCTGGCCTCTGCACACAGCTGAAGCCCATAACCACTAGGCTTCTCACATCACTGGGCTGTGCAAAGTTGCATGACCTGGGCTGCACCAAACTAAAGCCCAATCACTGGGCTGTGCAGCTACACACTGCTGGGCTGCTCATAACCAAACTGCTGGGCCAGAACCCAGTTCCACTGGGCTAACTGAACCCACACTCCTGGGCTTTGCACAAGACTGAGCCCACACCCACTAGGCTCTGCAACTAACCTGGGCTGCTTCAACTGCACACATCCTGAAGCCCACACAACTGGGCTGTGCAACAAAACTATTACATACCTGGGCTGCAACCAACTAAGCCCACATAAGCTTGTGTAACTTGGCTGTGCATTTACACACAACCTGGGCTTTGCACATAACCAAGCCTACAGCCCACAAAACCAAATCCCAAACAAACCAAAACCCACACAAACCAAATGAAACCCAATAAACCAAACTGAACCCACTACAACTGGGTTTTGAGTTCAATTTGAGTGCTAAATCATGTCAGGATTTTGGTCTGCAACTAGGGATACAAACAAATCCATTAGAGAGCTTGCTTACGGGCATGCTTCACAATATGAACTCCCCACATACCATAGTGATTTTAGGGAATTTTATGAGCCTTCTCAGGGCCCTGACCTTGAATACTCATACCCTAACCTTCATGAGCACATGTATCAGTCACCACAGTGGGGAGTTGAACAATTTTATATTCCCCTGACTCCTTGTTTACAATCACTAATGGAAACGCTCATGGAGCAAAATGCTAGGCTTGAAATGAATGCAATACATGACCATCCATATAGCAACATGCATGATCATCCATTCTCTAGTGAACCATGTGCACAACCATTTAATGATTATTCATATGAAACATGCATACCCACTATTGAAGACTCTCCCTCCATTGAACAATGTCACATGTTCTTAAAGATGAACCTTATTCATTTAGAAAAGGAAGAATGGAAGGCAGTTCATGATAGGATGATTATTGTCCCTAATAAAGTAAATCTTGAAAATAGTGTTTCTATTCCTACTCATGCAACTAACATTGAATATGAACCTAATCTAGAGGTAAATGAGTATACTAGAAATGCTAATAGGGAAATGCATTTTTGTTATGATGATGATGATGATGAATATGAGATGTTAGAAGAGCATGTGCATGCAGAAAATATGATGGAATCTTTTGGTTCAGAGACGTTAACCGTCTCTTCTGTGAACCCTATGAATGATACTTCTTCTAACATTCATATATGTGATGTTAATTCTGAGCTTGGGTTTGTAAAATTCTTCAGTGAATGTGAGCATGCTACACAACTTGTTTGTGACTTAGGAAAGGATGAATCTTCTGTTGACACTAATGTTCTTTTGGATCATGATATTATTGTTGTGTCTGATTCCCTTCCCATATCACAATATGTTGCCTGCTCTGATGATCATGACATGGTGATTGATGAATTGTTCTATGCTGGTGAACATGATTTACCCTCTTCTGACTTTAGGAAAGTGTGTGATGGTACAAATGATCTTATACATGAAAACAACTTAGATGTACCTAATTTCTCTCCTAAGTCACAAATTAAAACTCTTCCACCCAACCTAGGTGTAGTTTGTCACAAAATTGCAAAACCAACTTTTCTGAAAATGCCTAACTTAGGCCTAGAGCTTTGTGCTTCCCAAGTCCTCTTGGACTATTTTGCATCAAAGTATAACACTCTTAAGGAGCCACAGTTGGAATGTGTATGTCTGCCTGTTCTTAACAAAACTCATTTTGAGTTAGACCTTTTGCATGATGTACCTTTAAAATTGCAAGATTTTGTGCTCACAAACACATCCGTTGCCAAGTTTAGGTTTGGAGGAAAATCATTCCCATATGCAGCCTTACTTGCACTCTCATTTTATATTTGTGTAAGGCTGTTGATGTTTGTATATATTTTCTATTGGGTTGATCCTCAACTCTTTAGACTGTTGGTATATGGTGAATTTTTGTATATAATCCAGTAGGACTTGTTAAATTTTTCTTTTCTTGAATCGGTTGAGTCTTCTTGTGCATATATTGTGCTAATCCGATATGACCTCCATTGAGAATGTTGGATTCTAGCCTTGACTAATGAAGCTCAACCTTGCTCCTGCCGACATCCGGTAATCTCTTCCCTTTTCTCTTATCAAAGATAGTACTCGTGGTATGTGACTGTTTAAATTTGTATTATATGTTGACACATTGAGGACAATGTTTGATTTAGGTTTGGGGGTGCATTTGCATATAGAGTTTTTAGTCTTTTTAATCTTTTATTAGTCTTTTTAATCTTTTATTTTCAAAAAAAAAAAAAAAAAAAAAAAAAAAAAATTATTAAAACTCTTTTTGTAAAAACCTCAAACTTTAGAGATTTTAGAGTCACTAGCATGCTTCTAGCTATGTTTACATAGAGAATCTGACCGAAATAACAAAAGTTAGAAGTACCGGAGAACACAATCGGGTTTCTTAGTTGATTAGAGCGTTAAAATTGGATTTAACCATACCGGAGGGCGAATTAGGTGCTTTGTTTAGATATTCGGTAGTAGAATTGTGATCACCCATAGTGGAGACTACCCATTTTACATCAAGTGAGGCACCAACCTTCAATTTTTTGCAACTTTCTAGAAAAGCTGTTAGAGTGTGTGTCACCGTACGTCAATTCCGGGTAGGAATGGTGAGCTACCCAACTTCTCACCACTTTCAGCACTACTTTTGATCTCTTGAGTGCTAGTTTTTGTCAATCATGAGGGTGACGTTTAAAGATGAAAACTACTTCTAAATACCGATTTTCCGTTAGCATCACTCTCTCTCTCAATCAACAGACCCATAGAAACACATCATCGTCAGCAAGCGGAGCATCATCAGAATATTGAAAGAAAAATTGATATAGTCCAAGGTTTACGTGCAACAAAGAAAAGAAAAGAAAAGAAGATGAGAATTAACGAAGTTTGTGAAAAATTGAGTTTTATTATTTTATTGTGATACTAAAAAAAAAAAAAAAAAAAAAAAAAAAAATTGTCAAGTTTTTGTAAAGTTCAGAAGTTCGTCATCATCAGTTGAAGACCGAAGACCGAAGATTGAAGACGTTTCTATGGTTTCTTATGAGAGAGTGATATTAATTGCCGATCGGGTGAGAAGGTAAGTGAGTACTCCCACCCTTGCTAATGGTTGATTTCCTTTCTTAGAGATCATCAGAAAAGATTCTTTTTGTCCACACTTCGATGGAGTCTCCAGATATTATTTCGGAAGGTTATCCTTCTTACCTACAACGTGTGCGGGATTTCTCTCTTTATTCCTCGCCGCACACATGAGAGACTAAAAAGCAATCTTTTTGAGTGCAATTATCATAAAACCCTAATAGTGAGGCGAAGTCGAGGCTTATGATCACAATCGAATCCGAATTCTTTCATATGGTATGGTTACTTCTCGCTCGGACTTAAGGATGAGAATGCGTTCTTTGGTAGTTCTAACTTCTTGTTACTAGCACGCAGAAACTCTATGTCCTCATAGCTTCTTGGAGGCTTGAGACTCTTTTACACTCTGAAGTTGGAGAAGGTTTTGTGGGTACACCTCTGGTAAACCCTCACGAGACTACAACTCGTCCACTAGGGACACCTAGGGGTTTAAAGGCTTAGTGCATGCGCTAAATGCATTCGAAAGACCTGCGACAGGGGTATAGTTAGGATTTCTTTATTTCTGTTTCACTTGAGGACAAGTAAAATTCAGGTTTGGGGGTATTTGATGAGTGCCAAATAGTGCATATTTATACACCTTTTTATTGGCATTTTACTCATCTTTTGCGCTTAGAAATCAGATATTATCCCAGATTCTGTGTTTTCTTTGTTTTCAAGAATAAATATTTGTATTAATTAATTTTGTGTTTTTAGGTAATAAATAAAGTTCGGAGAAACTGAGGAGCCAAAAGAGCGAAGAATCGGAGGCAAGTATCTATGGAGCAGAAATCCGAAGCCCGCGCGCGCATCAGTCGCAACCCAACTTACAAGACATGGACTCGAGCTAGCCAAGACCCGACCCGGATCCGAGCCCATCTCTTCCAAGCCATTGAGATCTCGCCTAGCTACATCCAACGGTCGCTACCTCCACGCGCATCGAAGATCGCTGCTCCCGTGCAACACCAAATCTGTCTGATCCTTCCTGAGCCGTTCAGATCTCGCGCATCTTCATCCTACGCTCGCTCCAACCTTCCCATCGTCCCTTGCTGTGCCCGCCTCACACTCTAGTTGCCTATACCTACACCATCAACAAAACCCATCGACCAAACCCTATTCTCGCCCATTTCTCTTTCTTCCCCCCGACCTCTGCAAAACCCATCCCTCTCCTCTCTTCCGCCCTCTCCCTGACAGAGCCATAGCCACCACCTCACCACCCTATCTCCTGTCAACGCCATCACCAACAACTCCTGCAGCCATCTCCACTCCCTAGTTCACACTTTCTCCATCATTAGCTTCTCTCAACCTAGAAGCTAGGGTTGAGGCAGTTTGAACTAGGGTTTTCACCAACAACCATTCATGGTCATCTCAGAGGCGAATTGACAGAGGAGAAGCGATTCAGAGACGTGGGTGAGAGTCAATTTGATTTAATTTCTATTTTAAAGTAAAATTAGGGTTTATGTTTGGAGGTATAAATAGAAGAGGTAGAGAATGATTTTGGGCATGCCTGGGCTAGCCAGAGCACCAATTAGGTTAATTTGTAGTTTATTTTGTATCTTAATCATGTTCTAAATAAATTGGCTAGGGTTGAGATGAAACCCATAATCTTTTGCTAAGAGTTGCTCATATTTTGATATCTGTTCTTGTTGTGCTTTATTGTGTAGGGTATATATAATCATAACACTTTTGCATTTTACTTTCACAAAGTATGCCATGTATGCTTTGTAGTCAGGTTATTTCTATGTAAATTGTGTGCAATTTATGCTTCATTGAATGCTATTAATCCTCAGACTAGTTGTGCCCTGAGAAGACAATTAGTGCTTGGGAGAGATACCTTAATTGTGATTAGAATACCCATTTTAAGATAGGTTGAATCATCTAAGTAGTGAAACTTGATCTGTGATTAGTTGTACTATGACAAGACAACTAATACTAGGGATTAGTTAATTGCTTTAGTTGATAGAAGCCATCCATTGAGACCCTGGATGAATGGCAGACCTGCCATTACAAGGGACGAGAACATTATCAACCATTGAACTGACTTAGCTGAGATTAGGTGGTGGATTCGACACTCTAGTGCTTTACAATCTAGTCACTGCCTTAGTTTAGAGTCACTACAACTTAGCCGTATCGGCACAAAACCCCCTGTTTGTCACAATATCATCTGAAACTTAGTGAAGCCAAGCTTTTGATCAACCTTAGAGCACCACAAGTCCTTGTGGGATCGACCCGTACTTGCCGCGTCTCCGATAGACGCCATGCACTTGCGGTTTATAAATTGTAGGCAAAAACATACACATTTCCAGGCCTACCAAAAGACAAATAGTTAAATAAAGAAGAACAATTAACAACCTTCTCTGTCAGAAATCATATCCCTAACCAAGGTCGTATGCTCAGCGTGAAGACTAACATTAACACCTAAATTATTTCTGGCATCATCTAGAACTTTCGCAGCCCAAGCAAATTCATCGTCATTATTTATGAGAAGAAGGGAGCGAATTTGATTTTCTCTTTCGCTAAGTATAGCATTTTTGCGGATAGATTCATCTCGTTCAATTTGAACCTCAAGAAGAGTCTTTTGGAATTTCGCTAATGGTTGATCACCTTGTCTAGCGATGCGATCTTTATCATCTATGAGATCACTGATTTTGGTTCTTAAAGTATTAATTTTCTCTTTAGAATTAAGATAGAGACGCTTAAATTGATTTGCTAAGCCTAAACTAGATCTATGATCAATTTCTAAGAGGCGAAATTTGGATTGAAGTTCGTTTAGAGGAAGAGATTTAATCTTGTCATTTGAAAAACTATTCAAAGAATTGTTGAGGTGATCAAGAAGGGCATTGTTATCCATAGGGTCAGGGAATGAGTGAAGAAGAATGGCTTCATCAGATAGGTTATAGACGTCTACGAAAAGGGTAAATTAGATGAGGGAAAATAATGAGAGAACAAAACAAAGGAAAAGAGAAAAGTCTCATACCATAAAGTTGTTGGTTGGAACTTTGAAGACTAGATATCTTATTCTTCTGAGTGGAAGAATCAGCTTCTAATTGCTTAGTCTTCTCGCGAAGAGTAGCAGCTTCAGCTTCCAGTTCTTCATTTCTCTTGCGAAGTTGAAGATTCTTCTTTTCAAGAATACCGCCCCTTTTCTCAAGATCTGAGGCAACAACGAAGGAAGCTCTCCCGGACTATAAAGGAAATTGAAGAAATTATCAAGATATAACTTAAAATAAAAATTATGAAGAAATAGGGGAATAAAGACATACCAAGACACCAAGCGAATTTAGAAAGTTGGGAGTCACTGATCTGGAGACCCCATGAAGAGAATCATCACCCTCTAGTAAAGGAGCATCGCAGATACTCGCGAGAGCTTTGCACGTACTAGAGATACGATCATCTCCAATCCCTTGCATGGAGTCAGAGAAGATGCTGGACAATTGTGCCATAGAAGATTCAGTTCGAAAATTCTCCTTTGCGAGAGAAGTATCAACATCATCATTATCTTTATCATCAGAGCTTTCGCTGGATTGAAGATTTGAAGGAGAGCAAGAGTGAATATTTCGTTTCTTTGAAGGTGGGGCAGTGGACTTCTCCTTGCGAAGAGAACCTTTACCCTTGCCTTTGATCTTCGTAATCTTAGAACTTTCTTCTTCTTCAACAACTTCAACACCAACCTTCGCACACGAATGAAGATAAGAAATAGAGGCAATAATATTGTTAAAAATAATAAAGAAAAGTATTTCTTACTTCATCCGTGATCGAACGGAGCGCCGCTAGGGTACTTGACTTAGCAGTCCTTTTGTAGCTTTTTCTCAACTTGATAATCTGAAAAGTTCGCAAGATTAATAGGTATGAAAAGGAGTGAAGATTATAAACTGAGCGAAATTTAGGAAGTATACCTCTTTTGCTTTTTCAGGCCAGTTAAAAACCCAAGGTTGATAATTGGTGAGATTCGCAGGGAGCACATGTGAACCTGAAATGTAAGGTCCTTTCAAAACCAACGGAAAGACGCACCATCTGTCATCTTTAGAGTGACGAGGAACATTGTTGCCGAAATGCCGCCGATATCCTGCATAAGTATTTTATCGCTGGCGACATTTTCTCTTCTCTTCAAGCGAGCACCCCAGCGAGTTCTATCATTCTTCATATTTATTACTTCATATTTTTCGAAGAAGCTTTCCACTGTATATTTTTCGGCGAATATCTCTAAGTCCATAAATTTAGGATCTCTGACTTCTTTTGGGTAAATAGACCCCTTACCAGCACCACGGTTGGCGAACTCAAGCATTAAGCGGATACAATCCCCGCTCATTTGGTAGATGGCTCGCGAGAATTTCGCATGAGCAAGAATTTCATAAAATAAGGGAAGATCAGGGTCATAGAGAGGAATGGGAAGGCCAGCGAGAATCTGACCTAGCAAAATTATGATTTCCTGATCATCACAATGATGATCAGCAAACAGTTTGGCAGAAAGAATGGATTTAGATTCTTGATTAGGAATGGTGGTTAATACGAAACCTTTCTCTTCGAAATCTTTCTGAACTTTGTCCAGAGAAGTTTCATATTTACGACCAACTGGAGGCATTTTAAGAGTATGGGAATGAAGATAAAATTGAAGATCAAAAGGGATAGAAAGAACAAGATTTACAGCAGCAGAAGCGGAAGTTACGGAGAGATGTTGAAGAAAAATTGCAGAGAAAGTAAAAAAGAAGAAGAAAGGAGTAAGAAAAGTATATATAGAGAGAAGGTTTCTCGAAAAGGCAAACACATTTAATGCGAAGAGTAGACATGAACGGTTGAGAAATAGCAGTTGAAAAAAACGTGTCAAGAAATGGATGGAAGAAGAGATACATGTAATAAATTCTGCGTAAAAGTACAGAATCATGTTAATACAGAAAAATATGAAAAAATGAACAGCTGCGGCATTTTGAAAGTACTAGTTCTCATGACATTCTCTCCTTCGCAGAGAAGACATGAGAAGAGGCAAGATGTAGGATCATAATATCACAACATCAATATCCTTGCGAAATCCTTGAACGACACATTGCGAAGATATCGCAGATTGGTAATAAAAATGACGCAACGGATGACGACATCCTAAACACGAGAAAGATGTGAAGACCTAGCGAGATTTAGGAGTGTTGCGAGATTTAACATTTGCATACTTTCGAGAGTGTCGCAAGTCAGATCCGAAAATAAAGGACAACTTAGCTGTCATCCACTATGTAATGTCCTATATAAAGAGCCGAACAGGCTTAAGGAATGAGAGATCTTTTTCGAGTGTTGAGCAAGTCATTAGGAGAGAGAAAGTTCATAGCGGTTGTTAATTCTTTAGTTTATTTCCTTTTCATCTTGTAACATTGGTGAGATTAATCAATAAAGATTATAATTGTTCATCTTAAAATGACTTGATTGTGTGAATTCTTGTGAGGGGTGTAGTGTGGGATTTCTTGCTACTACACACTCAAAGACCAATCATGCACGAAGGACATGCCTAACGGAGACAGAGCTAAGTAATGATCCTTAAAATAAATATTTTTTATCTATTAGGCATATCAAATAAATTTTAAATCTCTTAGTGTTGAGACGAGAAAATTCCTCAACACTCATCACTTTGTTGCCAGGCAAACTGCCTCAACACATTGATCCTCTTAGTGTTGAGACGTGAAAATTCCTCAACACTCAACACTGTGTTGCCAGGCAAACTGCCTCAACACATTGATCCTCTTAGTGTTGAGACGTGAAAATTCCTCAACACTCAACACTGTGTTGCCAGGCAAACTGCCTCAACACGTTGATCCTCTTAGTGTTGAGACGTGAAAATTCCTCAACTCTCATCACTGTGTTTCCAGGCAAACTGCCTCAACACATTGATCCTCTTAGTGTTGAGACGTGAAAATTCCTCAACACTCATCACTGTGTTGCCAGGCAAACTGCCTCAACACATTGATCCTCTTAGTGTTGAGACGTGAAAATTCCTAAACACTCATCACCGTGTTGCCAGGCAAACTGCCTCAACACATTGATCCTCTTAGTGTTGAGACGAGAAAATTCCTCAACACTCATTACTATGTTGCCAGGCAAACTGCCTCAACACATTTATCCTCTTAGTGTTGAGACGTGAAAATTCCTCAACACTCATCACCGTGTTGCCAGGCAAACTGCCTCAACACATTGATCCTCTTAGTGTTGAGACATGAAAATTCCTCAACACTCATCTCATCCCTCTTAGTGTTGAGACGTGAAAATTCCTCAACACATTGATCCTCTTAGTGTTGAGACGTGAAAATTCCTCAACACTCATCACTGTGTTGCCAGGCAAACTGCCTCAACACATAGATCCTTTTAGTGTTGAGACGAGAAAATTCCTCAACACTCATTACTGTGTTGCCAGGCAAACTGCCTCAACACATTTATCCTTTTAGTGTTGAGACGTGAAAATTCTTCAACACTCACCACTGTCTTGCCAGGCAAGCTGCCTCAACACATTTATCCTTTTAGTGTTGAGACGTGAAAATTCTTCAACACTCACCACTGTGTTGCCATGCAAGCTGCCTCAACACATTGATCCTCTTAGTGTTGAGACGTGAAAATTCCTCAACACTCATCATTGTGTTGCTAGGCAGACTACCTCAACACATTGATACTCATAGTGTTGAGACGAGAAAATTCCTCAATACTCATCACTATGTTGCCAGGCAGACTGCCTCAACACATTGATCCTCTTAGGGTTGAGACGAGAAAATTCCTCAATACTCATCACTGTGTTGCCAGGCTAACTGCCTCAACACATTGATCCTCTTAGTGTTGAGACGAGAAAATTCCTCAACACTCATCACTGTGTTGCCAGGAAAATTGCCTCAACACATTTTTCCTCTTAGTGTTGAGACGTGAAAATTCCTCAACACTCACCATTGTGTTGTCAGGCAAACTACCTCAACACATCTCCCCTCTTAGTGTTGAGATTCCTCAACACTCACTATTGTGTTGTCATGCATGCTGCCTCAATACATTATAGTGCTGAGGGCTTCATCACCTCAACACTCGTCTTTGTATTCAAGGCTCGCTGCACCAACACTACATGGCACCAGTACTCTGTGGCCAAGACAGAAGCGCGCCAATACAAAGATTACAGATTGCACATGCCTCTTCCCAAAGGTCAATCGAATTTTCCTGGTAATCTTCTCATGTCTTTCCCTTTCGATTTTTCATCCTTGTCTGTCACCATCTCATGCTTACCCCGAAACAATTCCACTGTTACGTGCTAAGAAGGGGACTTAATGTTGATGGTGGATTTTAGTTCAGGGCTAAAATTGTAAAACGAGTATTTTAATATGATGACATCCTGCAAAGGATAAAGCCATTTGATAAGCGATGAGCACAGAAAATCTCTCGCTTTATTTATTTGAAGCAATTCGATCAATATACAAAATTCACCTAGAATGGTGCATGTAGCAACAATCCCAAATATTCTGTGAATTTATAGCATTATTAATTAATGCATAATTTGCCTAGTATTTCCTGTGCAGTTCTCAGCAGAAATCTCATTATTAGCATGACATGACGACTGAGTGTTCACTCTCAGCAGAGTAACATGAATCTCCAAGTGCCAATTTTGAGACATGCACGAAATACTCGTACATGCTACTCTCTGACAAAGAAAATTTCGAGTCGATGCACTCTCAGCTCGATCGAACGCATTTAATTTCCTTAGGGAAAATTTAGACTGTCCGAATCAGTCTCAGAAGCGATCACGGCCACACAAGTTGGCCGCGCAATTTAACAAGCCTAGCCAAACCCTGGCAAGAGTAGACGATCATCATGATGACCATCGGCGGTCCCGTTTATGCCTTAGACGTTCGAACATCACACGAACTCCTCCCAGCACGTCAAACGCCAACCCTCAAATAGGTGGTTGCGCTGCTTTGGAAGAATCTCAACGAGATTGAACTGTTCAAGGCAGTCTTAAAATGATCACGACCGTCCAACTTCACCAGCCTGGTTGGACGGCCTAGATCATCCCGCGAATGATCAGGGAAGCGCTAACGCACACGTTGGCAGGCCCACTTCTCACCTACCTGATCGGCTTTCATACAGCAATGCCGTAGAGCAATGTACGTTTGCTCGAAACATGGCTGGCGTGATGCTTTAAAGGGTCGCGGAAATTCCACTAGTGTCTTAAATCGATCACAACCATTCAACTTAGCCAGCCTATTTGGATGGCTTAGATCGCGCCTAGGACTATCAGACAGGTATACATATGTTCACCGTCGGCCCAACGTGGTCCCCATACGGTCGGTCTCCCCAAAGGAGGAGCATAGCCTGCCAAACCGCTTAGTTAAAGACACGCACACGCGACCGGCCCAAAACCCTAATTAGGGTTTGCGGCATAGCATATGTGTCGCAGTTTGATCACGACCATCCATCTTCGCCAGCTTGGATGGAGGGTGTAGATAGATTAAGGAGGTCCAGAGAGCATCAACGTGATCACCGCGGGCCCACCTGTGCGTGTGACCGGCCGGCCTAGGCTAACCATGGTCGAGCGCCTCGAAACGCACGCCCGAAGGTGGTATCTCACGCGGCTTCCAAATCCTTTGCGGTATTGGATTTCTGACGCAAATCGATCACGACCACTCACCTTTGCTGATCAAATTGAGTGGCCTAGATCGCACCTTCATGAGACAAAGAGGTATGGGCATATACACCGGCAGGCCGTTTACACGCATGCCTGGTCGACCCCACCAAAACTTGCGCCCAAGCTCGGATTCGGTCAAGCATAGGAGTGATGCTCGCACACCTCCTAAAACCCTAAAAATCCATCAGTCACAGATGAGGGTCTTAAACCATCTCGTCCGTCCAACTTCGCTAGCTTGGTCGGACAGCCTAGGTTGAAATCTAGATGACCAGTGAGGCATCCCGATGATCACCAACCGCCACTCTTCCACAGGGAGTGATCGTACAAGAGATATCTCACCCATGCAGCCTCCAAACGATCACTCGAAGATGGTTGGACGTGATGCTATTTTAAGACGCTTGGTCCGCAACTTATTCGGTCAGGCTTTAAAACATCGATGCTTCATACATGCTGATTTTCTGTGATGCATTACATGCATTGATCATACACGATATTTCATAAATATCAAATCCTTAGTTATTTTAGCATCACAAGCTACTTCCTACAGTGGGTCCCATGATCCACTCATTCGAGACATCAAACATGTCACAAACTGGGGGATACTTACTAGGGTATTGTTCTGGCGGTTTACAGCGTGCAACGCGCTATTAAGAGAACGTGTCAGGATAAGGTGGACAGTTAGCAGTGATGAGGGAAGTGGGCAAAGGTGTGATCATGTGACAATCACCACTCCTACACGACCCCACTACTCCATCACTTCACCTCCTCCACTTCCTACGAGATGAGGGTTTTGCGCTCAATGACTTGTATAAATAGGTCCTTCACCTATTTCCAAACAACACAGACAAACATAGAAAAAACCAAGTGTTGTCATCATTATCCAGAAATCATCATTCTGATACAAGTCATAAACAGCCAACACCTTCACAATCTCAACACCTTCTTCGCTTCCCTCCCTAAGATCAACCCCATCTCCTTCACTTTGTGACCGAAGCAAGTCTGGAACGGCCATTTGTTGATTTAGGCCAGAATTGTACAGATTGATCTCTCGAATCAAAAGCACTCACGTGCAGTGCATTTGTTTAGGGTTTAGATTCATTTCTCATCCACACACACCCAAAATTACCAAACCAGCAGAAATAGTTTTCACCCAAAAACAATTGGCGACCACAGTGGGAGATTAATCTCTCGGTTGTGAAGTCAATTTCTTCAATACCCAATCCCATTTGGTTGATTTCAAAATGGTTGGTCTTAGCACTCCCCCAATAATTTCAAATCCCGGTCAAAGCTCCTCCAATGAAGATACCCCTCTTCCCAACGGTGTATCTGATAGTGTAACCGGAAGAATCCCAACATTGATTGAGTTAGCACGGGTGTAGGAGATTCACACGAAGAACATGGACCTGATCAAAGAAACAATAAACGACATACTCGATCTCCGCATCAAGATGACAGCAGATATGAGCGGTTCTCCTGTCACGAAGATTCCTACACTAGGGACTGATCCTCGTAACGATCCTCCTCAAGTCAATAGTTTCACTATGAACCAGAGGCCGGTGGATCAGGAAGCGACTTCTCTAGTGAAAAGTTTATGCGAACTTTTACACCTCTCGAAGAATCAGCGGGCGGAGACGTTTGCTGCAATCAACCAGATAACCCTGGACGTGCATTTAACTCCTTTGCGTCCAGAAGCCTAAAAAACACCAGAGATGTATGTGAATAATGTTATATTTACAGAAGAAGACATGATGGTGGAAGAAGGTCACAACCGGGCCCTATATGTTACTGCACGCATCAAGGATTCAGAGTTCAAGAGGGCCCTCATCGACACGGGAGCGTCTTCGAATGTGATTACTCTCAAGACACTCAGGGCGTCCAAGGTTCGCCCAAGCAAGATCGTGTGACAGCCTACCATTATAACAGACTTTGAAGGAAACCAAACCAACACGTACGGGTGGTAGAGCTCAGGTCCGGGTCAGCAACAAACCCTGATGCCGCCGGCGCTGAAAACACCCTTAATGTCAACTTTCCTTCCGGTAACATCAATGTACCACCTGTCATCGTGATCAACACCAGCAGCGTAGGAAGTGTTCCCTTAGGCGTTACACCTTCGATCACCAGAGCCAGATCCGTTGCCGCCACAGTCCTTCCTGCCGAGGATCGTGATCGCAGCCAGCCAAGTTGCTGCCAAGAACCAATGCTGCTCGTTTTGTTAATACCAGCCAGAGCTTCACCATAGCAACAACCACTACAAAGAATATTTCGTCCATGTGATGTTCCAAGCATCCAGCATCGCATCCAGGAGAGTACAATAAGCTTGTATCAAATCACAGATACGTGGATTCAAGGTGGTACAATCAAAGTAAGCTACACTTGGGGACTGAAGCTTACTTCAGGTTTAGAAGTTTAAACGCAGACTCCGCCTTACCAGCGAATGCACTGGAAGCACATCTTCCATGAGAAAATAAGCTTAGGATAATTACACATGGGGATTTTTGTCACGCAACTTACTCACGGGAGAGCCTGATACACTCAAAGACCAATCATGCGCGAAGGACATGCCTAGCAGAGACAGAGCTAAGTAACGATCCTTAAACTAAATATTTTTTATCTATTAGGCATATCAAATAAATTTTAAATCTCTTAGTGTTGAGACGACAAAATTCCTCAACACTCATCACTGTGTTGCCAGGCGAACTGCCTCAACACATTGATCCTCGTGGTGTTGAGACGTGAAAATTCCTCAACACTCATCACTGTGTTGCCAGGCGAACTGCCTCAACAAATTGATCCTCTTAGTGTTGAGACGTGAAAATTCCTCAACACTCATCACTGTGTTTCCAGGCAAACTGCCTCAACACATTGATCCTCTTAGTGTTGAGACGTGAAAATTCCTCAACACTCACCACTGTCTTGCCAGGGAAACTGCCTCAACACATTGATCCTCTTAGTGTTGAGACGTGAAAATTCCTCAACACTCAACACTGTGTTGCCAGGCAAACTACCTCAACACATTGATCCTCTTAGTGTTGAGACGTGAAAATTCCTCAACACTCATCACTGTGTTGCCAGGCAAACTGCCTCAACACATTGATCCTCTTAGTGTTGAGACGTGAAAATTCCTCAACACTCATCACTGTGTTGCCAGGCAAACTGCCTCAACACATTGATCCTCTTAGTGTTGAGACGTGAAAATTCCTCAACACTCATCAATGTGTTGCCAGGAAAACTGCCTCAACACATTGATCCTCTTAGTGTTGAGACGAGAAAATTCCTCAACACTCATCACCGTGTTGCCAGGAAAACTGCCTCAACACATTTATCCTTTTAGTGTTGAGACGTGAAAATTCCTCAACACTCATCACTGTGTTGCCAGGCAAACTGCCTCAACACATTGACCCTCTTAGTGTTGAGACGTGAAAATTCCTCAACACTCACCACTGTGTTGCCAGGCAAACTGCCTCAACACATTGATCCTCTTAGTGTTGAGACGTGAAAATTCCTCAACACTCATCACTGTGTTGCCAGGCAAACTGCCTCAACACATTGATCCTCTTAGTGTTGAGACGTGAAAATTCCTCAACACTCATCATTGTGTTGCCAGGCAAACTGCCTCAACACATTGATCCTCTTAGTGTTGAGACGTGAAAATTCCTCAACACTCATCACTGTGTTGCCAGGCAGACTGCCTCAACACATTGATCCTCTTAGTGTTGAGACGTGAAAATTCCTCAACACTCATCACTATGTTGCCAGGCAGACTTCCTCAACACATTGATCCTCTTAATGTTGAGACGAGAAAATTCCTCAACACTCATCACTGTGTTGCCAGGCAAACTACCTCAACACATTGATCCTCTTAGTGTTGAGACGAGAAAATTCCTCAACACTCATCACTGTGTTGCCAGTAAAATTACCTCAACACATTTTTCCTCTTAGTGTTGAGACGTGAAAATTACTCAACACTCACCATTGTGTTGCCAGGCAAACTGCCTCAACATATCTCCCCTTTTAGTGTTGAGATTCCTCAACACTCACTATTGTGTTGTCATGCATGCTGCCTCAATACATTATAGTGCTGAGGGCTCCATCACCTCAACACTCTTCTTTGTATTCAAGGCTCGTTGCACCAACACTACATGGCACCAGTACTCCGTGGCCAAGACAGAAGCGCGCCAGCACAAAGATTGCATATTGCACATGCCTCTTCCCAAAGGTCAATCGAATTTTCCTGGTAATCTTCTCATGTCTTGCCCTTTCCATTTTTGATCCTTGTCTGTCACCATCCCATGCTTACCCCGCAACAATGCCACTGTTACGTGCTACGCAGGGGACTTAACGTTGATGGTGGATTTTAGTTCAGGGCTAAAATTGTAAAACGAGTATTTTAATATGCTGACATCCTGCAAAGGATAAAGCCATTTGATAAGCGATGAGCACAAAATCTGTCGCTTTATTTATTTGAAGCAATTCGATAAATATACAAAATTCACCTAGAATGGTGCATGTAGCAACCATCCCAAATATTCTGTGAATTTATAGCATTATTAATTAATGCATAATTTGCCTAGTATTTCATGTGTTGTTCTCAGCAGAACTCTCATTATTAGCATGACATGACGACTGAGTGTTCACTCTCAGCAGAGTAACATGAATCTCCAAGTGCCAATTTTGAGACATGCAAGAAATACTCGTACAAGCTACTCTCTGACAAAGAGAATTTCGAGTCGATGCACTCTCAGCTCGATCGAACGCATTTAATTTCCTTAGGGAAAATCTAGACTGTCCGAATCAGTCTCAGAAGCGATCACGACCACACAAGTTGGCCGCGCAATTTAACAATCCTAGCCAAACCCTGGCAAGAGTATGCGATCATCATGATGACCATCGGCGGGCCCGTTTATGCCTTAGCCGTTCGAACATCACACGAACTCCTCCCAGCACGTCAAACGCCAACCCTCAAATAGGGTGGTTGTGCTGCTTTGGAAGAAGCTCAACGAGCTTGAACTGTTCAAGGAAGTCTTAAAATCATCACGACCATCCAACTTCACCAGCCTGGTTGGACGACCTAGATCATCCCGCGAATGATCAGGGAAGCGCTAACGCACATATTGGCGGGCCCACTTCTCACCTACCCGATCGGCCTTCTCACATCAATGTCGTAGAGCAATGAACGTTTGCTCGAAACATGGCTGGCGTGATGCTTTAAAGGGTCACGGATATTCCACTAGTGTCTTAAATCGATCACAACCATCCAACTTAGCCATCCTATTTGGATGGCTTAGACCGCGCCTAGGACCATCGGACAGGTACACATATGTTCATCGTCGGCCTAACGTGGGCCCCACATGGTCGGTCTCCCCAATGGAGGAGCATAGCCTGCCAAACCGCTTAGTTAATGTTACGCACACGCGACCGGCCCCAAAACCCTAATTAGGGTTTGCGGCATAGCATATGTGTCGCAGTTTGATCACGACCATCCATCTTCGCCAGCTTGGATGGAGGGTGTAGATATAGACTAAGGAGGTCCAGGGATCATCAACGTGATCACCGCGGGTCCACATGTGCGTGTGACCGGACGGCCTAGGCTAACCATGGCCGAGCGCCTCGAAACACACGCTCGAAGGTGGTATCTCACGCGGCTTCCAAATCCTTTGCAGCAATGGATTTCTGCCGCAAATCGATCACGACCACTCACCTTTGCTGATCAAATTTAGTGTCCTTGAACGCACCTTCTTGAGACAAAGTGTTATGGGCATATACACCGGCAGAATGTTTACACGCATGCCTGGTCGACCCCACCAAAACTTGTGCCCAAGCTCGGATTCGGTCAAGCATAGGAGTGACACTCGCACACCTCCTAAAACCCTAAAAATCCATCGGTCACAGATGAGGGTCTTAAACCATCTCGTCCGTCCAACTTCGCTAGCTTGGTCGAACATCCTAGGTTGAAAGCTAGACGACCAGTGAGGCATCCCGATGATCACCATCCGCCACTCTTCCATAGGGAGTGATCGGCCAGGAGATATCTCGCCCATGCATCCTCCAAACGGTCACTCGAAGATGGTTGGACGTGATGCTATTTTAAGACGCTTGGTCCGCAACTTATTCGGTCAGGCTTTAAAACATCGATGCTTCATACATGCTGATTGTCTGCGATGCATTACATCCATTGAGCATACACGATATTTCATAAATATCAAATACTTAGTTATTTTAGCATCACAAGCTACTTCCTACAGTGGGTCCCATGATCCACTCATTCGAGACATCAAACATGTCACAAACTGGGGGATACTTACTGGGGTATTGGTCTGGCGGTTTAACGCGCCATTACAAGAACGTGTCAGGAAAAGGTGGACGGTTAGCACTGATGAGGGAAGTGGGCAAAGGTGTGATCATGTGACAATCACCACTCCTACACGACCCCACTACTCCATCACTTCACCTCCTCCACTTCCTACGAGATGAGGGTTTTGCGCTCAATGACTTGTATAAATAGGTCCTTCACCTATTTTCAAACAACACAGACAAACATAGAAAAAACCAAGTGTTGTCATCAGTATCCAGAAATCACCATTCTGATACAAGTCATAAACAGCCAACACCTTCACAATCTCAACACCTTCTTCGCTTCCCTCCCTAAGATCAACCCCATCTCCTTCACTTTGTGACCGAAGCAAGTCTGAAACGGCTATTTCTTGGTTTAGGCCAGAATTGTACAGATTGATCTCTCGAATCAAAAGCACTCACGTACAGTGCATTTGTTTAGGGTTTAGATTCATTTCTCATCCACACACACCCAAAATTACTGAAACTAGCAGAAATAGTTTTCACCCATAAACACAATCGTTATTCACAACTATCGTTATCAAAGCTATTTTCAAGATTGAAACGTCATCATGACTTTCGTCACGGGTAAAGATGAAAATGGTTAAAGCGAAAGCTCACCAATACATATTTCGAGAAAAATTTAGGCGAGTAAACTCGGCTCGAAATAGCAAATGTGTATGTATGAAAACTATCATACTTATACGACTATTGTCTCAAGAGTAGGAGATAGAGTAGACTTTTGAGTGATAGAAAAGTTCAAGTCTCCACATACTTTTTTGTCGGATGAAGTTTCACTTGTTCCTCGAGTAGTTCTTCGTCTTCGTAAGATGATCGCCATGGAGTTTGGAGCTCAACTACACTTAACTATCCTAGACCGAGACTTAGTCATAAGTAAACTAGAAATCAAGACATATAGTTTTGATCATTAATATTGACAAACATGCTTGAGATAGCAACGCATGCGAGTTCGACCGAGCAGTGGTCTAACAATTTATATCCATGAACATGTGATCACTGATTCGCAGAGTTCATTTTTTAAGAGAATGGCCTTTACAGTATATAGATAGAATGGGAAGCGGCTAGTTAACATTAACAACAGTGAAGAAGTTAATTAAGATACTTTGTAATGCACTAAGTTAGATGTTTTTAACATGTAAATTTCTCTTGAATTATGTTGTGTAAGAAGGGAAGAATCCCCAAATCTCAATATGGTGATTGTTCTGCTCGTAACTAATATTTTAGTAATATTAGAATTTTTATTCATATTGCACAAGCATTTTGTTTAGTATAAGAACCATAAAAGATCCTTGAGTTTAGTTTACTTTGTGTGCATGGCCTATCCTTTCTGAATCTGGAACTTATGAAATGATCTGTGTACTCGTACTGGAGAAACTTGTAAGACGCACATACTTTTAGATTTTTACAAATGTACTTGCTATACGATGTTCATAACATGCCTTACAAGTGAACCAATGTAATTATATGAGTGTTGAAACTTTGGCAGTAACTATGACATTGTTGGCCATGGGTTAAATTTGGGATAGTTATTGCAACACAATTCAAACTATCAACCGTTAGAGATAGTTACTGCAACAAGTATGCATTTCATACTATCTGGCGCCAGAGATAATTGCTATCGGTAAGGATAGTTCATATTATCTGAATAAACAGATGACAAACTGCGGTCGTGTTTGATCCCTTTCGAGTTACGGAGGAGGGTACGTAGGAAGCTGCTTTGCGGTTCAGCACAACTATGCGAGTTTGTTCATATCATCTAAAATAGTTTGGTCGGTACATGGTAGTTTATACCATCTATTCATAGATGATTTCAGCTTGGCAAGTATATACCAGTGGCAATTGGCCGATGGTGGCTGGTAACCAAAACTACCTTGACATTGGCAATTGGCCGTCTCTTATTTTTGGCAATTGCCCGTCTATTATTTTCGGAAATTGGCCCTCTAATATTTTTTTGGCAATTGGCCGTCTGTGATTTTAGGCAACTGGCCCTCTGATATTTTTCGGCAATTGACCGTCTGTGATTTTTCGGCAATCGGTCGTCTATTATTTTTGGCAATCGGCCGTCTGTTATTTTGGCAATTGGCAGTCTATTATTTTGGCAACTAGCAGACTCTTATTTTTAGAAATTGGAACCCTTGTAAAATTTTATGAGTATTATGGTATGGGACATATGCTCAGAGAATCCGAGAAAAAACAAAAATAAATTGAAAGTCCGATTTGACGAATGACATATCAGGGAGTTGGGGCTCGCCAAGCGGGTCGAAACCCGACCCAAAATTTTTTCGGTCCGTCACAGTTGGTATCAGAGCAGTTCTGGTTCACATGGGACTATAAGTTTTAGACTCTTCATCATTTTATCGTGTTGCGAATATAGGTAATTCTCCTCGATTCTAAGTTTTTTTTTTTTTTTGAACTTTGAGGAAAAAGTTGAATAAGCGGGGGTCTAACAACCACACCCAATATTTCGTTAGGCAATCTGTATGGACTAAATCTAATATAATTCCAAAGGAATCAACTAGACAGTCATACTCAATCAAAGAGTTATATCTCTGTTTCTCAATGTAATCAGAAAATAAAACAGATAGAAATCCACGAGCCTGATTATTATGAGAAACAACTTGAGCGGTACCAAAGACCAATGCCCAAGTGTCAATCAATTTCAATCAACAACCAAAGGTTGGATTTACCAATTGATTGAACTACGCACAACCTATGATATTTCAATTATATAAACAAATATAATGTGGAAAAGAAATAACACAGACACCAGAAGTTTTGTTAACGAGGAAACCACAAAAGCAGAAAAACCCCGTGGCCTAGTCCAGATTTGAACACCACACTGTATTAAGCCGCTACAGACTCTGACCTACTACAAGTTAACTTCTGACTGGAATGTAGTTGATCCCTAACCAATCTCACACTGATTAAGGCACAGTCGCGTTCCTTACGCCTATGAATCCCAGCGGTACTCACCCACAACTAAAAGTGGCTACGACCCAAAGTCGAAAACTTGATAAAAAAATCTGCCTCCCACATAAATACCTACAAAGTTTGTTCCGTCTTTTGATAAATCAAGGTGAACAGGAACCAATTGATAATCCGGTCTTATATTCCCGAAGAACAACCTAGAAATATCAATCACCTCACAATAACTTAACTATATGGTAGTAAAACAAGTTATTGTGGAATCTCAAAGAATGAGACGAAGAGCTTTGTGATTACTTTTTATATCTTACCTATCGGAGATAAATCTTGAGCAAATCTTAGAGAAGATAGTACTCAATACGATTAAACAAGTAAGATCAGAACATGCAACTACAGAGAAAATAGTTAGGTCTAGCTTCAGAAGCCCAATGAAGTCTTTAAGTCGTAATCCTATAATGGTTTTAGTAAAAACCTAGGTTAAATGAGAATCGACTCTAGTTGCAACTAGTATCACACATGAGGTGCGGGGATTAGGTTTCTTAGTTGCTAGATTTCTCCCTTATATAGTCTTCAAATCAGGATTTGATAACTTTGTAACAAAGCAATCAATACTCACCGTTAGATGAAACCTGATTTAAGATTCAAGATAATATCTTTCCACCATTAGATGGTCTTAGCTTGTTACACACAAACGAAATATACTTTCATTTAGATATGGGTAACCGTACCTAAACGTGTATATTGAGTTGGCTTAATAACATTTAACCGAAGTTAGCCACATGAACACTTTTGTATTAACCATGTTCATCTTAACACTTCTAGATAAAATGATAATCAAATGAATATAATTTACTCATAGAGTTGTTCAATTGTTTATATTCTCATAGAAGTACACAAGACACAATTGAAGCAAAACCGGATTAATTCAAAAGAATCAGTTCATGAACATTTTAGCCACGATTTGTAAAAATTGCATTCCTTAATTTATAAATGTATTTGTTCATGATTATGAAATCATACTTAGACGATTTTAGAACTTAACCTCATAAGTTTGCAAAAGGATACGCAAACTTAGGTTCCGGACTTTGGTCACGTTCGACAGTTCGCAAATGGGTCCGCATACTATCGTTCCAGACCGAAATCAGGTGAAGAAGTTTGCAAACGGGTACGCAAACTTAGTTCCCGTACTTTGACAGTTACAACCGTTCGCATACGGGTATGCATACTTGCTTTCCGTACCCAAATCATTCTTACAACAATTTGCGTACGGGTACGCAAACTGGGTTATATCCAGACATTGGTTAATTGTTCTAAACTCCCATTTCAATCATTGAAACATTCTTAGAAGACGACAATAGCTGTCTCACACAAACTATTAGCTTCAAAGCAATTTTCAAGTGATCGAATGATCAATACGAAACATTTTGAGTCTACATCAAATGACTGTCTCACACAAATCATGTAAGATGTTACCATGTAATTTTCACATGATCATCTTTTGACTTTCGTCAATAATAATGATGAACGTAGTTAAAGCAAAAAGATTTCCAACACATATTTTGAGAAAGATATAAGCGAGTTAAACTCAGCTCGAAATATCAAATTTGTATAATATAAAGTATATATAGCTATACGACTTTGTATCAATAGGAGATAGAATAGAATAAACTTCTGAGTGGTAGATGAGTTCAAGTCTCCACATACCTTTTGTTGATGAAGTTACACAAGCTCCCCTTAGTACTACTTCGTCTACAATCGAGCGAGCCGGCAATCAGCGAGCAGCGAATGTGGTAGACGATGCTCCCCAAGCATATTATGAAGAGATGTATCGAGACAAACGAATACAGCGAGAAAAACCGTTTGCGAATATGAATTGGACGAGCAACGATCCTAACAGATATCAGCGACCGTGGGAGCATCAAACCAAGCGAGGAACATATAGCAAACAAAGATTCGGCGAAAGAAAGCCAAACACAGCTAGATTCAGGAACCAAAAACTCCCTAAGATAATGCACCCTTACCGGTAGTTCTGAGAGGATTCCGAGTCTGCCAATTGCATTCCAATACCACCCAACCGAGGTGGAGGTCCACCACCCTCCAGGAACAGTAACTTATATTGCGAGTATCATCGATTTCATGGCCATGCTACTGACAATTGCAGGCATGTTTGAAGGATAATACAAGATTTTCTTAGTAGAAGAAAATTTCAAGAATTCTTAGAGCAACCACCTCGTCGGGCATTGGAGATAGTACCAACAGTAAATCCAGTTTATCAAGTAGAAATTAAACGAGGAACCGAGTATCTACAATCCAATGGGTCATCCATTCCGAATTGAAATGACGAGGGTACCATGTACATCACAATCTTGTCGATATAAACCTATAATTCTGATACCTTGTGTGATCTAATATAGATAGAGACTGTTAAAAAAAATAGCAACCACAAGGTATACACTTGGTTATAGTTACTAGTTCGAAATCGAACCTAACTATAGGGATCAACCCAAGTGGTTAGCATTAACGTATAGTGCATTTGATTTTAATTATAACTAAAATAATAGTCATAATTGTGGAAAGTAAAATTAAAGACACGACAAGATTTTATTAACGAAGGAACTGCAAGTGCAGAAAAACCTTGGGACCTAGTCCAGTTTTGAATACCCTCATAATTAAGTGTCATGTCCCTTGTCAAGGGCATCTAGAACTATGGGTGGGTTTAGTAAATTCTGGGTGTAATAATTAAATTTTGTGTGACAGGCACATGTGCTTATTAAGGTGTAGCAACTCTTCTTAAGGTGTAGCAACTAAATCGAGCATCTCGCACATGTGCCTTCTAACCCTATATGTGTTGAATCGATACTCCTTGTGAGGTAATGAAAAAAGATATTCAGTTTTGTTCTTGCCTCTCTGAGGTTTTTATCTCCAAATCGTCAGTGTAGATCCTAAAGATTTAGTAACTGTTGTCGTTTGTAGTGTAGATCACTACAAGTGATATTAGATAAGGTTCTTCCTTGGCATCGCTATGGCTGAAGGTACCAGATTTAAGCAATTGGATGAAGCCAATAAGAAATTGAGCTTAGATTTGCAGGAACTGGGTGAAGAGGTAAAAGGGGATATGTCGAAGATGAAGACTGATATCGATAATCAACTGCATCTTCTTCGTACTACTCAATCCTCTCTGAACCAGAAGTTGCAGTTGCTTCTTGATAGATCCATCTTTTCACAGAGTCAAAATTATGGTGGTGAAACCAATTCGCATGGGGAAGAAGGGGGACTGCCAGATCCATCTCCTAGCACTCTATTTCAAGGTTTTCAACATCATCACCCACAGCGATTCATTCAACATCATCACACAGGTGAGGGTCAGTTTGCTAATTGCAGGCCTAAGGTTGATTTCCCACGTTTTGATGGTACTAACCCTAGAGCTTGGATCCGTAAATGTAAGAAATACTTCTTTTTACATCAAATGAATGATGAGCAGAAGGTACACATGGCCACATTGTACTTGGAGGGTAAAGCAGATGTTTGGTTTCAAGACTACCAAACAGGTAAGGGTAACTTGTATTGGGAGGATTTCATTATTGATGTATGTACTAGGTTCCAAGACTTAGGCCACGACAATGTTATAGGTGAATTTAACAAACTTGATCAAACAACTAGAGTTTTAGATTATCAGGAACGGTTTGAAGAATTGAAAGCCTTGATGTTAGCTAAGAATCCATCCCTATCTGAAGAATACTTCATACATAGTTTCATTAGTGGCCTGAAAGAGGATATTAGGTTAGTAGTGCAAATGTTTAACCCTACTACCTTACATCAAGCTATCCTTCTAGCTAGAAGACAAGGGTGTATCCTAGACAGGGCTACAAAACCCTAGCCACGATTCTCCAACAGACCATCTTATGGGGGTAAACCTTTAACAATCCCCAACCAAACAACACATTTCACCCCATCAGTTACGACACCAACTATTACCAGTCCTGCAACCAGCCCAAAAACGCAACCTGTAAAGAAGCTTACCTATGGTGAAACGCGTGCCAAAAGAGAAAAGGGGTTATGCTACAACTGTCGAAAGCAGCAATTGTATATGATAGTTGCAGATGATGAAGAAGGGTTAAACTCTAAGGAAGAGGATGATGGATCTAGTCCAACTATTGTAGAAGTGGATGAAGAAATGGAAATCTCAGTCCATGCCTTAGCAGGTAACATCTCTTCCTCTACAATTAAGATTAAAGGACAGGTGAAGACTCAAGGATTGAATATTCTAGTAGATAGCGGCAGTACCCACAGTTTTCTCGATCCATCTGCTGCCAAAAGAAGTGGCTGCACTATACTTCCAACTCAAACTTTGCAGGTTACAGTAGCCGATGGAAACAAGCTGTTGAGTCAAGCTAAGTGTCCAGAGTTTACTTGGGTTATGCAGGGCCACACTTTTTCTCATGACTTGCACCTTCTTGACTTAGGAGGATGTGATATGGTTCTCGGTGCAGACTGGATGCGTGAATTGAGCCCAATGCTTTTTGATTTCAAGAAGCTCACCATTACATTTAAACATAATGGCACTGATATTGAGTTGATTGGTCACCGGGAGGAAGCGGTTAATATCTCTCTCATGACAGGCAAAAATTTTAAGAAACTTCTTTGCAGTGGTGACCCAGTTTTGTTTGGTCAATTATCATCTATCTCGGCTACAGCTGCATCAACTGACATTGCGGCTCCAATTGCTGAAGTCTTGGATCAGTTCCCTTCTGTCTTTCAATTGCCAACCTCACTTCCACCAGTAAGAGCACACGATCATCACATTCCCTTGGTACCTGACCGGTTGTCAGCCGAGCAAAAATAATTTCACTTTCTTACTCACTAAATATAAATGAAGTACAAGGTAAGGAAGAGTTCGTATCCACAGAGAGGCAATTGTTGTTATGCGATTTTCAGTTGATGAGTGCCAAATATTGCATATTTCTACATCTATTTATTGGCATTTAACTCATCTTTTGTGCTCAGAAATCAGATATTATCCCAGATTCTGTATTTTCTTTGTTTTCAAGAATAAATATTTGTACTAATTAATTTTTTGTTTTTAGGTAGTAAATAAAGCTTGGAGAAATTGAGGAGCCAAAAGAGCAGAAAATTGGAGACAAGCGTCTATGGAGCAGAAAGCCAAAGCCCGCGCGCGCATCAGTTGCAACCCAACAAGGAGCATCCCGTTTACAAGACATGGGCTCAAGCTATCCAAGACCCGGCCCATGACCCGGATCCAAGCCCGTTCCATCTGAGCCGTGAGATCTCGCCCGCCACATCCAACGCTCGCTGCATCCCTCACATCATTCGTCGCTGCTCCCGCTCCACAGCAAAATCACCTATACCTACTCCCATCGACCAAACCCCATTTCTCCATTTCTCTTCTCTGACTTCCCGACAGTTTCAGAGAAGCCATCACCTCCTTTTTCCCCGACCATACCAGTAGCCGACTTCGCCACCTTCACCATCCCTTTCCCCTGACACCAGCACCATCAGCGCCTGCTCCACCACCCCCATTTCGACCTATCTCCATCAGTAGCTTCTTCCATACCTTAGAAGCTAGGGTTGAGATAGTTGAAATTAGGGTTACATCAAATCAATGAAGGGAACCATCATCTCAGAGCCGAATTCACAGAGGAGAGCACAATTCAGAGGTTTTGGGTGAGTGGGTGTACTTTCATTTTCGAATTGGAGTGTTAGGAGAGAATGAGGGTTTGCATGTATAAATAGAGTTGAGGTGTGTGTGTAAAACTTCATGCCTGGATTAGCCAGTGCACCAACTCTAGTTTAATTTGTGTGTTTAATTATGTTCTAAGTTAATTTACTAGGGTGTTGATGAAACCCCTAATTTTCATGTGAAGCAATCAATCTTTAGTCTTGTTCTTGCTATGTTATAATATGTTAGGATTAGTAGTTAATTGTTGAGCTTATGAACCTGTGATGAGTTGTACTGTAAGAAGACAACTCATACTAGGGGGGAATTAGTGAAATATAGTTAATAAACATCCACCTGAAACCTTCAAGGGAAGGCACAAGAACACAACTTGAGTTGCATTGCCTGAGCATAGGATTATGAGGTGAATTCGATCACCCTAGTGCTCTTCAATCTTGTTTACAACCTGTTGTACACCTTAGCTTACAGTCACAATCACATTTCCTTGTCGTATCGACAACCAAACCAACCACAGTTGTGTTATCTTCCTTGAAATCAGTCTAGCAAAGCTTTAGTTCAACTTAGCACACTCCATTTCCCTGTGGATCGACCTGTACTTGCCACGCCTCCAACAGGCGATGTGCACTTGCAGTTTAACGTAGGCGAAACTCTTTTACCAGCCTACCAAGTTTTTGGCGCCGCTGCCGGGGATTTGGTAGTGTTGCTGTTGATTACTAGTTTTCTTCACTGAATTTCAGTTCACCCCTGTGCATAATTGCTTTGAATTATTGTTTTTAATCCTTTATTAGTGTAACTTAGTTGTAATCATCTTATTATCAACTGAGCATCTATAGCTAAGCATCTGTAAAAATCAGCATGTTGTAGAGTAAGTGCATTTCATCATCCTGTGATAAATCAAGCATACTGTGTAAACCCTTCCCTGTCAGTCCAAATAAGCATCACAGTTCTTCATTTTTCCCCTGTCAAATATCACATTTTTGCACCATGTAACTTTTCTTTGTGCTGCTCACATTCGGACTGTCCTAAAGAGCTGCACTTACATTTTCACATTTTCACAATTTCACCTGCATATTGTACCTGCATTGTTCACATTTTCAATTTCTACACTCTACTCTCAGCTGCTTATGCCAGTGTTGATATTCATTCTCTTTGTTGTAACCTGCACATCCCAGAGAACTAAAACTCTTTGTTAAGCTAACAGGTGCCTGTGGTGCAGCTAAGCCAACCCAAGGAAGACAAGGAAAAGCGCAGGACTTGAGGTTAGCCAGTGAATGAGCTGTAGCTGAACCTTGATATCTGCTGTGATTTTGAACCTCGATATCTGCTGAACCTTGTATTGCCCTGTGAATGAGCTGTGATTTTGAGGTTAGCCTACCAACATCAACTGATCCTGTTGACTTCATCTGACCTGCAAGGCTGAGTAACCCATTTGCTATCTGAAGTGTGCAAGTACATCTCAACTGACTAGTGCAGTATTTTGTGAGTCTGTGTGCGTAATGATGAACAACTAGCTCTTGATTCTCATAAACAGGATGCTGTGATGATTGATATGCCATGTATGATCACTGAACTAGGATATTTGCATGAGTTAGCTTCCATCTGCCCTGTGCTCAACTCCAGCCCCTGTAGCTGTTGAGCTTGAGCTGCAACCTGGTTAGCCTAAGTTAGCTGTAGCCGCAAACCCGAGTTGACATCAACTGAGAGAGTTGAGCTGTACTTTAACATGCTTTTGAGTGATCTGTGCATTGAATTTTGGCTGCACATCTAGTTATCTTTTCATTATAAATCCTTGGCTCCAGCCCCTGTAGCTGTTGCGCCAAGTTGTTGCCAGACCCCGTGCATGCTCTACCCAGCCTGACAGCCTTGTGTAACTCTCTGTGTTGGATGCTAAAGCATAGTCATTTGTGCAAACTTGCAAACTTGCTGCCATCAACTGAGCTAAGCCATCTGCCTCTCAGTTTTGTTGAATAAACCTGTCAATTGACCCTGTTGACTCCATCAGCCCTGAGCATAACCTGTGAAAATTAGACATCAACCAACCCAATTGACCCTCTCTGTGCTGTCAACTGTGCTGAAAATTGTTCAACTGTTGCATTTGTTGACCCTGTGAACCTTGGATGTTGTGAATGGTATGCCATGCTCACATGAAGGATTAGTTTCCTGCTTTGCTGATAAACCTGTTGAACCTCTTCACATGCTTGCATAACCACCTGTGTTGCATACCTAGCCATAGTCACTAGATATCAACTGAGTTTGTTGACGTCAACTGAACCAGTTGACACCCTGTGGTATGTTAGGTCTGCTATAAAGAGCTTAATCTGTTCATCTGTTGCATCTGCATCTTTGCACATAATTAGTGAAGTCTTGAATCGCATGATCACCTGCTGAAATCTTGAGCTCTCATGTGCTCTAAGCATTACTGTTCTGTGCATGATTACTCTGTGCACTGCCAGTGTTGTGTCAGTTTTGAGAGTTTGTGTCTCTCTGGGCTCTGCTCCTGCCAAACAACTGGGCTGGAACCCACAACCACTGGGCTGTGCAGCTTGACATAACCTGGGCTGAGACCCACTGTGCAACAAACTGAAGCCCACATAAACTGGGCTGTGCAACAAACTGAAGCCCACGTAACCTGGGCTGCACATAACCTGGGCTGCACATTTGCAGCAACACCAAGCACTCCTGTGTGCTCAATTCTAAAAATTGGGTGCCATTTTCTTGTATCATTTTTGCGTCTCTGTGTTGATATGATTTGATGTGTGCTAAGCTATGGTTGCTTCTTTTTGAGTTCAAATTGAGTTGCTAGATCATGTCAGGATTTTGGTCTGCAACTGGGGATGAAAACAAATCCATCAGAAAACTTGCTTATGGGCATGATTCATGTTATGAAACCCCCACAGACCATAGTGATTTTAGGGAATATTATGAACCTTCTCATGGCCCTGACCTTGAATACTCATACCCTAACCATTATGACCACATGTATCATCAACCACCATGGGAGGATGAGCAATTCTATCCTCTAATGAATCCATGTATGCAATCTATAATGGAGAACCTCAAAATCATTGAGCAAAACAATGCTATACTTGAATGGAAAACACTGCATGATCATCCATATAGCAACATGTCTGAATTTCCCTTCGCTAGTGAACCTTGTGCACAACCATGTACTGAATATCCATGTGAAGCATGCATACCCACTAGTGAAGACTCCCCTTCAATTGAACAGCTTAACATGTTCTTAAGGATGAATCTCAGTCATTTACAAAATGAATAATGGAAGGAATCTCATGATAGGATGCTTGTTGTCCCCAATAAAGTAAATTTTGAAAATAGTGTTTCTATTCCTACTCATGCAATTGACACTGAATATGAACCTAATCAAGAGGTAAATGAGTGCACAAGAAATGCTACAATTTTGAATAGGGAAATGCATTTTTGTTATGATGATGATGATGAATATGATATGTTAGAAGAGCATGTGTATGATGAAAATATGGTGAAACCTTTGGGTTCAGAGACATTAAGCTTCTCTTACGTGAACCTTATGAATGATGCTTCTTCTAATATTCAATCCATACATACATGTGATCTTTGAATTGGGGTTTGAACAATTGTTCGCTGAAAATGAGCATGCTACACAACTTGTTTGTGACTTAAGAAAGGATGAATCTTCTGTTGACACTAATGTTCTTATGGATCATGATATTATTTTTGTGTCTGATTCCCTGCCCATGTCACAATATGTTGCCTCCTCTGATTTGCCTATGCATGACACAAAGCTTTTGGATAATGATGATTATGACATGGAGATTGATGAATTGTTCTATGCAAGTGAGCATGATTTACCTTTGTCTGACTTTAGGAAAGTGTGTAATGGTGCAAATGATCTTATACACGAAAACAGCTTAGATGTACCTACTTTCTTTCCTAAGTCACAGATTGAAACTCCTCCACCAAACCTAGATGTGGTTTGTCACAAAATATCTAAACCAACTATTCTGAGAGTTCCTAATCTAGGCCTAGAACTTTGTGCTTCCCAAGTCCTCTTGGACTATTTTGCATCAAAGTATAACACCTTTAAGGAGCCACAGTTGGAATGTGTATATCTGCCTGTTATTAACAAAACTCATTTTGAATTAGACCTTGTGCATGATGTACCTTTAAAATTGCAAGATTTTGTGCTCAAAAACACATCTGCTGACAAGTTTAGGTTTGGGGGGTAACTTATTCACATATGCAGTCTTACTTGCACTCTCATGTTATATTTGTGTAAGGCTATTGATGTCTATGCATATCTTCTTTTGGGTTGATCCTCAACTCTTTAGATTGTTGGTGTATGGTGAATTTTCATTGTATATAATCCAGTAGGACTTGTTAAATTTTCTATCTTGATTCGGTTGAGTCTTCTTTTTATTATGCTAATCCGATATGATCTCCGCTGAGAATGTTGGATTCTAGCCTTGACTAATGAAGCTCTAACCTTGCTCTGCCAACATACCGAGTAATCTCTTCCCTTTTCTCTACTCAACTTAGTTCTCATGATATGTGACTTTTTGAATTCTTATTATCTGTTGACACATTGAGGACAATGTTTGATTTAGGTTTGGGGGTGCATTTGCATTTGCATATAGAGTTTTTAGTCTTTTATTTGCATTTGCATATAGAGTTTTTAGTCTTTTATTTCAAAAAAAAAAAAAAAAATTCAAAAAATTTCAAAACTCTTTGTAAATATGTACATAAAAACCTCAAACTTTTAGAGATCTTAGAGTCACTAGCATGCTTCTAGCTATGTTTACATAGAGAGTCTGATGAAATAACGAACTTGGAAGTCTTGGAGAACACAATCGGGTTTCTTAGTTGATTAGAGCGTTAAAGTTGGATTTAACCATACCGGAGGGCGAATTAGGTGCTGTATAGATATTCGGTAGTAGAATTGTGATCACCCATAGTGGAGACTACCCATTTTACATCAAGCGAGGCACCAACCTTCAATTTTTGTGACTTTCTAAAAAATCTGTTAGAGTGTGTGTCACCGTACGTCAATTCCGGGTAGGAATGGTGAGCTACCCAACTTCGCACCACTTTCAAGACTATGTTTGATCTCTTGAGTGCTAATTTCGTCAATCATGAGGGTGACGTTTAAAGATGAAAACTCCTTCTTGTAGTTCGATTTGCAGTTAGCATCACTCTCTCCCTCTCAACAACATCAACACATTCATAGAAACACATCGTCGTCAGCAAGCGGAGCATCATCAGAATATTTGAAGAAAAGTTGAAATAGTCCAAGGTTTACATGAAACAAAGAAAAGAAAAGAAAATAGGATGAGAATTAATGAAGTTTGTGAAATCATGACAATTGAATTTTATTGTTATTTTCATTTTTTGTTGTAAAAAAAAAAAAATGTTTGTCAAGTTTTTTGTGAAGTTCAGAAGTTCATCATCAACAGTCGAAGACCAAAGACCGAAGATTGAAGACGTTTCTATGAATGCTGAGAGAGAGTGATATTAATTGCCGATCGGGTGAGAAGGTAAGTGAGTACTCCCATCCTTGCTAATGGTTGATTTCCTTTCTTAGAGATCATCGAAAAAAGATTCTTTTGCCCACACTTCTGTGGTGTCTCCAGAAATTATTTCGGAAGGTTATCCTTCTCACCCTCAACGTGTGCAGGATTTCTCTCTTTATTCCTACCTGCACACATGAGAGACTAAAAAAGCGGTCTTTTTGAGTGCAATTATCATAAAACCCTATTGGTGAGGCAGAAGTCGAGGCTTATGATCACGATCGAATCCGAATTCTTTCATATGGTATGGTTACTTCTCGCTCAACTCTTAAGGATGAGAATCCGTTCTTTGATAGTTCTAACTTCGTGTTACTAGCATGCAGAAACTCTATGTCCTCATAGCTCCTTGGATGCTTGAGACTCTTTTACACTCTGAAGTTGGAGAGGTTTTGTGGGTACACCTCTGGTAAACCCTCACGAGACTACAACTCGTCCACTAGGGACACCTAGGGGTTTAAAGGCTTAGTGCATACGCTAAATGCATTCGAGAGACCCGCGACAGTGGTATAGTTAGGATTTCCTAATTTCTGTTTCACTTGAGGACAAGTAAAATTCAGGTTTGGGGGTATTTGATGAGTGCCAAATATTGCATATTTCTACATCTATTTATTGGCATTTAACTCATCTTTTGTGCTCAGGAAATCGAGATATTATCCCAGTTCTGTATTTTCTTTGTTTTCAAGAATAAATATTGGTACTAATTAATTTTGTGTTTTTAGGTAGTAAATAAAGCTTGGAGAAATTGAGGAGCCAAAAGAGCAGAAAATTGGAGACAAGCGTCTATGGAGCAGAAAGCCAAAGCCCGCGCGTGCATCAGTTGCAACCCAACAAGGAGCATCCCATTTACAAGACATGGGCTCGAGCTATCCAAGACCCGGCCCATGACCCGGATCCAAGCCCGTTCCATCTGAGCCGTGAGATTTCGCCCGCCACATCCAACGCTCGCTGCATCCCTCACATCATTCGTCGCTGCTCCCGCTCCACAGCAAAATCACTTATACCTACTCCCATCGACCAAACCCCATTTCTCCATTTCTCTTCTCTGACTTCCCGACAGCTTCAGAGAAGCCGTCACCTCCTTCTTCCCCGACCATACCAGTAGCCGACTTCGCCACCTTCACCATCCCTTTCCCCTGACACCAGCACCATCAGCGCCTGCTCCACCACCCCCATTTCGACCTATCTCCATCGCAGCTTCTTCCATACCTTAGAAGCTAGGGTTGAGATAGTTGAAATTAGGGTTACATCAAATCAATGAAGGGAACCATCATCTCAGAGCCGAATTCACAGAGGAGAGCACAATTCATAGGTTTTGGGTGAGTGGGTGTACTTTCATTTTCGAATTGGAGTGTTAGGAGAGAATGAGGGTTTGCATGTTGTTGATGGTGGTTTTTAAACAAGGGGTAAAATCGTAAAACCCCTTGAACTAGTGTTACCCGCAACACATTAACTAAGAGCATTTAACTCAGGTGTAAATAATTAATAGGGGTATTTTTTCAAAATACCAGATTAGGGTTTTCGACACATAACCCTAATTCCAAAACCAAGCCGCACACTGCGCACCATGGCAACAATGTCAAACCAAGCCGCACACTGCGCACCATGGCAACAATGCCAAACCAAGCCGCACACTGCGCACCATGGCAACAATGCCAAACCAAGCCGCACATGGCTGCGCACCATGGCAACAATGCCAAACCAAGCCGCACATCGCGCACCATGGCAACAATGCCAAACCAAGCCGCACATCAAGCACCATGGCAACAATGCCAAACCAAGCCGCACACCGCGCACCATGGCAACGACGCCAAAACCAAGCCGCACACTGCGCACCATGGCAACGATGCCAAACCAAGCCGCACACAGCGCACCATGGCAACGACGCCAAAACCAAGCCGCACACCATGCGCACCATGGCAGCGACGCCAAAACCAAACTACATATCGCACTCATTGGCAACCATGCCAAACTAAGCCGCTACGCCATTGGCACATGCCAAATATAGCTCCCTAGGCTTGCAAAACGTGCAACTAGGTCAACATGGACGTACGTGCCATTGGCACATGCCAACACGTACCACAAGCCATATTTCCAAGCCGCTATGCCATTGGCACATGCCAAATATAGCGCCCTAGGCTTGCAAAACGTGCAACTAGGTCAACATGGCCGTAAGTGCCATTGGCACATGCCAACACGTACCACAAGCCATATTTCCAAGCCGCTATGCTATTGGCACATGCCAAATATAGCGCCCTAGGCTTGCAAAACGTGCAACTAGGTCAACATGGCCTTACGTGCCATTGGCACATGCCAACACGTACCACAAGCCATATTTCCAAGCCGCTATGCCATTGGCACATGCCAAATATAGCGCCCTAGGCTTGCAAAACGTGCAACTAGGTCAACATGGCCGTACGTGCCATTGGCACATGCCAACACGTACCACAAGCCATATTTCCAAGCCGCTATGCCATTGGCACATGCCAAATATAGCGCCCTAGGCTTGCAAAACGTGCAACTAGGTCAACATGGCCGTACGTGCCATTGGCACATGCCAACACGTACCACAAGCCATATTTCCAAGCCGCTATGCCATTGGCACATGCCAAATATAGCGCCTTAGGCTTGCAAAACGTGCAACTAGGTCAACATGGTCGTACGCGCCATTGGCACATGCCAACACGTACCACAAGCCATATTTCCAAGCCGCTATGCCACTGGCACATACCAAAATACTCGCTGGTAGCTTTTCCTACCAAGGCCACGCATGCCATTGGCACATGCCAACATGCTCGCTGGTAGCTTTTCCTACCAAGGCCACGGCCCTAACGGTCACGCATGCCATTGGCACATGCCAACATGCTCGTTGGTAGCTTTTCCTACCAAGGCCACGGCCCTAACGGCCACGCATGCCATTGGCACATGCCAACATGCTCGCTGGTAGCTTTTCCTACCAAGGCCACGGCCCTAACGGCCACGGATGCCATTGGCACATGCCAACACACTCGCTGGTAGCCTTCATCACCTAGTCGTGGCCCTAATGCGCGCTGGTAGCTTAACTTGCAAGCCGTGCAACCTAGGCCAATTCGACCATACGCGCCACCGGCACATGCCAAAACCCACGCTGGTAGCCTAATTTGCAAATCATGCAACCTACCACC
>JAJJWW010003863.1:0-37783 GCA_023531295.1 Papaver armeniacum | reverse complement strand
ATAGATAAGTTCGGGTTAACGAGGCGGGTTTAGGTACAATGACTTTTTCTCTCTCATGGTTGTTCCGACTATTTCTCCCGGCGACTGAAAACCGGGTTTATTTTTCTGAAACACCATGATTGATTTGGGTTTTCTTCGCAGGTCCTTCTCATTGATTTTGATTTCTTTTTGATTTCTTTTCCACGGAGTTTCATTCATCTTTTCCCTTTTCTACATTATTTTTATCGTTTTTTCTTTTTTTTTAGGTTCCACTTTCTCTTTTTACCTTTATCTTTAGTGGCTCGTCTCCTCCTTTCATGGCTATAACCACCGGGTCTTCATCTTCACGTTCGTCGGCAGCCAACTCCTCTCGGCTTTCGTTACCCTCATCTTCTTCACAGTCCATTACGGATGAAGCCCTTGTTAGCAATGGCCTCGTGTCCTTTAACCCTTATAAGAGTTTCGATGGATGTCAAGATGGCGTTAATGGAAGGGTTATGCCGTAGGATCCTTTTTGAAACATTTACATGATCGGCATTTCTCATATGTTGAGAACAAAGCCAAGTGCGAGAGTTGATTTCTACGAACTTGAATATACACCACGCCGGGAAAAGGTTCTTGATTTGTTAAAGATGTGGCTTTGCCGTAGATGTATGCATCTACATGCCCTGAAGATGCCGTGTAAGGGACGTGAAGGGATTTTTCATGGAGATGTTGTTGCGGGGCCATCTAACGGAATTCTTTGCATTTCCTTATTCATGGGGTCGATAAGCTTTTAATCGAGTTAAGTGTTGTTGCTCTAGATTCTATTGCCGCATCAGTGATGTTGGTCTTACATACATAGTGGTGATGTCGTTGAAGCCCTTACCATTGACACCTGCTCAATGTTGTTCTTAAAAAGGTTTGCAACCGTAACTTGCATCCCACATCGATGCGGACTAGCATTTTCAAGGAGCCGAAGACTTGTCTTGACAGGTTATCGATGAGTCCCGGTAGCTTATCTAAGATTGGCTGATCCTACTTCCAATCTGCACTTTGAATCTGTTTAGACCGAGGAGCTCTGTTTGAAGAAAAGTCGTGCAACAAGAAGAGATTACAAAGTTGCGGCAATCAACCATGCAATTTCGGTTGGAGAGCTCCGGCGGTTGCTTTGTCTTGGTGAATAAATTGTTAAATCGGCATGTTCATGAGACCTAGGGAGGATAGACTCGAAGAAGCAAGGGCCTGCCAACATGGTTGCTTGCCGGAAGAAGATAGCTGCAGGACACTTTGCTGAAATAATACGGGTACTCTCCTCGTCCTGGAGTGGCTCCTTGCAGCGAGGCAACTTAAATTTGACTTGCAAGACAAACACCCACCTGCGCCTCCCCCTGTCATTCCCGATGACGCTATCTTGGTAGACCCAATCACTGTTGACTCTCGTGCCGTGTTGGCAGCTATCAAAAGCTTCCCTAAAGGTACGTCATGCGGTCGTGATGGCCTCCGTGCTCAACATTTAGTTGATGTGATGAGTGGTGCGGCTGCAGCAGTAGCGGACAATTTACTCACTTCTATTACTGGGGTTGTCAACCTTTGGTTGGCCGGTAAATGTCCAGAGGTTTTAGGTGAGTTCATTGCAAGTGCACCTTTAACTCCATTACTTAAACCAGGGGGTGGTATTGACGGCCCATTCTGTAGGTACGGTTTGGAGAAAGATTGGTCTCGAAGGTAGCGGCTTTCTCCGTTGGAAAGGATATGAGTTCTTACTTAGGTGACTACCAATTTGGTGTTGGAGTACCTGCTGGGGGGGGAAAGCATTTTACATGCTGTAAATTGCTTACTGGAGATGAAAGGGCATTCAGATAATATGTCAATGTTGCTTATTTACTTTTCTAATGTGTTTAATATGGTGAGCAGATCTCAACTCATCAAGGAAGTTCGTCTACATTGTCCGGGTATTTCCCGCTGGGTAGAATTTTGTTACTTACGGCCTGCTAAGCTATATTATGACCAATATATTTTATCGTCTGCACTTGGAGTTCAACAAGGTGACCCTCTCGGTCCCTTGCTGTTTGCGCTGACACTTCACCCTCTAGTGAAGTATATTGCTTCCCGGTGCAAGCTTGATTTACACGCATGGTACCTTGATGATGGTACTATTATTGGTGATACTTTGGAAGTGGCCAAGGCCTTGAGCATCATAGAACCTGAAGGCCAAGTAGGCTGCATCTCAATGTAAAGAAAACCGAAAGTCTTTTTAGCCTTCTTTTGATCCAAAAAGCACGGCCGAGGGGATCTTTTCCCCATGACATTGGTATACCCTCTAATGGTGTTAAACTTTAGGTGGGACTCTGAGTTTTGGATTTGAACTTTATCGGTGACATGATGTTGAACAAGGTGAATAAACTTTAATTCAGTGTGGATGCAATCAAGAAACTCAAGGACCCTCAAAGCGAGATGCTATTACTTCGCAATTGCACTTTGGTGTATCTAGATTATATTTCGCAATGCGTACTACCAATCCATCAGCCTTGCAATGCTGCCAATGAATCTTTTTGATGACCATCTTGCTTAAGTATTTGAGACTACTAATCACTTTGGTGATGGTGCGGGGTTTGGTCCTCTGACGAGAGATTGGCTACCTTGCCTATCAAAGACGGTGGCTTGGGCATTTATACCATGGCCGACACCAGTACATATCGTTACCTTTGCTTCCCAGTAAGACAGCCTTCAATGCGAAAGACTATTCTTGGTAATTTATCCCCAACAAACAAAGGCTCCGCTTATCGATGGCTCTTCGGGGGAATTTTATCCGTGTATGTGGATTACCTCCTTCTTATTGTGTCGATGATATCGCCCCCTTCCATGCACACCACGGCAGTCACTTATTTTGATGCGATTAAGAAGCAAATCCCGGACCAATTTTCTATGTCTCCAAAGAGATTCCATTTTGTGACGGTGTAACTAGTGTCAAGCATGCTAAAGATTATTTGTTAGCGGTACCTATTAGCGGGCTTAATCGGTGCCTTGGCCTAGATGGTTCCGTAGGGCGTGCTCGCTATCGTCTTGGTATCCCTTTGTTTGTTGAGAATAGTTTATGCTCAAGTTGTAACAAATCTATGGACATCTTGGAGATCATGCGCTTCATTGTGCTAAAGATGTTGGAAGTAAGTTCATATGATGTTGTTCGTGATGTTATGACGATATTTGTTACAAAGTGATGTGCTCCGCGCGTAAGGAAGTCCTCCTTGGTATGGTGTCAGATGATGGTAAAGATTTGAGGCCTGCTGATATTCTTGTCCTTAACTGGGAAAATGGTCAAGATGTTTGCATGGATGTCACTGGTGTCTCTCCCTTCACTGGCGATGGTATTCGTTCCTTTGTTCCAGGAAAGGCTATTTCTAATGCGGTTTCAAGAAAACGCACTAAATACTTAGACAAGTGTACTTCTTTGGGATATGGTCTGGGTGTCTTGGCTTTCTCCACTCTAGGGGAACTTGGTGAAGACATTTTGTGTTTTTCAAGCGTTTGAAAAAATTGCTTAGTTAGTAATGACGCAAGTAGTGGTTTTTGGCAGTTTTATTTTCCATAGACTAGGTGTAGCTATTCAGAGAGGAGTTGGATTTGACTTGTTGCTAGGCTACCGACCACTAGCTCTGTGTGATGAAATTTCTATTTTTAATAATTGTTTAGGTACCGGCACTGTTTAATATTTATACATCAATGTCGGTTCTAGGTACCAGCAATGAAATTGTTTATAAAACCATACCGGAACAAGAAGATTAAAAATTCCATGTTCCTGTATAGATATTCGAAGATACTTGGCACAGTAGTATTTTCTAACATCTATGCTGGTTTTATGATATCTTCAAATTTTCATAGTTGTCGAGAAAAGCCGGCACCGTAAAATGAATACTTCCATCTTAAGATTTTCTGCTAGTTTTGAATAAAAATCCATTTGAATGCTCTTTTTTATTTTATTCCTAAGTAATCTATTACATTGGATTTGAAACTTTTAATTAAAACATGCTAAAAAACATGGCATGGATTACATTTGGTTAAAGATAATCTATTTCCATCCCTTTTCAACAATTGCGGAACCTTTAGACCTTTCTCGAACCTCTTGAAGACATCGTCCTGGAGGGGGTTGTCAAGGATCGGCTTCATTGGTTTTTCTTCTCTTAAACATATTCCTTTCCCTTCATATAACACCCATCGATTGGCTTGCATTGTCCCTTGTGGTTTTCTCTGACTCGCTAGTTCAACAAACTTTGTCAAACCATTGAAACTCATCGCACTTTGGGTGATTCAAACACCTTAGAAACATTCTTCCATTTTCAAAGATCATCGGTTTTGCAATCCAAAATCGGCGTGTCCCATCACAAAGCCTTCTACACTTTGAATAAATAAAAGGACAGTCCATGGCTAGATGAGAAGGTGACTTGCAAATTTAACACTTGCAATGATGACTCGTAAGAGAAGATTATATTAGTCGTGCATCATAGTAGTGAAGATCATATTGTTAGTAAATCTACTTACTTTGCAAATAGAGGAAGATGATGAATCCCCCATCCTTTGTGAAGCTTTAACCGTGCTTGCTTTCTTGAGAGAATGATTTTTGTTATATGGTTCTTTGGTTTGTGTAGGTTTTTCCAAAGGAATGGGGGTATTATATAGAGATAAATCTCCAACGGTCTTATTTTTCAAAAAACTAGCCATTTTTTAATTTAACAACTACTTAGGCATAGTCGTTATTATAGATTGAATGCTGTTCCTTTACCGGCGTTTCAAAGTGTTTTGAAACCATGCCGGTATTGGTTGCATATTTGGCCCAATCTCTCGTTAAAAATTCTAGTACCTACATTGTAAGCTTATGATAAACCGTTCCGGAAGCATATCCGGCATCCTATTCTGTTACTACAATGCCGGTTGTGGCGATTTTCAAAAAAACTAGTCGTTGACGTTTTTTCTCTATATAAAGAGATGATTCTTGGACCCAAACATAAAAAACTCGTGTTCTTATATATCTCCTTGATCATCTTAACTTTGAAACCCTAAACCCTTGAATAATCATCAATAAATAGCTTAGTATAGTACCTAATCCAACATACAACAAATGGCATCGTTAGGCTAGGAGGAAGATTTAACAATCACCCAAGCATGGTATCAATAGGCTTTCGTCCTTCAACTATAGATATTAAAGACGCGAGATTCCATGTGGTTGAAGATTTTTTAACAAATTTATTCACGATTAAGGTAACCCGAAAGGAAGAACTGCTCAACAAATCGAGCAAAGACACGACATCATCCTAAATGCGGTGGTTGAGTATCTAAAAATGAAACACCGGATCGAGCACGCTAGCCACAATAGATTGTCCCCTCAACAACTCGTAAGTATCTTTATTATTAGTTGGACACAATCTACTCTTTTTCAAATTTTATGTAAAACAAAGTTTGTGTGTTGTTTTTGTAGCATGAAGCCGTGATAATTATAGTCCCTCTCGTTTTCCATTAAGCACCAAGCCAATGTGAATGTCACCTTGTCCAGAGGTTTGCCCCACGATGTTGAACAACGGCATATTATATTTATTTTTCTTGTAGGTGCAATCCATCAAAAGAACACCACAACATGTATTTGCCAATTGTGAGAGCAAAGGATGCGAAATGAATATTTGAAGGGGCTTCTCGTCAGGCCCTCTTTTAATGATACGTGTAGTTGTGATCCCAAACTATCTTCTCAAATTCTTGCATAACGCTCCTCCTTCCTATTCCACCCTTCTAGTTGCTTTGCGGCATAAATTGTACGTGAGAAGACACGTTAGTCTCATCCTTTTCCTTCAGCAAACCCCGAGAATTTGTCTCGGTTTGATAAGTGCTTTGGTCAATCTCTTTACATCCTCGAACTCGTCGGGGTTTAGCTACTCAACTAAGGAGTGACCAACAAAATCTTCGGATCCCGGTGGTTATGACAGCCACACAAAACCTCACAATCCCGATTGTTTATGTCAATTAAAAATAGCGAATACAAGCTTAAACGGAGCAATTATTCTTCCTCCTACGAGTCTTATATACCCTATTAGTCTTCTTTGGATATACATAATCCTTTCTCTTGTGGATATTCGTCTCCTTGTATTTCCACTTCTCGCCAAGCCATCTCAAAACGCCTCTTCGAACCTTCGGTATTCCTCACCAACACACACATGTTCTTAGAGCCGTCTCTTTAGACCAAGCGATTGCTTCCTTTCGATCTGTTAATCCCTACATAAGAACAATTTCGCATTCATTAGAAGGTTCATTACTAGAAATCCATTAGTAAAGTTCAAGATACTAGGTGAAAAGTATTCTTTGGTAACATATCTGGGAGGGATTTATAGTATTCCGACGTATCCTGATAAAGCGGCTCTGCATTTGTTGGATCAATATATGTCACCACCTAAAGATCGAATGAAAATTAGTTCCAAACACAATTACAACAACTATGCGGAAAACCGATGCCCGGCATGCTCGACCATTGTTCCAGGCATAGTCTAAGTTCACCAAAACGCAAGACCAAACTTGAAACCTATTAAACATAAATGTTTCATAAGAAAAAAAACGCTCTAAGCACGAGTGCCGGCATTCTCGTAATCGATTGTCCCAAGTTTGGTACACGATTCCGCATTGAATATATTTTTGATGTTGAATGCCAATTTGAGCTTTGGAAAACATTTATTTCCTCGCTTATTTTTTTGTAGGTGCCGGTATGTAAAAGTTGTAACTGAACAATGCCGGTTTTAATCCGGCATTATCGATATTGATGGTACCACGTCAGAATTTACGATTCGAGCGTTGAGTATTTATTATGTCCAATCTTAGGTTTTAGGTTTGGGATGGTAATGTTTCGTATGTTTTTTGCAACATCGACATGGTAACCTATCAATTGAACCATGCCGGTTGAATATTCCGTAGTATATTCCCCGGGTAGGTAAAAAGGTTAAGCGAGAATGGCATAGTTGTTTTTAGAAGAATTCTATGCCGGATCAATATTGAGAATGGGGGATATCGGCTCACCGGCATGGTCGTAGTATGAATACCATGCCGGTACCCATGTCACGGCATGGTTGTGTATGAATACATCTTTGATACCTTGACTCTCGTGGTATTCATACAACTACTATGCCGGACACCTAGGTTTTCGATTGAAAAAATGGCGGGTTTTAAAAAAATTCGATTTTTCAACATCTTAGCAACTTTACACCGTGTGTTGGGGATGCTACTATGTTGTGCAAGTTTACTTTCTTGTGTTGGTTCTTCAAGAACTCTCCATACCTCGTCAAAATCATCATTCAAGGGTGTTGGCTCAACAAAGAGTTGCAATTGAGAGTTGTTGTCGTTAGCTAAAGATTCAAGATATGCTCCTTGTTGTAGTTGAGCTAAAAGATTCAATGAATGACAATTCTCTCTTCCTGATCATCCTCCATTTTCCCAAAAAAAATTCTCTCTCAAAATATTTTTCCCTCCTTCTACTCTCACCTTACTAACCCAAATTCAAATAAAACACACACTAATTATTTATAAAAAATCTTATGATTTTACTAATTATTATTAATCACTAATCCTATTAGTGAGGGGTAGATTGTGGTATTACATTAAAATACTTTAGATAAGGGGTGACCCCTGAATTGATATCCGATCCGATTTTTTGTCCTTTTTTATATCTCCCAATTCCTTTTTTTTATCCCAAATTTCGCGTTCTTTGTAAACTAAATTCTTACCGTTGGCTGGTGAGATAATAGAGTCTAATGTGGATATATTTGTGTTCTTTTCATATTCTTGTGATTTTCAAAAAAAAAGATAACAACATATTTGAAACCGAAACATATTATCAAGTTTCAGTTCTCAAATGCTTACACGTGAAATTAATTAACCATAAGAGCCATCAACAATTGGATATTCTTAGATGGTTTGAAGCTAATTATGTCTATCAATTTTTTTTGATACTTACAACCATTGAATTTCTTCTGAGACAGTAAAAAGGGTAAAAGAGAGAGAGAAAACAACAAAGAAGAATTTTACTGTAAAGTGCAAAAGTCAATCACATGGGTACCCGTTTCTGTAGTTATTTTTCTTTCTGAATGTAGTGACGTGTTGTGACGTTAGAAATCCACATCTGCCTGCCACCACAATTTAACACGTCTGAATGCGTGCAATTAGCTAGGAAGGAGCGTTTTCTGTAGTTATTTTTCTTTCTGAATGCGTGCAATTAGCTAGGAAGGAGCGTTTTCAAGCATTTTCCAACTTTTATAACACTCGTATTATTCAAAGTTTGAATAATAGTGAACAATACTACAATTGTACTCGACAATACCATTTTTACCACTACGCCGATATGTCTTAGCACTTATAAACCCATTGGCATATCGAAAATATCTGGTTCCGCCAACAATTGCAAATTCCCGTTCTTTATGAGCGATCGGATTCCGGGTAAACACACTGATGGTTGAACCATTAAACTTCTTGTAACCGGTGAAAACAAGATTTATACCCATAACCAAAGATAATTCATTCCTTTCAGAACTTCCATATAAACCTTGTGCTCGCCCGACAAGTCTTGAATTTGGGTCTGGTCCTTCAGTTAATGGGTTATCCACCATATACAGTTCCCCAAACCCTGTTGCAGAAATGTTAGCACCCGGTGCTTTGGCAATCTTAAAAGCAGTTGGATAGTCGCCGGTGATGTTATTGTGCAAGTAAAAATGTAACTTCGTCATCTTCTTCATACCCATTTCGTATGGAACGGTTTCACTCCACCAATTTACATTCTGATCAGCCTGTGATTGTGTTATGGATAAAACCATAACAACAACAAGAAATGAGAAACACTCCATAATACCCATTTGATGACTTTTTTCTAGCTTTCTCCTCAACTATTTCTCTCTGTCTCAAATTTCTTGAACGATCAATTAATTATATTGATAAAGACTTGAAGCATCATAGGAAAAATTGAGACCCAATGAATTGAGAAAAAAATGGTGCGGCGGGGAAATTTCTTAATTGCGGATGGCTTGGGATATTCCATTATGCGAGTGTTTTGCTCGTTCATGTATTGATTTTCATAGCATTTTTTTAAAATTTTGTAATTAAATTTAACGTTAAACTCCAAACCGCAAATTGTGAAGATAAACAATTCCAACACCGCTCCATGTCATAGCATTACAACTTAGAGAAGAAAGTCGCCGGTGCAGTACTGCGACAACACCAACTGCTACGAAGAAACATGGCCAAATGAATGTTTCTGACTTCTATTATGCAACATTCGAACTAAAAGTGAACAATAGTACAGTTATATTCGGTAGGAAATATCATATGGTCCTAGAAATAATATATTAGAGATTTTACAATCGACCAAATAATCGTCTGTTTGGCCTATTTGGTAATATAAATTATCATTTGGTCCCAAAAATTATAGTTTGTCCTAGGGTGATGTCATGGATGATGTAAATGTCATCTTGTAGTGGCAAAAACACCTTATATTATTGTTTGGTCCTAGAAAATAATGGTTTAGTGTTAAGGTGATGTCATGAGTCCTTTTTTTTTACTCACTTAATAAAAATAAATAAATAAAACTTAAAACTTAAATATCTTTGAACCATATGTCTAAAAATGATAAATTTTATATATTTCTAAAGCCCTCGGCGATAGCTTTCCAACGGTACCATTGTCGCTATGTTTCGGAGCTTTTATTTTTTCGCCTTATTTTTTAGGTATAAAACTAACTATTATACGAGTTCATTCTACAAAATGAACTACATTGATGAACTATTATATTACGAATGAAGTCCATATAAAAACCTAAAAAAACGAGACTTCATTCCGTAAATAAAGTCCATATAAAACATGTACAAACAAGACTTCATTTAAGAATGAAGTCCATAAATACATGAGAAAAGACTTCATTCCAAAAATGAAGTCCATATAAAACATATGTCTCTGAAACAAACTTCATTTTCCGAATGAAGTTCATATAAAAATATGAAAACACTTCATTCCGTAAATGAAGTCCATATAAAACATGTACAAAAGCAGACTTCATTTAGGAATGAAGTCCATATAAAAACATGAAAAAACAGATTCATTCAAATGAAGTCCATATAAAAGCATAAAAAAACAGATTCATTTCAAATGAAGTCCATATAAAACATAGATAAATTTTCATTTCCGAATGAAGTCCATATAAAAACATGAAAAAACAGACTTCATTCCTAAATGAAATCCATATAAAAAGCTTTAAAAAGCAGATTTCGTTTCTCGAATGGAAGTCCATATAAAAACATCAATATCTTCATCTTCAAATGAAGTGTTGCTTTTTTCATTCTGGAATGAACTACTATTATATTGAAAAAAAATTAAAAGCTCAAACATAGCGACAATGGTACTCGTTGGAAAGCTATCGTCGAGGGCTTTCCGAATATATAAAATTTATTAATTTTTGACATATATTTTGAGAGATATTTAATTTTTAAACTTTTAAATATTAAGGTAAAGAATGAGAGAGAAATTAGTAGAGAAAATAAACAAGAAAAAACCATTCACGTGAAAAAAATAAGAGAGGAAGATTTTAGATATTTTAATAATTATGGACCAAATGGAAAAGATGATTTGTGAAAGGACCAAATAGACATGGGACCACCTTGAAATGGACCAAACCATATTTTTCCCTTATATTCGACAATAGCATTTTTAATAGTAGATGAGTATGTCTTCGCAATTATAAACCCACGGGCGAATTGAAAATATCCGGTTCCGCCGACAATCACAAATTCACGATCGGTATCAGCGATTGGATTCCGAGTAAACACATTGATGGTAGAACCATTAAACTTCTTATCCCCTGTAAAAACAAGACTTATTCCCATGGTCAGAGAAAATACCTTCCTATCGGAAAATCCATATAAACCTTGTGCTCGACCGACGAGTCTAGAATTTGGATCAGGTCCTACGGTTAATGGACTGTCAATTATGTACAATTCACCGAATAGCGTCGATGAAGAATTGGATATACCTGGTGCTTCGGCAATTTTGAAAGAGGTTGGATAGTCGCCGGTGATGTTATCGTGGAAGTAAAAATGTAACTTTGTCATCTTTTCCATATCCATTTTGTATGGAACAGTTTCACCACACCATGCTTGTGAATGAGTCATGGATAAAACCATAACAATAAGAAACGAGAAATACTTTTGATGATTTCTCTCTAGCTTTAAACTCCAAACTTGTTTGATGTTTTGATGATTTCAAACTACTTCAAACTCTTTTGATCAAGTATGTATAGATAGATTTCTCATAGCTATGGATGCGTAGATGAAGGGACAATTATTGATAAAGACTTGAAGAATCATAGAAAAAAGTCAGACCCAATGAATTGACAAAAAAATGGTACAATCGAGTAATTGACCTTAATTTAGAAATGTGGTCAGGGGGTGTCGTGGGAAATTTCCTAATTGCGGATGCCATGTTATGCTCATACAAATATTTACATGATTATGAAATCCTGGAAATTTCTGAGAAACCCATGTTTGGTTCCTCTCTTTTTTAGAAATTTATCATTAAGATAGTATATATATATATATATAGCCCAAAACAAAAAATGTACGGTTAAGATTACTAGTTTTTGATTGAATTTAGGTTCACATTTTGTACGTGAGACTAAATTAACCTTGCTTTATACTTTAGGTAATTTAGAAGAAAAAAAGGCCATATTTTACGGTCAATTAGGTTATGAAATTATTTACCATTTTTACGGAAAAATAATTTGGAGTGATTATCTTAGATTCTTAGGAGTGATTTACGGTATTAGTTGATAGCATAATTAGTCAAGAACAATATCTTAGAATCTAATTATATTTTTTGATGCAATTGATTTTCATAGCGTAATTAAACTTCACGTTAAAATCAAAACCTAATGTCAAGAACAATATTTCTCAATAGATCGTGAAGAGTCTGAAGACAAACAACATGAACCTGCTTAACAAAATCATTATTTCAGTAGACCTATATTCATGTTGAACTTTCCATTCACCTAAAGGTTCTCTCTTTTTATATTTTTTTACTTAAAAAGGAAAATATATTGAAAAATTCAACTCACCACCAAGTTAGTGATGAGTTGAGAAGAAAGAAAACAAAGCCCAGCTCAATTATAGTAGAGCTACAGAAAAAAAAAAAATACAAAAAATCAATTATCTCATGAATGCCTCCCAATTGTTCAGAACTGTATTCAAGGAAATACCCGCAAAAATGCCAGTACCAACGCACCAATTATACACCTGAGACTTCACTCTATCAATGATCGAGTCCAATGAACTATACTTTCCATTAAAAACTCTTGTGTTACGTTTAATATAGATCACCCACCAAATAGTAAAAGGATAAATGTCCCAAATTTTCTTTCTTATGGCATGGACACCAGAAGACTTCTTATTTCTCCATTCCCATATAGTACTTCTGACAGAATCATGAAATACCCAACTCAAATTGTAAGTTTAAGAAATAATGTCATACTGACCTTGTAGTCTCATAATGCAAAAAATTGTGTTGGTTTGTCTCAGCAGCTCTCTTACATAATAAGCACCCATTCACCATGATAGAATTCCTGTAAGTGTCCAACGTCGGAGCTGCATCGTAACAAAGAGTCCAAACAAAGAATATAACCTTATGTGGAATTATAGGATTCCATACAGATTTATAGGGAAACATTAATAATCCACCATCTTCCAGATTTTTGTAACATTCAGCCACGGAAAATCCTTTATCCCCCCCTGTTGGATTCTCAAATCATACCCACTGCTATTGTTATTAACCGACACCATATTCAAAAGATGAGCAACATCTTCAACTTCTTCATCTTTTAGTAATCTACAGAATGCGAAATTCCATCTAACACTGCCACTTAACACCAACATTTCTTGTATGGTTGCATCTTGTTTTCGGTTAATCTTGTAAAGAGCCGGAAATATGATCTTGGAGACTGCCCATTTAACCAATTGTCTTTCTAGAACAAAACTTTATTCCCACTATTCACTTGTAAAATAGAATTCTGCACCACACTAGAACTTCTTTTTAATATCCCTACCCATAAGCTCTTGCCAACCGGATTGTTATTCTCATTTGGAAAGAATGCTTCCGGATTTCCTCCAAATTTATGATTAACAACCTTTCTCCACAACGCCTTCTTCTCATTTCCATACCTCCATATCCACTTTGTATGAAGTGCCTTGTTCATTATCCTTAATTTTCTGATGCTGACTCCTCCCCTTTCTTTAAGTAAACTTATGTTTTTCCAACCTACCAACTTTTCTTAGTCTTGTTAGCAACAAAAGGTTCTCCACTCTTCTCTTTTTAACTTTAAGACTTGAAAAGAAAAATAAACAAAAGATCAGCTGATCACATGCATGATCTGGTAACAAACCAATAGGTAATATATAGTTGTTTGTCACTAATACCCACGCAGTAAACTGGTTTCATTTGAAGGATTATAAATGTATAGGGTGCAGTTGGTTGCTGCAAGGAATATGGAACAACCTTCCAGGAGATCAATTATAAGGCATATTCCTATGCACATGTCAAACATCTGATTTTCCACGTTAGCAGCCACTATGGAATGCCAAAGTGCCAAACATATTTTCATATATGTCAAATATAACATATAGGCATACACGATAGGCTTTCCAGTGAGTGATAGAGTGTCCATATCTAGATGGTCAAAATATCGCTCGTTGGTCATTCAAGTGCCAGCGATAGTCAAGCTGTCGCTCGCTGGTCTGATCATCGCTCATCAGACCCTCATCCAATAGCTACTATTTTCCGCATCTATAAATACCCAATTTCAAATTCATTTCAACTCACACCAGAATTTCTAAATCTCTCTAGAATTTCTCAATCTCCAATTCTTTTCATCCCTCTTCCAGTTCCTTAGAGAGCATGGCTTATAATATCAACATAGTTGAGTTCGTAGCAAACCAACATGCTGCCGAAAATCAAAGAGTTGTTAATCGTGCTAATGTGCAAAATAGAATTAGGAGGTGATTATTAAAATTTACAACTGAGGAATTTGAATATATTTGCAGGAATTTGTTTTTCTTTTATTAAGACTTTATTCGCAGATGAGTTCGATCGTCAAACATTTCCTCGAAAGGATTTTTGGGAAAGTTCAACAACAAACAATGAACCCCAATAATCGTGATGTTACAGGTTGAGTCATCGCTTCATTGTAATCAATAAGGAAGTTATTAGGTATGTTGTTTTATTTCAGCAAGAAGGTCCAAACATGAGGGATGGTGAAACCATGATGGAACTTCGACAAAGGTGTCGTGCGGAATATCGTCGCATCTTCGAACAAGACTTCCAATTTGGAAGTTGTTTCGATATTCTAGGAGGGTTTCCCAAGTATAATTGATGTGATTTTTTATGTTGTTGTAAAAGTGGTAGTAAAAGTTCGTTCAACTCAGACTTGTAAAGACTCGATTTAAGAAAATACTAAAAATAAAGAGAATATTTACACAAGTTTGTCACAAAATATCGAGAGAACCTGGAACTTCGGATTCCACCAAACTTCACAATCAATTGGTTCATACAATGATTCATAACAATTTTAGCTCTTTTCTAGACTCTATTTCTTTGCCAAAAGTAGATTTTATAAACAATTAGATGTAAATCATAAGCATAGCGCATCAAGAGTTCTTAGACTAAGCATACGCTATCGACAAAATCATAAATAATAAATGAAAATCATAAATCGATTAAAACTCAATGCGAAAGTCATTAGAATCAATTATAATTACCAAACAATTGTGAACTTGGCTTCTTCCGTCTTCCCAAAGTGTTGGGGTTTAGCTCCTCATGCTCAAAACGCACCCAAAAGATAGAAACATGGCTCAAAAAGGTGTTTTTATTGAGAAATATATAAAAACAGAGATTCGCAACGCTTGTAATGGTGTTACGTGTCATCGTTACAAGATTTTAAGACTGTCGAAGAACGATACTTCGTTTTTTGCCGTTGTTTTGCGACAGTCCTTTGCGACGTACTTTGAGGTCTGCTTCTTCGTCTTCTTCTTCTTCTCCACCCGCTTCCGCAACTCTAAAATCGTATTTTCTTGCCTCTAAAGCCTCCCTTAGGGTACCCCCAAAGTCTCGACATCTTCTCTGGAACTCTCCTCAACTATTTATACACCTCCTGTCCATCAATCTCGCGTAAAATCTTTGGTTTATAATTTTTTTCTTTCACCGGAAGTCATGGGACTTTCCTCTATGTGAACTTATTACGCGTCTTTGCATCTTCTCACACGTCTCTGTTGATATCCAAAATCTTCTAAACATAGCAGTAAACCTAGCAGAGAAGATACGCTTTCCTCAAATAGCTTCCAAATATTCGAACCAATCACCCGAGATATTCCCGTCACTGAATCAATTGGAATCGATTGATGTGGTCTTTTCTTACATGGGTAAATCAATTACTTCGCCTGATTTATCATAACAGGCCCAAACCAAGTCCAACCGAGCCAGAAAATCCGAGTAACTATCGCTCAGAATACATCCAGGCAATTACGCATGTGGTAGAGAACTTTCCCGCCAAATTCAATATCTAAATGTGTAGAAGATATGCCCCCTAACCATCTGTGGAGTGCAAATAGCGCTACCCCGGGGTTACCCTTATCACTGGGTGCAAATAGCATGAGGGTACCCCTTAGTAATTGAGGTGCCCCTTATCCAAATGAGGGGTCCGAATAGTAATTTTCTCCCACGAGCGCAAATACCACTTTTCGAGCCAATTTTCCCGCAAAAGCTTATTTCTCCAAAAACACATACAAAGACATAAAATATCAAAATAAGCGCAAAATCGAGTACTAACATTACGAGAATTGAGACTAAACTAGACACATAAATGCGTCTATCAAATACCCCCAAACTTATTATTTGCTAGTCCCGAGCAAATCAAATCTACAAAATAAAATCCTAACTCACTGTCGCATGCATCGTCGATTGCATTTAGCGTATGCAATAAGCCTTTAAACCCCTAGGTGGCCCTAGTGGCCGAGTTATAGTCTCGGGAGGGTTTACAAGAGATATACCCACAAAACCTTTACACTCCAGACCTTAGCTATTTATGCAGAACCTTGGAAGGCACTAAAAATTCTCCTTGGTTGGCATACTTATTGACTACAAGAGGAAGTACCCTGATGAGAAATTCCAATTGATGTACACGAGTTTGCACTCAAGCATACTAAAATTCATATATAAGTCACAGAGCTCTACTCAGATAGTTTCTGAACATCATAACCGGAGTCAACCAATCACATGAATAGATTAAGAAATGGATATAGACAAACATAGATGGTTTCGATGTTGACTAAGGTGAATAGGGTTTCTCATATCTGTCTGAAGGCCACTGCCAAAATAAACCTATCCTAATGGACTGAGATACTAGTCTAGACTAATATCAACACACTGGCATATACAAGGGAACCAGTGGTCAATAATCCTAACTCTAGGTCAACACAACTGGCATATACAAGGGTTCTAGTGGTCGACTTTATTGAATTTATTCTGGTTGGTCAGATAGTCTGGTCTCAATTTTTTTTTTTTTTTTTTTTTTAAAATTTTTACTTTTTTTTTGTATCTCAATCACTCTATTTCACCCTAGCAGTGGTAACAAATTGAATCGTGAGCCCCACCTAATCACTTAGACAAACATATTTTAAAGAAAACAAAATAAAAATAGAAGTGAAAAGGATTCAACGAGATATGGCGAAACTACCATGTTAACACCTGAGGTCTGTGCTTTTATGAATAGACTCTTTAGATGTTTCCATCTAATAAGATTGGTTCCTCAACTCCTACAACCAAAATGCTTCCATCCACTTAGATTGGTTAGTGCCATCCTTAATACGCATAAATTTCTAGGCTATGGAGTTTAACAATGCAACTAAAAAGTTTCTCCCATACCCCCAAACTTAAATCTAACATTGTCCTCAATGTTCTAAAGATAAAATTAAAAGCATGAACAAGGAGAAACTGTTACCATTTGAAGCAAAAAGAGTTAAGGAAGATATTACCGAGTCGCATGAATATTGGGTTACCTCCCAAGAAGTGCTAAGTTTAGAGTCTTCAGCCAGACTAAGAAGGGATTAGTCACCTCATAGAATCATAAAGTAATAGCCGAAATATCTATGGGTCATCAAAACCAAATAGAGCTATCACAAGTAAAAGGAATCTGCAACATGCCAACAAATAAAGCACACCCTTGTCTAGTTTCCTGTTTAAGACAACTACATCCAGCTGTGGTTCAGGTTCAGGTTCTATAACTGGGTCCAAATAAAATATTTTCATGGGTTGCATTTCCTCGTAGCTAAAGTTCGATTCAGGTTGTAAAGTCTGTAAAAACTCAAATAAGAACTTAGAAGCACATAATAATGACCTGAATAATTGCGGATCCTTAAAGTCAATCAATTTTGACTCACACAATTGACCACGATGAAACTGGCGGTCAATCTTAAGCAAATGTGTTGGTACTAATTTCCTAAAGTACTTAGGTTTAGTCTCAAAACTAAATAATTGACACATCTGAAACTTATATGTTCCCACAATTGGTTGAAAAATATTTGGTGGGAAAACAAAATCAATCTTGGTATCATAGCCTGGTAAACCACATCAACCAGGAGGATGGGTTTCTAATAACACAACTTCCTTATGGACATCACTAGGTTCGAGAATTAGTATGAAGGCAATCTGGAACAATGGTTGAGGCACATATATCAAGTCCCAAGTGAGGGATCTCTACAAGAGCTAAAGGTAAAGCACGGGAAAAATGATAATCACCCCCAAACTTAGAGTTTTGCGTGTCTCTAGATAGACTATCTACAATTTCCCTAATTTCTAGATCATCGGAATCCTGAAAATGGTCAATTGCTTCTTCTAAGTTATAATCGGAAGGTGCATCCTCACTCATCATATTTGAAAGCTCTACGAGTTCATCTTCTTTGTCTAAGACTAATGTTTCTAAATCGTTAGACTCTAAAACAATGTTATCAGAATAAACTCGTTCCTCAAAACTATCATCGGCTTCGTAATCATAAGGAAATACTACATCGTCTAAAACGGTGGTATTTCTAGTCAAATCCTCGTCCTTTTGAATAGGTGAATAATTATTAAAATTATTTGGATTCGAACTAGAAATAACATTATCATTATAAAGCTCAGTTGGAGTAACAAATTCCTGATCATTATGCCTAAATATTTCAAATTCTTCATCAACACTATCTTCATCATAATCATCATTATAATAACATGAAAATGGTTGAACCTCATCTAAACAGGTAGTGTTACCAATTATAACCTCGTCATCTTGATTATGAAAATAACTATCCTCATTTTCAAGGGTACTATTGGGAACACTATGTTGGAAATTAAGATTATTTCGAGCCAATTTTTCTACAATCCTATTTGTACTCTCGTATATTGCTTAAGAGTTTCTTCTAAAGACATCTTTGTTGATCGCTTGTCCTGAAGAATGTTACAGTTTCTTTCACAAATAAGGTATAACTCTTGAGAGCCTCTTCTAGAAATAGAGGGATTGTTTTGCTCGTATGACCCGTGCATGTGTGGATAGTAATTGGGCTCATCATGGTAGCTATAACCTTGAAAAGGCTGATGTTCCGAACCACTATTCACACTATGGTCAAAGTAGTAACGTCCATTTTGAAACTCAGTCGGATATTCGTTGTATTGGCTATTGTAATACCAGTTCGACATTTTATTTGCAGGGGTGTGAGTTGTCACACGGGAATAAAACCCACCTATTGGGATTCATGGGTGGATAGAGTCTTACCTCCCGTACTGACGGGCGTTGAACCATTGAAATCGACTCGTGCCACCGACTCCGATGTCGGTGTACGAACCCGAGGGGCCGAGACAGTATCATAACTGTCGTCCTTCCCTGCAAAAAATTTATATTTAATTTCAACCCTTCCTTAGGGTTTTAAAATAATGTCCAAGTCCAAAAATAAAGTCCAAAAAGTGTCCAAAAATAAAAAGAAAAATTACAAAAATACAACCCTATTTACAGTTTCTAAAAATAAAACAAAATAACTATATACAAAATCTTCTTCTTCACTCCTTTCGATTCCTCTTTCTTTCCTTCTTTGGCGATGCTTTCCATTTATAGCACTTTTTCTTTCCTTTGTAGCTTCGCTCCAAATCTCGAAAAGAATAGAAAAATACCAAAGGCGTAAAAAAGAAAAAAAATAATAAAAAAAGAAACCTAAAACAAATCTAAATACAAGTCCGCGTCGCGCGCCAAAAATTGATGTGATTTTTTATGTTGTTGTAAAATGGTAGTAAAAGTTCGTTCAACTCGACTTGTAAAGACTCGATTTAAGAAAATACTAAAAATAAAGAGAATATTTACACAAGTTTGTCACAAAATATCGAGAGAACTGGAACTTGGATTCCACCAAACTTCACAATCAATTGGTTCATACAATGATTCATAACAATTTTAGCTCTTTTCTAGACTCTATTTCTTTTCCAAAAGTAGATTTTATAAAGAATTAGATGTAAATCATAAGCATAGCGCATCAAGAGTTCTTAGACTAAGCATACGCTATCGACAAAATCACAAATAATCAATGAAAATCATAAATCGATTAAAATTCAATGCGAAATTCATTAGAATCAATTATAATTAGCAAACAATTGTGAACTTGGCTTCCTCCGTCGTCCCAAAGTGTTGGGGTTTAGCTCCTCATGCTCAAAACGCACCCAAAAGATAGAAACATGGCTCAAAAAGGTGTTTTTATTGAGAAATATATAAAAACAAGAGATTTGCAACGCTGTAATGGTGTTACAGAAGTCACTGTTACAAGATTTTAAGACTGTCGAAGAACGATACTTCGTTTTTGCTGTTGTTTTGCGACAGTCCTTTGCGACAAACTTTGGAGGTCTGTTCTTCGTCTTCTTCTTCTTCTCCACCCGTCGCCGCAACTCGCAAATCGTATTTTCTTGCCTCTAAAGCCTCCCTTAGGTACCCCAAAGTCTCGACCTCTTCTCTGGAACTCTCCTCAACTATTTATACACCTCCTGTCCATCAATCTCGCGTAAAATCTTTGGTTTATAATTTTTTTTCTTTCACCGGAAGTCATGGGACTTTCCCCTCTGTAAACTTATTATGCGTCTTTGCATCTTCTCACACGTCTCTATTGATATCCAAAATCTTATAAACATAGCAGTAAACCTAGCAGAGAAGATACGCTTTCCTCAAATAGCTTCAAAATATTCGAACCAATCACCCGAGATTCACGTCACTGAATCAATTGGAATCGATTGATGTGGTCTTTTCTTAAATGGTTAAATCAATTACTTCGCCGATTTATCATAAAAGGCCCAAACCAAATCCAACCGAGCAGTAAAATCCGAGTAAATATCGCTCGTAATACATCCAGGCAATTACGCATGTGGTAGAGAACTTTCCCGCCAAATTCAATATCTAAATGTGTAGAAGAGATGCCCCCTAACCATTTGTGGAGTGCAAATAGCAGCTACCCTGGGGTTACCCTTATCGGCTGGGTGCAAATAGCAGGAGGGTACCCCTTAGTAATTGAGGTGCCCCTTATCCAAATGAGGGGTCCGAATAGTAATTTTCTCCCACGAGCGCAAATACCACTTTTTTCGAACCAATTTTTCCCGCAAAAGGTTATTTCTCCAAAAACACCTACAAAGACATAAAATATCAAAATAAGCGCAAAATCGAGTACTAACATTACAGAGAATTGAGACTAAAATAGACACATAAATGCGTCTATCAATAATCCAATATTTATGTTTTAATTTCTTAATTGTCCACTCAAGTCTAAGTATTTAGTTTTAATATTTGTCTTACTTTAGTTTAAACTAAAATATATCTCTAATTAAAATACAAGCTATTGGATTAAGAATAAAATTAAGCTTAATTTTCAACAATATTGTTAGAGTAGTGCTCAGACGAACTCACAAGCGTTGCTATCTCAAGCTTGTTTGTCAAGTTTAGGTGATCAAAACTATAAGTCTTGATTTCTAGTCTACTTATAGCTATGTCTCCTATTAGGATAGAATGTGTAGTTGAGCGTTATACTTCACGGCGTTCATCGATTGAAGACGAAGATCTACTGAGGAGAGCTATGAGAAACTTCATCAACAAAAGATATGTGGAGACTAAAACTTATCTATCACTTAGAAATCTATTCGATTTTATCTCATAATGAGACTTAGTCGTATAGCTATATACACTTTTATATTATACACATTTGTTATTTCGAGCCGAGTTTATCTCTCTTATATATTTCTCGAAATATGTGTTTGAAGCTTTTTGCTTTAACTACGTTCATCATTATTCTGTCTAATCCCCACACCTTATGTGTGATACTAGTTGCGACTATAGTCGATTCTCATTTAACCTTAGGTTTTTCACGAAACCCTGTAGGTTAACGACTTAAAGAATTCATTGAGATTGTGAAGCCAGACCCAATTATTTTCTTTGTAGTTGTGTGTTCTGATCTTGCCATGTTCTATCGTTTTGAGTACTATCTTCTCTAATATTTGCTCGAGATTGATTCTCCGATAGGCAAGATAAAAGGAGTCACAAACATCTTCGTCTCATCGTTTGTGATTCCACAATATCCTGTTTCGCTGCCATACGATTAAGATTATTGTGAGGTGATTGATATTTCTAGGCAGTTCTTCGGAAATATAAGTCAATACGGAACAAAACTCATAGGTTTATCTGTGGGAGACAGATTTATCTATACAATAGACTTTTCTGTATGAGACAGATTTGTTTATCAAGTCTTCGACTTTGGGTTGTAGCAACTCTTAGTTGTGGGTGAGATTAGCTAAGGGAATCAAGTGCGTAGAGTATTGCTGGGATTCAGAGACGTAAGGAGCGCAATGTACCTTAAAATGTGTGATATTGATTAGGGCTTAACTACATTCCAGTCCGAAGTTAACTTGGAGTAGGCTAGTGTCTGTAGCGGCTTAATACGGTGTGGTGTTCAAATCTGGACTAGGTCCCGGGGTTTTTCTGCATTTGCGGTTTCCTCGTTAACAAAATTTCTGGTGTCTGTGTTATTTCTTGTCCGCATTATATTTTGTTACATAATAGAAATATCACAGGTTGTGCGTAGTTCAATCAATTAGATAATCCAACCTTTGGTTGTTGATATAAATTGATTGATACTTGAACATTGTTCTTTGGTACCGTTCAAGTTGTTTCACATAATAATCAGTCTCACGGATTTCTATCTGTTTGGTTTGCTGATTACATTGTGAAACAGAGATACGACTCTTGGATATATTTCCATTGATTTGAGTCTGACTGTCTAGTTGATTCTCTTGGAATTATATTGGAGTTGTACATACAGATTGCTAAGCGAAATATTGGGTGTAGTTGTTGTACCCCCCGCTTTTTCAGAACCAAGTTTACATACCAGTATGTGAACAGTTCTACCTGAGTTACGGTCAGGGACATCAATATGCATACCGGTTTGCAAACTGCTGGACAAGACCAAAGTACGGAACTAAAGTTGGCGTACCCGTTTGCAAACTTAGTGGTTAAAGTTCTAAAATCGGTTAAGTATGATTTCATACTCATGAAAAAATACATTTATAAAGTAAGGAATGGAATCTTTGCAGACCGTGGTTTCGTGTTCATGAATTGATTCTTGTATAAGTACTTTGAACAATCATGAATCAAATACGATTTTGTTTCAACTGTGTCTTGTATACTTCTATGAGATATAAACTATTGAACAACTTTATGAGTAACAAAATTAGATTCATTTGATTATCTTTCATGATTGATTGATCATCATATTTGATCTAGAAGTGTTAGATGAATGTGGTTAAGACAAAGGTTTTCATATGGCTAACTTCGGTTAACTATTGTTGAGCCAACTCAATATACACATTTAGGTATGGTTACCCATATCTAAATGAAGGTATATTTCAATTGTGTGTAACAAGCTAAGACCATCTAACGGTAGAGAGATATCGCTTTGGTTTTAAGCAAACTTAGCTTGAATCTTAAATCAGGTTTTCATCTAACCGTGAATATTGAATGCTTTGTTTCTAAGCTAACCTCTTTGATTGTAAGCAAACCCTGATTTGAAAGACTATATTAGGGAGAACTCTAGCAACTAGAAAACCTAATCCCGACACTTTCATGTGTCCTAGTTGCGACTAGAGTCGATTCCCCTTTAACCTAGGTTTTTTTTTTCAAAACCTTTATAGTTTAACGACTTGAAGACTTCATTTGGGATTCGTGAAGCTAGACCCAACTATTTTCTCTGTAGTTACGTGTTCAGATCTTACTTGTTCTATCGTATTGAGTATTATCTTCTCTAAGATTTGCTCGAGATTTATATCCTATAGGTAAGATATAGAGAGTAATCACAAAGCTCTTCGTCTCATTCTTTGTGATTCCACCTTGAACATTGGTCTTTGGTACCGTTCAAGTTATTCTCATATCAATCAGTTCACGGATTCCATCTTGTTGATTTTCTGATTGATTTGAGAAAGAGATATAACTCTTGGATATCTTTCCTTGATTGAGTCTGACTGTCTAGTTGATTCTCGTGGAATTATATTGGAGTGAGTCCATAAAGATTGCCTGACGAAATATTGGGTGTGGTTGTTAGACCCACACTTTTTTAATTAGTATCAGAGAAGGCAAACACGTTTAAGACCTCATAAGTCTGTGTTTGTAGCAATTTGATTCTATGGAAAGTTTACTATCTCTGACAAAGGCATCACCAGGGACAAAATTTTTGTTTCTATGAAATATATTAAAGAGAAATACTTGTCGATCTCGCATATAGATGAACATTCTGTTCCTACGAAACAGACAAGTATTGATATGTGTTACCCTGATTATCTTACTGACGAGTCTGACTCCGAAGTAGAAAGGGAAGTAGCCCAAGAGAGTGCAACGATTCTAAAACTTGTTAGAATCCAGGCAGTTGAAATCAATAGGCTGAAACACAAGGTCAATACAATGATTGGTAAGATATAAGATCGTGATTCCCAATTAAGGGTTCTTCATGAGGAAAATGCCATAGTTTGTTCATCTCGAACCTTACTCGAGGCTAAACTAAAGGAAGATTCCCTGGGAATAGAACGTCCATTGAGTAATCTCTATTCAATGTAAAGTATGCTCTATGGAGTCCACTATACCAATCACTTCTGATTCAACAGCGATAATGAAAAATATGAATACTTGTAATCATGTTTCTCTATTGAAACCTGTTTCAGAAGCTAAAATGCAAACCCTTCCACTTTCTAAAGATGTGGTTACCTCTTCCACTAATCAAGGAATTACCACATCTCATGGAAGGAAGAAATCTTCTAAAGATGTTACTAATGCTACACTCTCTAATCACTCTGGTGATCAGAAAGTATGTCTTTTTTGTGATTCAACATGACATGTTCAACGGAAGAGCAAACTGAAGTTGAATGATAATTATTTTGGTCGACTTCGGCACACCTTAGATTTAATACTCAAAGGTGTAACTGACATTCGGATGTTGAAACCTTTTGGTTTTTGTACTCACCCTTTGAATTCTTCCAGGAAAGTCAGTTCAATATGCTCATGGAACGTCCGAACAAATTGTAGCATTAATACAAATAGGTCAAGGAGATTTCAAAAATGTCCTCCGAACCTAAAGTGAAGAATGATATTCAAGATGTGAGAAAGGTACCATTGGGTGAAAACAACAATGGAGCTATGACGGACAACCTTAATCTGATAATCGAAGGATACAAGGATCTTATCAACATGTGTCAAAATCCTCCATACAAACCTCTTTCCTCGGTAAGGATTCAAACTTAGTCTCATACTTTGATGATAGTAATTTTTATGATACTTTTTCACATCAAAAGGGTTTCCTCCAAAAATTAGAAGAAAAAGAGGACTAACCATGAAGAATATTCATTTGATGAGCATAGAGCTCATACTTGTGTTAATTAATCACAAGGGTTGAATTCTTACTCATGAAAAATCCCGTTGAGTAAGATATATATGCTAATAATCGGGTATACTTATTGGTAAAAATGCTTTCTGATTAGTCGAGATGCTTTCTAATCGTTCATAGCTAAACTATTGTTTGCAGATAGTTTTACCTAAGTATTGTTTTTGTATCGAGAATCACTTTTTTTTTCCCGAAAAGGTTTGTCTTTTCAATTGAGTAAAGCTACTTTTATGCTCTAAATTTTTATTTCTTATGAGAATATAAAATTTATTGAGCCAAAAAATTGTGAAAGAAATTAGTTTTCACGTAGCTAAAGTTTGATGTATTCCTTTATCTTAAAAAAAAAAGGGGGGGTGGGGGGGGGGGTGCTGCTTTTCAAGTTTTATTTTTGGGGACCGTATTGGTTTTCGTACGGGTATACACATTGACTTGTCACGAACCAATTTTTAGAAACCCTAATGTTATTCCCTAATAAATCATTTAAATACCAAGCCTATTGAGTCACATACGCGCACTCTAGGTTATTTTTTATTTTTCAAGAATGTCATCACCCTCTCGCACTTGTGATTTTGCAAGAGGATTTCTTGATAAAGGTATTGGTTTCGAGTCCAAAGGGAAGAAGAAAAGAACCTAGTAGAAGTTGATGATATCAAATACCAAAGTCTTGGGGATTATTTTGATGTCTCATGCTACTATACTTATACTCATCAAAATATAGAGAATGATGAGCCGGTTTTACGTGAAAGTGGTTCATGATTTTCTTAAATACTTTGAGGAAGCGAAACCGCAACTCGTTGATACTATGAAGGGTCTCGATATGTTAAGAACCGAGTTGAAAAAGGTTAACTATGACATTGTTCTCATGAATACACATGTTAAAGATATTCTCAATGAGGATATCTTCTCACGAAGAAGCAGTGGATCTTTGTCAATCACAAGCTCAAAGGTCTCAAGACTCGTGAGGGTTCCGAAGTGTTCTCAGTGATTTCGATTAATGATCAATTTTGTTGGTTTAGGAGTCTTTTTTGCTTTTTAGCTTATTGATTTTTATTTTGTCTAGGAAACTTCTTATGATAATTTATTCTTGTGTTTTAAGAAGGATAACTAGGGTTTGGAATAACAAATATTGTGATTACACATAGCTATTGCCAACGATTTCCATCTTGCAATGTTTTAGATTTATTTATTTAAATTCTAAGTTATTTAGAAGATGATTTTTGCAGTATTAATATTTATTGGTTTCATATATTGCAAATAATGTTATGGGATATGTGTGTGTACGTCCGTGAACTATGATTGTCCCATATATGTCAAAAGTTAAGTCTATTATGTCATTATGCAAATATTAATAAAAGATAGAATGAACTTTTAAATATTCCGTGGTATTGATCTTTCCCTGATCCACTTATATGTGAAAGTACTTTATGGCTCCGTAAGTTTTCTTATGTTGAGCATTTCCGATTAAATTAATCATTAAGGTTCCTTTGTGGTTAATTTAATTGAGTTTTTTTGATACAAATTCATGTTTCATGCGACTTATTAATGTCCAAAGAAATCCTTCTTTTCTTGTAAAAGTAATGTCGCTCTTGTTGTTCTTTCGGGAACGACATTTTATGGGGGAGAGTTCTTAATTGAACTTGTGCTTAATTGCCAAATATTTGTGGGGAGTGAGGCTGTGGAATATTGTAGGAGTTATCTTGTATCTTTATAAACTCCTTGATGAATACACTAAGTTTCGACTATGTGAAATCGTCGAAACAAAGTTGATATGTTCACTTTTGTTCATGAATAATCTCTTTGAGAATTTCTTTATGATCCCGCTAGTTTTCGTACCTTTGCCAATTTATATTGACAAAAAGGGGGATAATTATTTGGTAGTTCACACTACATACATATGGTTTACGGATCATTATGTAAGAGGGAGTGGTTTTCATTGTGAGATGAAGTATTGACTAAGGAGGAGTGATACATATCACCATAGTATTATTGTCAAAGTTGTGATAATACAATTGAACTTTGATGCTATGTAATAATACTATGACAATGTATAACAAGAATTGAGAACATCTGTTTTCTTATTATTATGGCTACGAATCTTCAACAACTATGATGCTGAGTTAAACACATTAGAATCACTTTGAGTCCTTGGAGTGACGAAGAATTCAAGAAATGTTGATGAACCAAGGAAATCAAGCATTTGGATGAGAAGCTACAAAGTTTATGTATTTTGTAATCCATATGTCTTGATAGTTTTGTCACTAAAATTGATAAAGGAGAAGATTTTTAGAACATCCTTTGCTCAACAAATCGCAAGCGTTGCTATCTCAAGCTTGTTTTCCAAGTTTAGTTGTCAAAACTATAAGTCTTGATTTCTAGTCTACTTATAGATATGTCTCGGATTAGGATAGAATGTGTAGTTGAGCTTTATACTTCACGGGATTCATTGATTGAAGACGAAGAACTACTAAGGGGAGCTTGTGAAACTTCATCAATAAAAGGTATGTGGAGACTTGAACTCATCTATCAGTCAAAAGTCTATTCTATTCTATCTCCTATTGAGAAAAAGTTGTATAGCTAAATAGACTTTAAAATATACACATTTGATATTTCGAGCTGAGTTTAGCTCGCTTATATCTTTCTCGAAATATGTGTTGAAAAACTTTTTTCTTTAACTACGTTTATCATTATTCTTGACGAAAGTCAAAAGATGATCATGTGAAAATCACTTGGTAACATCTTACATGATTTGTGTGAGACGGTCATTTGATGTAGACTCGGAATGTTTCGTATTGATCATTTGATCACTTGAAAATTTCTTAAAAGCTGATATTTTGTGTGAGACAGCTATTGTCGTTGAAAATACGTGGGTACAACAACCACACCCAAAAATTCGTTTGGCAATCTGAGAGGACTTACTCCAATATACTTTCTAGAGAATCAACTAGACAAATCGGACTCAATCTAGAGAAAAGTATATACAAGAGTTTATATCTCTAACTCTTAATTCAATCTGCAATCAACAAATAGAAATTTGCGAGCCCGATTGAATATAAGAGAAGTAACTTGAACGGTACCAAAGACCAATGTTCAAGGATCAATCAATTTCAATCAACAACCAAAGTTTGGATTTCCTAGTTGATCGATACAACTAACAACCTGTGATATTTCAATTATATAACAAAATATAATGCAAAAGAAATAACGAAACCTAATTTTGTTAACGAGGAAAACCGCAAATGCGAAAAACCACGGGACCTAGTCCATCTTTGAACACCACATCGTATTAAGCCTCTCTGACACCATCCTACTACCAATGAAACTTGGACTGGACTGTAGTTGAACCTAATCAATCTCACACCGATTCAAGGTACAGTTGTGTTCCTTACGTCTCTCGATCCCACAAAGATACTACGCACTTGATTCCCTTAGCCGATCTCACCCACAATTAAGAGTTTTTACGACCCAAAGTCGAAGACTTGATACAAAAATCTGTCCCACAAGGAAGAGTCTATTGGAATAGATAAATCTATCTCCCACAAAAAATACCTATGACTTTTATTCCGTCTTTTGGTAAATCAAGGTGAACAGGAACCAATTGATAAACCGGTCTTATATTCCCGAAGAACATCCTAGTATTATCAATCACCTCACAATAATCTTAATCGATTAACGAAACAAGATATTGTTGAATCACAAACGATGAGACGAAGGTGTTTGTGACTACTTTTGTATCTTGCCTATCAGAGATATAAATCTCAAGCCAATCTTACGATTGCGCTCAATCACGATAGAAACAACAATATCAGATCACGCAACTACAGAGAAAATAGTTGGGTCTGGCTTCACAATCCCAATGAAATCTTTAAGTCGTTAACCTACGTGGGACTCGTGAGAAACCTACGGTTAAAGGAGAATCGACTCTAGCTTATGCAACTAGTAACACACAGAAGTGTGGGGATTAGGTTTCCCAGTTGCTAGAGTTCTCCTTTATATAGTTTTCAAATCAGGTTTTGCAATCTAAGTTACCTTGGTAACAAAGCATTCGGTATTCACCGTTAGATGAAAAACCTGATTCAACCAAGCTAATATCTTTCAACCGTTAGATTGAACTTAGCTTGTTACACACAAATGAAATGTACCCTCATTTAGGTTTATGTAACCGTACCTAAAGGTGTACACCATGTTGGCTCAAAAATAGTTAACCGAAGTTAGCCATATGATCACTCTCATATCAACCTTATTCATCTTAACCATAACTAGTTCAAATGACTCAAATGAAACTAGTTAAAGAGTTGTTCAATTGCTATATTCTTATAGAAGTATACAAGAACACAATTGAAGCAAAATCGGTTTGATTCACTCGAATCAATTCATGAACATTATAGCCATGGTTTGCAAAGATAGCATTCCTTATTATATAAATGCTTAAGTTCATATACATAACCGATTTTATAACTTTAACCTTCAAGTATGCAAACGTGTACGCATACTTGAAATACCCGGACCAAGATTGGGTTTCACCAAGATGCAAACGGGATGCAGCGTACTTCCAATCCCGACAGAAATATTCGTACATGAACCTTATGCCAGTACACAAACGGGTGTGCATACTTAGGTTCCCGGATTTCTCAAGCCAACAGGTACGCGTACGTGTACGCATACTATGTTCCCTGACATGGATTACATATATGCAAGAGTACATAACATGTCATATCCAATAATGGTTAAGTGTTCTAAACTCTTATTTCAATCATTGAAACTTTCTTAGAGGATGACAATAGCAGTTTCACACACTATTAAAATCAAAGCAATTTTCAAGTTATTGAAATAATCATAACGAAACATTCCAAGTCTACACCAAATGATTGTATCACACAAACCATGTAAGATGTTACTTTATAAATTTTCACATGATCATCTTTTGACTTGCATCAAGAATATAAGATGAACTTGGTCGAATCGAAAGCTTTCCAACACATATTTCGAGAAATATGTAAGCGAGTTAAACTTAGCTCGAAATCTCAAATGTGTATAATAGAAAACTATATCGTAACACGACTTATGTCTCAATATAGGACATAGAGTAAAAATAGACTTTCCAAGTGATAGATGAGTTTCAGTCTCCACATACCTTTTGTTGATGAAGTTCCACAAGCTCTCCTTAGTAGTTCTTCGTCTTCAAATGATGAAGGCCGTGAAGTCTAAGGCTCAACTACACAATCTATGTCCTAGTCCGAGACATCTATAAGTAGACTAGAAATCAAGACTTACGTTTTGATCACTAACATTGACAAACATGCTTGATATAGAAACGCATGTGAGTTCGATTGAGCGATTGCTCTAACAAACGTCTTCTAAGAATGTTTCAATAATTTAAATATCCGGTTCCACCGACAATCACAAATTCACGATCGGTATCGTGATTGGATTCCGAGTAAACACATTGATGGTAGAACCATTAAACTTCTTATCCCCTGTAAAAACAAGACTTATTCCCATGGTCGGAGAAAATACCTTCCTATCGGAAAATCCATATAAACCTTGTGCTCGACCGACGAGTCTAGAATTTGGATCAGGTCCTACAGTTAATGGACTATCAATTATGTACAATTCACCGAATAGCGTCGATGAAGAATTGGATATACCTGGTGCTTCGGCAATTTTAAAAGAGGTTGGATAGTCGCCGGTGATGTTATCGTGGAAGTAAAAATGTAACTTTTTCATCTTTTCCATATCCATTTTGTATGGAACAGTTTCACCACACCATGCTTGTGAATGAGTCATGGATAAAACCATAACAACAAGAAACGAGAAATACTCCATGACACCCATGATGTTTTGATGATTTCTCTCTAGCTTTCTCCCCAACTACTTGAAACTCTTTTGATCAAGTATGTATAGATAGATTTCTCATAGCTATGGATGCGTGGATGACTTTTTTATTGGGAGAAGTTGGGGACAAGTAATATTGATAAAGACTTGCATGATCACAGGGATATGTCAAACTAAGAAAAAAATGTACAATTGACCGCGAGTGTTGCGTGTAAGAATTTTTCATTACAACTACCTTAGGATATGCCATGTTATATGCGAGCATTAGGGCTTCATGTTGACACGACGTTTGAGAGTCGGATGAGATATGTTAAGTGGGAATTGAATAAATACCCCTTGTTTTGATGGGCTTCAAAAATACCCTTATCATACAATAAATATGCCCTTATGCATTCATAAGCCCGTTTGGGTCCATTAGTACATTTTTCTTCTTTCCATATTTACCCCTTTCTCTTGTAATGTTAGATCTTAAACCAGTTCTAAAATTTTAGTTTTAATTTTTCTTCTCTCTCTTTTCTTTCCAACCACCACCAAGACTTATGCACTACTACCCACTGACTCACCACCACCACCATCACGTCCTCCGTTATTATCACCAGATCTATTAATATGTTTGTGTTGGATTTCAAACGATTTGAACCTGTTATTTATTGTTCTTCATCTTATTATGTGAAACATTGATTTTTCGATTCGAGAGATCGATGTTTTTTTTTGGTTTTTGATTTCATATTTTTATCGCTATTTTTGTGTTCGATTTCAACCTATTTCAACTTCTTATAGATTGTTCTTCATCTTTCTAGGTTAAAAATGAATAATTTTAATGATCTATTTATGAATTGATCGAATAATTATTGAAGATAAGAATTGATGAGATTCAAATTAATTTGAAGTATTCATTTTTAATAACGATTGAATCAAATGTTTCAATTGAAGGTCGTTCACCGGTGGTGTTGGTGTTGTTGCAGAAGGTGGTGGTGGCGGAGAGGATTTCAACTCTTTGATCATTTAGTAGATGATGATGGTAGTGGTAGTGGTGGCGGTGGTTGAGGAGGAAATCAAACTTATGTTTTATTAGTTGATGGTGGTGGCGGTGGTGGTGGTGGAGGAGAAAAAAAAGTAGTGAAGATGTACTAATGCATCATGTCCATGGGGTTGATGCTAATGGAGATGATCTTCATATCAGGTATGCATTTTTATTTTGATTTTAATTTAATGATAATTACCAATTTTATGATATTTGTAGAGTTTGTCCAAAACAAGCTCATATACGAGAATCCGTTTTTGTTGATTGTATATAGAGTTGAATTAAAGTATTAAACTAGGCCATGCATACATGATCTGTCCAAAACTAGCTCATATACAACTAAATCATTGTACACAGATTTAAATCAAGCAACTAGAGTAATATATAAGTGAACTAGGAAATATGAACAGTCTTACAAAAATAGGTTCATAGACTAGTAAAACTAATTTCACGATATCACCATTAAACATCTGGAGAATGTAACTATGCGGATTTGAAGAGCTTTTTATATATGGCTACATTTTTGCACCATATCGGACCCACATGGAATGATCCAGTTGAAGGTCTTTTGGTAGAATGATCTTCTTGCTATCTTTATTACTCTCAAGAAAAAGATGTCAATTCTTGACCCACATTCTTAAATTTATTAGATTGAAGCTTTGTGTGTGCAAAGAGTTTTGGAATGGTGTGTTTCTATTATGATGAATTAAGTGATGATGGTTATTCTCCTGTTGGCCAAGTCCTCACGGCATTTTGGAGGAATGTATAGTCATTTTGGTAGTTAGGATGAAGGCTGATTTCTTACAAGTTAAAGCTCTTTATTTTTCTAAGTGATTGTGTTTAGATATATCTACTTGTTAATTGGAAAACATATTGTAGGAGGATTAGAAGATAGTGGTTCAAGTAAAGGAAAGGATGCACCTAAGGAAGATTTGATCATATCCGATCTATTTGATTTAGAACTAAAGTGGCCTATTGATCGGGGAAACCCGAAACTATAACCAATAATAAGGCATCATTCGAGTTATATTTCTCCGAACTTCTGGGGTATCTAATTTGAAAACTAAATCTCTAATAGATACTTACTCTATAGCGCTTATTACACTTTTTATAATGTAGTTACGGTCTTTGATGGTATAAACTTGATAATTTTACAAACTTCAAATGAATTCTGGCTAGTTTACATTATTTTTCTTATTTGCATTTATCTTATCGTATATTCCAGTGGTTCGTTCACTATTGTGGAGTATATTAAGTCATCTAGAGGTGATCAACTTAGCCCATTTTATTATTTCTTTATCCTCCTATATGCTTATCACAGACATATAATTTTATATCAACATTTATCCTTGGTCAGTTTTAGGGAAAAAAACTAGCAGAAATGCATAATTCCGAGAAGTCGAACAAGGTTTTGATTTTTTTGACAAAATGTTATTAGTAAGACATGTAAATGACTTGTGGTATGCTGAATTTGTGGTGTAATGGTAGCACAAACCGACTTCATGTCGAAGATGCGTGTTGATTCCACGTCAGGTTCATAATTTTAGTACATAAATGTTTATCTTTGGTTTCATTTAGATTGTCTTGATTGGAAATCTTTTGTATTTCAAAGATATATATCAATTAGAGGTTGTTTCTAAACTGTGTTTCCATACAATGGCTGTTATTTTATATCTCTCACCAAGATACACAAATATTTGTGTATCAACAATAGAAATTGACCTTAGTTTAGGGAGTCAACAACCAAAGGTATGTGTATCAACAATAGAAACATGGAATCAACAACCGTTGTTTGTGTATCAATAATAGAAAAATGGAATCAACAACCAATGTTTGTGTATCAACAATAGAAATTGATCTTAGTGTAAGGAGTCAACAATAAATATTTGTGTATCAACAATAGAAATTGACCTTAGTTTAGGGAGTCAACAACCAATGTTTGTGTATCAACAATGGAAAAATGGAATCAACAACCAATGTTTGTGTATCAACAATGGAAAAATGGAATCAACAACCAATATTTGTGTATCAACAATAAAAATTGATCTTTGTGTAAGGAGTCAACAACCAATGTTTGTGTATCAACAATGGAAAAATGGAATCAACAACCAATATTTGTGTATCAACAATATAAATTGACCTTAGTTTTAGGGAATCAACAACCAAATTGACAAATATTTTTGAACTTTTGATTTTTTGATCAACTTGATTGTTGACACCTAATATTGACTACATGTGTGTGGCGTAATGGCGATGGCGGTGGTGGTGGCGGCGGTGGTGGAGTGGTGGTGGCGGTGATGGAATATTATTGGTGGTTGTATTTAGTAAGTGGTGGTGGCGGTGGTGGCGGTGGTGGCGGCGGGTGGTGGCATGGATTGGTGGTGGTGGCGGGCGGTGCATTTGGTGGTGGTGAAATGAAATAATAGAAAAATCTATTTTTAATGGATAAGATTTTAAATGTAAAAATAATATTGTAAGTGAGGTATTAAGGTAATCTATTTTTAAGGGATAAGGTATTTAAATGATATAGGTATTTGTATTGTTTTATAAGGGTATATTTGTTGGGTGTCAAAACTAGGGGTGTTTAATAAATATACCCATATGTTAAACTATATTGTCCTTCTTGTAAACTTAACAAGATAAGGTAATTGAGTTTCACAATTTGAAAACTCAAGAGTTACATGAAGTCTGATGTATTTGATGAATTGTCCAAGACCAAACACTGTCAATGAAATGAGTAGGTTAAGTAGGTATATATCTAATCCAGTGCAGTTATTAGAGTGGTGAGGTACTTGAAGTACAATTTGACCTTTTGTTTGAATTATGAAAGTTATCAAACATCAGAGTTCATTGCATTAGATAAAGTAGAGATTTCAACCATCTAATAGTCTCGATAATTTCTGACTAAGCAAAGCTTCAGATCTCATGCACACCTTTGTATCTGATATTTCATTCATGTGGGGAATTGTCACCTTTGTAACTGATATTTCATTCATGTGGTGTGGGGAATTGCCGGAGGAAATAGAGATTTAAAATGTTTTTGTGGTCCAATTAATACTTGTAATCAGATTTCAAGTTAAACTCAAATCCCATGTCAAGAAATGCATAGAGAAGGGCCTTAACTCTACCTCGCTATGTAGATGGAATTAGCTTGTCGTTAGCTGAGGGCCTGAGGTAAACTCCTACCTAGATTGGCTCTTGTATGATTGACCATGAGCATGGATGAGAGAGTTTTGAGGAGAGTTCTATAATTAGGAACTAAAAATTGGCTAAATTTGGGCGTGGTACAAAACTAAGGCAATTGTTAGGACATGGTGATAGCCATATTTAGGGGATATAACAAATTGTGTTCATTTATAGATTGAAATGTGATAATTATAGGCAGACCCATTGTTAACCGAAAACAAAAAAAAAAATGAGAATTTATAAATGATCAAATTGATAGACAACACCGATACTCACAAGATCTTTTTTTTTTTCTTTTTGTGAGTTTTCTTTATATTTTCTCATTTCAATTCTCGGGTTGCAGGGTCACAATGGCCAACGTTAGAATAAATGCCGCTGTGATTCTCTTGTTTCTACCTTTAGTTTTTTCTAACGTGGCCGACGCCTTTGGTTTTGGAAATAAGGGCGGCCCTCCTCCTGCTGTTTTTAACGTTTTAAAATACGGTGCTGTGCCTAATGGTCACGACGATTGCGCCGAGGCATTTGTGCAAGCATGGAATGCCGCATGCCACCATCCGGGAGGCAACGCCAGACTTGTTGTCCCACCAGGACACTATAAACTTCTCCCAGTTGTATTCCAGGGGCCATGCACTAGCGCACCTATTATTGTTCAGGTGCAAGGAATTGTTACAGGATCAGATCAGGTAAGTGATTGCGAAGAAAACCAATGGGTCCTTTTCCGAAAATATAAACGGCTTTGGTTCTTACCGGCGGAGGAACTTTTGATGGTAGCGGTGACAAAACATGGAAATACAACGACTGTCACGTGAACCCCGATTGCCAACTTCTTGCTGTTGTAAGTATACATAGCACAAAATTCATTCCAAAAATGTATATATTTTTCGCGGATATTTAATGCTCTCCTTTTTTTACTTCAAAGGGTTTGAAATTCAGCCATGTAACCAAGGGCACTGTTCGACAAATCAATTCTCTCAACCCGCAAGGATTTCACATGTCACTATACAAATGCGATGATTTTAAGATACATAGCATGCACATTACTGCCCCAATGACTAGCCCTAACACTGATGGAATTCATGTTAGTACATCAAACAACGTCAGAATTTCCAGAAGCATTATTGCAACTGGTGACGATTGCGTCTCCGTTGGCCAGGGTTCCACCAATGTGTCTGTCTCCAAAGTCACCTGTGGCCCAGGACATGGAATTAGGTAATAATCTGCCAAACCACAATTTTTCTTTTTTTTGAAGCATACAAAATCTCTTGTATCCGGATTCATCCACATTAATTAAATTTTTTTTTTTTTTTCTGAACAGCGTTGGAAGTCTTGGAAAACAACAAGATGAATTGGATGTGAGGGGTCTTATTGTGAGGAACTGTACTTTGAGTGGAACCGAAAACGGTCTTCGAATCAAAAACCTGGCCTGCCTCACCTCCACTCAAGGCTTCTCACTTCATTTACAAGATATAATCATGAACAATGTCAAAGAACCCAATCATCATTGATCAGTGTTACGGAAGCAAGAAGAAGTGCGTTTCACAGGTATACACCGATCCGTCATTGACTTAATTAGTACAACAATCTTTATTGATTTGCTCGCAACATACTGAATTGTGTGCTTATGTTTGTGACTTAACAGCCTTCTAGAGTGGCCGTTAGCGATGTTCACTTCATAAACGTTCATGGAACCTCAGTTTCAAATGTTGCTGTAAATATTGGATGCAGCCCAATGGTTCCTTGCCAAAATGTAGACTTGTTCAACGTCAATTTGAAGTACACTGGTCCTGCTAAGCATGGGTCAGAATCATCTTCCGTGTGTACAAACGCCAAAGTTGGTTTCCGAGGAATCAATTATCCTGCACCTTGCAAGGCTGTCGCTTAAAAAAAAAAGCGATATTTCATCATTTCTAGGCGGTGTTTAGTCCTCTTTTGCTGCATTGCCATTAATGGTGTATTTTATGAAAATGCTTGCTGCGTTGCCATTAATTAATTTATAAGATAACTTAGAAAGTCGGTGTCTTTAACAATTACACAAAAACATTGTAACTTATTACAAAAAAAAAACAAAAGCAAATTAATGATATCAGGTGAGTAATTTTATGTGTGCAATAAACACATCAACCGCGCACCATGAAGAAACAATTCATGGAAGATTTGGATCTCCAGAAAGTCAGATGGCTAATTTCATATTTATGACTTGCATAGGAGGTTGCCAAATTTCACGGGCGGTAGTGAACTTTGTAGCAAAGATATATTGTTTTATATTTAATAAATGAATTCGGTAACCTTGTGTAGCAGCCTCGTGAATTATGAGTTATGGATAAAATCATGACGACAACAAAAAAAAAACAAATGAGAAATACTCTTTAACACCCATGATAATATTTTGATGATTTGTCTAGCTTTTCCTAAACTGTTTAAGAGGCTACTGCTTGGAGTCTTAGACCACTAACAAGGTGTGATAATCTATTGTTTTCACCACCTTTAATAGGTATCAAAGCAATTTTGAGCCATAATCATCCTGTTGTCAAATGCCTACGTTGTTGTGACAACAAATTACTCTGAGCATGCTGTTAGCATGTGGGAGATAGTTAGGTCCCAGGACATAGTACTTTACCAAGAATGAACATACTTGGTTAAATCAGTTTGGTAATCTTCTAGTTGACTCTTCTTCTTGGACATAGTACTTTACCATTGAATTGAATTACGTTCAGATTTCAAGGAGTATCGTTAGTGGTGTACGATACAAAGCAAGGTT